>OZ017741.1:156910280-157327430 GCA_963969285.1 Odontomyia ornata
AATAGAAGAAATAAGAAGAAGAAGATAAATTATTCAGAAGAAGATAATTTATCTAATTTCAAAAGAAGCATAAGAAGAAATAAGCAAAAGAGGAAATAAGGTAATAATTTTATCCTGTTTCATCACCACTCTCCCCATTACTGCACACCCTATACATGGCGGACCTTCCACGTCTGCCCCACAGTGTCCAAATTTCCTATATGTGACGACACTTGTATATAGCCGTATCTTCGAGTCTGCAACGATCAATTGAAATTCTTTTGGGGTATTTTAAAGGTGGAAGATGAAAATTAACGCTGATAAGACACAAGCCATCTTCATTAAAAGAAGATCAGGACTGCAACCTCCCGAACTACAAATCGGTATTCGGTATTATTGTTTATGTTATGTTATCAGGTAACAAAAGACTTTGAAGCTCCGAAACATCCGAGGTCGGTCTAGCTTTTGTTATCCTTAATTGCCTTGAACACGTGCAGTATGACGCATTGTTTTCTCGGAAGTGATGGTCTTCGACCAAGCATACTGGGTACCTATCGTATTATCAGTCGTAAACCTACTTTGAAACTGTTAACATGGCCAGTAAACGGAAAGCGATTAGTGTTGACGAAAAAGTTTGTGTGATACGTGCGATTGAAAAGGGAGAAAAGAAAAGTGACGTTGGAAAGCGTTTTGAACTAAGTCAATCCACTGTTGCTACCATTTGGAAAAACCAAAAAACAATTCTACAGGCGGCGCTGGAAGGAAACTCTTCTAAAAAATTACGAAAGCCAAAATTCGAAGACTTAGATCAGGCAATGTTGTCGGGGTTTACCAATCAGCGCCAGAATAACGTACCCATCTCGGGGCCAATTGTAAAAGCTAAGGCTGAAAAGTTTGCCAATCAACTTGGCATAATTGACTTTAAAGCATCCGAAGGTTGGCTCGGAAAATTTAAGCACCGTCACCAAATTACGTGCGGTAAAATGAACGGAGAGGCGCGGGATGTCGATATGAATGTGACTAACAATTGAGTTAGTACAGTGTGGCCTGAATTAAAGATGACGTACTCACCAGAAGACATTTTTAATGCAGATGAAACTGGCCTTTTTTTCAAATTCAAAGGGGAAAAATGTGTTGGAGGAAAACTGTCTAAAGAGCGTATTACAGTTCTAGTGGCTGCCAGAATGAGTGGCACAGAAAAAAGAAAGCTTTTAGTTATAGGCAAATTGAAAAACCCTCGGTGTTTCAAGAACATAAAACAGTTGCCAGTTACGTACAAAACAAACAAGTCAGCTTGGATGACATCGCAGATTTTTGAAGAGAAAGTGAGAAAATGGGATGCTGAATTAAAATCCAGAAAATCTTGCTTTTAGTTGACAATTGTCCTGCTCACCCAATCATATCTAATCTTCGAAACATAGAGTTAGCATTTTTCCCAGCTAATACAACCAGTATTTTACAACCAATGGATCAGAGTGTAATAAAAAGCCTGAAGGGTCACTATAGACGGGAAATGTTGATGGATATGATCGAAACTGACAGCAAGGTCTCGATCAACATGCTACAAGCAGTGAACTTCTTATCAAAAGCCTGGCAAGAGGTAACAGCAGCCACTATCCAACATTCTTTTCGACATGCTGGATTATGTAGTAGCCAGAAAACGAACCAATTTGACAATGAAGACAATTTACCACTGAGTGAATGGATAAGCCAGTTCAAAAAACCAAACAATTTCAACGAAGATCTACAATCGTACGAAAATATAGATGAGGATGTAGCTACAACTGGTACACTTACAAATGAACAAACTGTTGATTTAGTGTCAAAAAGTCAGGAAACACCCGATAATCAAGATGAAGAAGATGATCAAGTGGACAAAGCCGAATCACCACCAACAATTCAACAAGCCCTAGATGCCGCTAAGTTGGTAGAAAAATTTTTGTTGCTTAATCAAGACGATTCCACCGCATATCTAGACATGACAAGAATACATAAAATAATACAAAACAGGTACTGGCATAGCAAAAAACGTCAGACAAAGTTATCAGACTATATGTGTAAACAATAATTTATAAGCATTTATTATCTAAGACATACATATTAAACATTCTTGTTAGTTTGGTTGTTTTTTTGTTCACTCTATATAACGATAACTCTCCATAACGACAAAAAATGCTCAGTCCCTTGAGCTTCGTTATAAAGAGTTTACACTGTATATATACATATCTATGTATATATATATATATATATATATATATATATATATATATATATATATATATATATATATATATATATATATGTACCTTATCCATCCCTTGGGCCGTATCCACTGCAACTGATCTGGGCAAAGCGTCCAGACCTCGTAGATGTATCACTTCATAATCGTTAGATCGCGTTAGGCCCTTCAAATTATTGAGTATACCAGTGAATGAGGGTTAGTAATGACACGGAAACGGGGGCTTTGAATATAAGGCGAGAGCTTTTCCACTGCCCAGAGGACCGCCAAACATTCCTTTTCGTTTGTAGAATATTTTCGCTCTGCCTTAGTTAAAGCACGGCTCAAATAACAAATCCCTCGGGAAAGCTTTGGCTCAACAAAGTCCCAAGCCCAACGGACGAGGCGTCCGTCTGCATGTTGAAAGGAAGTTTGAAGTCTGGACAAGTGAAAATTAGTGCTGACGCTAATTTCGTCTAACAACGCCCAAAAGATGACTGACATAGAGATGTCCAAACAAATTTGCGATTCTTGCGCAGAAGGTCCATTACCGGGGCTATAAATAATGTATGGTCCAAAATAAATCTCCGGTACCAAAATACCATACGTAAAAATTGCCGGACCCGCTTCACTAAACGTGGCTGGGGAATATTCAGTATTACTTCAACTTTTTCAGGGTCCACGTTTAAACCTTTCTCATTGGCCATGCAGCCAAGGTATTTTAGTTGGGATCGACAAAAATGGCACTTATCGCGCAATAATTTTAGACCAGCCTTCCTGGAGCATCTGAAGACTTCAACAAGGATCTCTACATGCTTGCCAAATGACGATGGCACGATTATGATGGATAAATCGCTGGTACCAAGAAATAGATGAAGACAAATGGTTCGACTTCTGTACCCAAAAATCTGTCAATTAACTGTTGTCAGCTTGCAGCTGTATTTGATAAGCCTTTTAAATTGAGATGACCCCCTTCCTGGGATGGTGAACGGAGTGTACTTCCAAGAATCAGCGGACACTGGCAATTGTCAATAGGCTGATTTGATGTCCAGCGTTGGCAAGAACCTTGTGTCTTGCAACTTATCCAGTGTGACTGAAATGTACGGAAGCGAATAGGCATCTCGTGCTATTACCTTATTGACTTTCTACGCAGAATCTGTATGAGCCATCCTTCTTCTTGACCAAAAGTATCTGTAAAGACCACACACTCGTGGAAGACTCCACTACCCTGAACGCCAGCATTTCGTGCAACTCCAAGTTTTTATGCTTTTACATAGCCGGCTTAATGGGGCTTGACTCCATATTAATAACGTGCTCGACTGAACCCGTGCACTCCAGTCCCTCCCCCATCCTGTGAAACTCCTCCTCTATCAGTTGATCCAACTGCATTTCTTCGGCCTGCGTCAATACTGTTCTACTATGTAAATGCCCGCGCGAATTACATTTGTTGGTTCCACGTTTGGGAAAAAAAAACAAAGTTTTAGCTTATGGTAAATTCTGTATTGTTCACTTCTAAAGTTTAATTACAACTGACTGAGTTAATTAATTTCAAAACGTTCTAGCCGAAACAAATTTACATGGTTAGCATTTCATAATTTTGGAAAAGTTTTAGGTTGCAGACTAGAATCTGATATGTCATCAGCTCGTGGCGGATGTTCCCATGGCTTCGAGGTCAAGCTTACGGTTGATGCAACGTGATAGATGGGTCACGTGTAGGTGAGTTGCTGATCGTAACACCTCCCCCCTGAGATGAGAGCGATGGCCAGATGAACCGAAGTCCTTCAGGTTCGATGGCAGGAGCTTGTAAGGTGGTTGGGATGTCGAATCGCCTTATCCTTGAATACTTGAAGATCGTTGACAAAACCAGGGATAGTGTTATGACTAGTACGATGGTTAATAGGCTCAAGGTAATATAAAATTGTTTAGGTTTGATAATCTGTAGCTCTTCAATTATATGATCCTCCGGGAATTGATATTTTTCCAGGTTCTTGAAGGAGATCTCGGCAGTGTATTTATTTTCTTGGCTTTTCATCGTTGCCGGGTAAATATTTATTTCATCCCAATGTTTGTTTTCCAGGGTTACATATTCCAAATCATTAATTTTGATGTTACAATTTTTAACGTGGATAAGCTTTGTTCCTTTGAGTTTCTGGTTGCTGGGTCCGCAGGATGAGGTGATGTTGACTTCTGTTTCGCTGTTAATCAGGATGTAACCAGGTTCGGGTTGTGCGATTTCGTCAAGTGTGTCGAGTGCTTGGAGTTCGCAGTTAGCGGGTTTATTCCTTAGCAAGTTTCCGATGCATTCATCGAGTTTCGGTTTTCGATGTAGATTTGACTCCTTGCAGTAGTAGGTAGTCTCGATTTTTGGGCACTTTGCGTCGATATACTGAATATTATCTTGGGATATGATTAGGAAGGGAGGAGTATTTATGATTTTTGTTTGATTGATGGGAATAGGAACAATATGGAAAATGGAGTAGTTGAAATTCAACAGTCTTGGTATTTGAACATTAAAAATTACATTAGTGTCATTATAATAGGCTTGTAATTCTAATAGTTCGTAAATGTGTTCGCCTGATATTAAATTTATATTTTGTTTTTCGAAAATAGAATGAATTTCATTGAGCTCTGCCCGGCTTAAAATCTGTTTTGAAATAATATTTAGTTTTGCAAGGATAATAGCTTCTGCAATGTTTGTCAAGTGAGTATTTAGCAAGTCGAGGTTATAATTTATTTGTGTCAGGAACTGTTAAAAATTGGATTTGGTTATTGTCAGCTCTTATTTCGTTTCGAATTCGATTTAGAGTGTGGTTCAGGTAGTGCTTAATTGTATCCTGTTGAGAATTTATGTGGTTTGTTATATTATCGAACCGTTGTACCATTTTATTGTTTATAGCAATTTGTTGATTTAGATTTGTTTTAAGATTATTTTCATTGGCCATTATTGTTTCTATTTCCTTGTTCAACTGAAGTGCATCGTTTGCGTCCATGTTTCCGGTTATTCCTTTGATAAGTGTTCCAAGTCCGTTGATAAGTCCTCTTTTCGTCCTGTAATTTGGTATAAGTGAGTCGAGTTTATATTTTAGCTCATTTAATTTTAAGTTCGTTATTTTTATAGAGTCCTTCAGAGTGTCGATTGCGTCGAGAGTGAGTAGAGAGTCTTCAATTTTGTTTATGTTCGTTCGATACTGTTCAAGACGAATTATATGTAGAAGGTTGCTGTATCCCTGAATGGTCCTGGCTTGTCCCAGTTGCAGCGGAAGTATCCCGTTGTTGTTCGTGAGGTCGTGAATCTCCATTTTCTGTCCTGTCGTCATTGCCAGATGTAAAAGTCTGAAATTTACGTTTCCTTTTTACTTTAGATTTATGAAGTTTTCTGTTCGTAGTTGTAATTAGTGTAACGTTTTTATTTTTGCTAACTTTATGTTTACTAAATCTAGGTGTAAGCTTATTTCGTCTGCATTCTTTCCTAAAAATAATTGATCCTTCTTCGTGTTGTTCGGCTTCTTCTCGATTAGCGTTTAATTTATTTATATTCTTATCAGTATTTTGTTCAAGACGTTCTTTTATTAAAGGAAATATTTGTAATTGAA
The DNA here is from genome assembly GCA_963969285.1 of Odontomyia ornata. NCBI lineage: Eukaryota > Metazoa > Arthropoda > Insecta > Diptera > Stratiomyidae > Odontomyia > Odontomyia ornata. Next base: position 156,916,071 of record OZ017741.1, read on the forward strand.
ATTCGTTAAGTTTTTTAAGATATTCATGAATATTATTTTGTTGGAGTTCGTTATTGAATTTATAGGTACGTCCGTAAAAGATCTCATAAGGGGTATATTTTGTTGCAGAATGAATAGAATTGTTGTAAGTTATAACAGCTTCATTTAGGATATCGTCATGGTCTTTCTCTTTTTGTTTATTATGAATTATTCTATATATTTCGGTGAGAGTCGAGTGTAGTCTTTCTACTGTAGCATTACTGGTGCTCTGTTGGTATGATGTTATGTGGTGATTAATTCCGTATTGCCTACAAAAATCTTTGAAAATCATGGCGGTAAATTCGGGGCCAGAATCAGATACTAACTGTTTAGGGATGCCGTGTAGGCTGATGTAATGTTTTAAGGATTTAATAATAGTAAGGCTGTTGGTGACTGGGAGAGTATATGCTGCGAGGAATTTAGAAAATTTGTCTGCAATAGTTAGGATTTTTAGATTATTGATTGCATAAATATCTGTGTGCAATATATCAAGTGGTTTATTTGGTGTACTTGGTGCCATGAATTTTACTTTTGGGGGATTACGATCATACTTCAGTGTTTGACAGGTTTCGCAGTTATTTATGAATTTTGTATTTTTTTGTTTCATGAAGGGGAAATAGAATTCTCGCTGAAGGTGTGAAGTCGTTTCATTTATGCCTCTGTGGTTACTGTTCGTATGGTAGTCATTTATGATTTTGTCCTGTTCGTCGTTGTCCGTGATATCCTTGAGAATTCGAGTACACCTGATGAGTTTAAATAATTTTGATTGGGAAAAGAATTTCGAATATATATTTTGAACGGTTCTAAATAGATCATCGTTGCAATAGATTGCATTGAGCCGATTAGGTGCCAGACATTTTTTCAGACTGTCAATAATTTCACTTTCTGAGTTAGTTGCTACTTGGATGGTTCTCCTTTGTTTATTCCTGAAAAGCATTTTAAGTGAAGCTGAGGGAGCTCTATTGCTTTGCTCTAAGATCAGCTGTAAGGAAAATTCGTTTAGGGGTCTTTCGGAGATGTGTATCCCATCGTTTAAATCTTCTTCAGCGGAGTGGATAGTTGCTCTAGTTGAAGATGGAATAGGGTCGTTGTGGGATTGACCAACTTCTTCTGCGGCATTTACTTCTATTTTGTTTGCGTTTTTAAGTTTTATACGGCTTAGAGCATCGGCGTTATTATTCAGAACGCCTTTTTTGTAAATAATTTCATAATCGAACTCCTCCAACTTTAGTCTCCATCTGATTAGTTTAGAATTTGGGTCCTTTAAACTCATGATCCAGGTTAACGGTTTATGATCCGTGACAATTTTGAATTTCCTTCCAAAAAGATAAGGGCGAAAGTACTTAATTGCCCAGACAATAGCCAAAAGTTCCTTTTCTATTGTAGAGTAATTAATCTCGCTGTTGGTAAGGGTTCGGCTTGCATAGCATATAGGTTTGTCGCTGCCAATGGGTCCTTGGGACAATACTGCGCCAATGGCGTAGTTGCTTGCGTCCGCTGTAAGTACGAACGGTTTGGAGAAGTCTGGATATTGTAGGATTGGATCATTCGTTAGCAAATCCTTACACATGTTGAATGTTTTAATGTATGTGTCGTCTAGTATTATTTGTTTTCCCTTCTTTAGACATGATGTAAGGGGTTTGGTTAGTTTCGCAAAGTCTTTGATAAACTTGCGATAGTACCCCAAAAGCCCTAGGAATGATTTTATTTCTTTTTGTGATCTGGGAATGGGAAAATTTCTAATAGCTTTTGTTTTTTCTGGATTTGGCTTAACTCCCTCTGTAGTAACTACATGTCCTAAGAATGCGACCTCTTTATGTAAGAACTCTGATTTGTCGAGCTGGACCTTTAAGTTAGCTTCACGTAATTTAGCAAAAACTTTGCGGAGATTCTCTTTGTGCTCTTGGAGCGAAGTTGAGAAGACAATGATGTCATCTAGGTAGACTAGACAGACGGTACCTTGGAGTTCTTTCAGGACGTTGTCCATGACCCTTTGAAAGGTTGCTGGGGCGTTTTTGAGCCCAAAAGGCATACGGATGTATTCATAGTGCCCTCCATCTACGGTGAACGCTGTTTTTTGAATATCTTTTGGATCCATTTCTATTTGGTGGAAGCCATTTGCAAGGTCTAATGTGGAGAAGTACATGCATCAAGTATTTCATTGATATTCGGAAGTGGGTATTTGTCGCTAATAGTTTTTTCATTCAGCTTCCGGTAATCAATTACCAGTCGCCACTTTTGTTTACCACTAGCGTCAAGTTTCTTGGGAACTATCCAGACTGGAGAGCTCCAAGGGGAGTAACTAGGACGAATTATTCCTTGCTCCAGCATGGTTGTTATCTGTTTCCGTACTTCGTCTTTGTGGATGTAGGGGTAGCGATACGACTTTGTGTAGATGGGTAAGTCGTCTATCGTTTTAATTTGGTGTTTTACCTCGTTGGTAAAAGAAAGCTTGTCTCCTTCCTTAAAAAATATATCTTCATATTCTTTGCAGGTCTGGAGAAGAGTTCTTTTTTCTTCAGAATTTAGATGGTCGACTCGCAGGGATTTTATTACGTTATTAACTTCTATATTTCCTGACTCTGGGCATACAATATTAAAGTTATTGATCTCGGAGAAATTTTCTTTTGTAAAATTTTCAACTTTTAGCGGTTGGTCCAGATAAAGAATTTTTTCGACATTAGAGTTATTCATTATTTCAACCCAACTATACCAATCTTCAGCAAGATATACTCCTTCGGGGATAATAAGTTCTGGTTCAATTTTCGTGGTGGTTATGTAGATATCCCCGCTTTGGATATCGACAGGGAGTTTGGCTATAAATTTGGAACGTGGAGGAATAACGTATTTACCAGAAGTAAAGTTTGGTTTAAAATATAAGGGAATTATTGAGTTCCTTGTAGCAAGTACTTTTTCTACCAGGTCTACTTTAATTCCGATAGACGTCATCGCGTCGAGCCCTAATAGTCCGTCAAAGTAACCGTGAAATTTGAAAGCGAGAAATCGTGTGAACCCTGGTGTTTTAAATTCACTGAAATTAGGGAGGATTACTTCTTTATTGACTGTATATTTATTTAAAATGGTGGTAATGTTGATTGGTTTAATTTCTTTAATATCGTCGGGGTGAATAAATTCTGGATTTAGGAATGATGAAGAAGACCCTGTATCTACGAGGAATTTTAAAGGTCTGCCAAAAGGGGAAGAAATGTTTATGTAAGGAAGGATAAATCCATGTTTGTTAACATCTAGGTATCCGGTTGACTTTTCGAGGCAGACTGTGAAAAATTTTCGTCTATTTCACATTCACCTGTTTGAAAGTTTTCAGGTTCCTCTTGGTAATTATAATAGTTGTCGAGATTCAATATGTGTGGTGGATCTGGATATGAGTTGAATGTGGAATCTTCGTGAATATTTTCATAGGGGTTCATTTGGTCATTATTACAACTATTATTTTCGCTTAGATGGAATAATTCTTTACTTACGAAATTTGGTGGACCAGTTGACCTGAAAAAATTGTTAGAATTAGTGCGGATTTGAGAATTTGGTTTTTGATAACCAGATGAGGTATCCATTGGTTCGGGTTTAGACCTGTTCGGCTGTTGACTTGCGTTATTGTATGGAGTCTGCTGAAAATTATTTTTAAATTGGTGATTTCCAAAAGGTACATTATATTGTTGACGCTGAAAACTTAAAGGTCTGAAATTTTGCTGAAAAGGATTTGTCTGAAAATTAAATTGTTGTCGTGGTGGATTGTAAGACATCCCTAAGGGTTGCTGTGGGAAATTAAAAGGCCTGTAGAAATTTGGTTGAGTAAGGCTTAAACTATTTCTTTGGGGGTAAGGCAAAAGTTTTGGTGAGTTAAAACCGTTTTGTGGGGGAAAACGTATATTTAAGTTAGTTTGTGGAGGATTCATTTGCTTTCCACTTAACAACTGCGGGAAAGGTTTATTATTTTCATTCTTTGAATAGAATATGTTTTGCTCCTTTATGCAAAATGCGAATGCTTCGGCTAATGATGTAGGTTTCATAGCTCGAATTGTTGAACCTAAAGGTTCTTTGATGCCTGATAGGAAGGTATTCAAGCACATTTCAGAGAATAAAACCTTTTTTGCGTTGACCACAGTGGCATCCTTTTCGTGAATGCTCACATGGTTTGTAAGACTGGCAAATATTTCTACGATTTCACTGTAAAACGTTCCTATTGTTTCAGTCGTCTGTCTCATTTTGTGTAAGTCCCGTATTAGTGAGGTCTCGTTACGTTTGTCCGCATAATGGAGTATAAGATGCTCCTTTATTGTATCCCATTTAAGGGGTGTCCCGTACATATTTAAGACCTCGTTGGCCGGCCCAACGATCTTGTTTCTTATTGCACGTAGCAACAATTGACCGTAACCAGAACCACTCGTAACTGCGATCAATCCTAAAATTTCGTCCACATTGTCAATAAAGTCGTAAAGTAGTCGAGGATTCCCTTCGAATTTCGGGAGATCCTTTATTGCATCCGGAATGCGGAGTGAATTAAAAATGTCTAATGTCGTCACTTCTTTAGTCGCCATTTCTTTTGGACAAGGATTCACTTCGTTAATAATACTTAAAGGATTTTCCTCGTTTATAGTGTTTAACGCACTTGAACCACTCACTAAATTTCACTGAACACGAAAAACCGCTCACTTAATTTTCTCCTAAAACTGTTGACTTCGGGGTAAGGTTTTTTGGGAGACTTTTTTATGGGGGGCATCTGATTTGGAAAATTTAAAAGGAAATAATACTCAATATATTTTACCCAAATTGACTTACATGCAAGTTATCACTACTTGGTTCATGGCTGGTGCTTCGTTTTTCGGCTGAAGTTTCCTTTCCACAATTCGCACTTTCGGGAACAATTATTCGCTAATCCGGCGATAAAGCTTCAATTTTCATTAATCCGATGAAATTTAACTACTTTAGATGTTCCTTCGGCACTTTTAGTTCCGCCGCGACAATAAACCGTTGGCGCTTTACGGAATTAACACAACTTTAGCGAAAAACTTTCTCACCCGCCGCCTACAAGACTGCGCCAATTACATTTGTTGGTTCCACGTTTGGGAAAAAAAACAAAGTTTTAGCTTATGGTAAATTCTGTATTGTTCACTTCTAAAGTTTAATTACAACTGACTGAGTTAATTAATTTCAAAACGTTCTAGCCGAAACAAATTTACATGGTTGGCATTTCATAATTTTGGAAAAGTTTTAGGTTGCAGACTAGAATCTGATATGTCATCAGCTCGTGGCGGATGTTCCCATGGCTTCGAGGTCAAGCTTACGGTTGATGCAACGTGATAGATGGGTCACGTGTAGGTGAGTTGCTGATCGTAACACGCGGGCAACACTTCCTCACCGACAAAATCCCATTGCTTCTTCCTAAGATTCAATCTCAACCGGAATTGACGCAAAAAATCTACTCCAAAGATCAACTTATGTGCCAGGGCGGGTACAAGCAATACTTACAGCCATTCTTTCTTCGTTTGCAACCTAAAAGACACCCAAATTTGTCCTCCGACGCTACACTGCCCATTGTCTGCTTGGGTAACTAACTAATACTCCACAGAGATGTATTCAATACCCAGCTCCCTCATTATATTCCACTCGTCTTGGCCAACAATTGTATTTGACGCCCCAGAATCCACCAGACCTTTGAATCGCTTACCTAATACCAAAACTTGAAAGTGTAGACGCTCGTCTCCGTTACTAAGTATAAAGACATAATTAAGATTACTTGCGGCTCTCTGTTCTCCTAAAACGTAGATGCTCATTCGGCCGACTTATAAGCACTGCGTTCGTTTCCGGATGCCCTTGCTGATTCCGTTGATGAGTGTAAGCTGGACATTTGTACTTGGTTGCTCCGAGACGTCCACAACCAAAGAATCTCTGTGGATGGCGACACTCTCGGGACATGTGGCTGGCACATTTGCAACTCCAGCATCTGGCCCCTCTAGCGTTACTGCCTGGAGTTATTTCATTAACTGTTGGAACTTTCTCGTAGGCTAAGTCGGGTTACAACAATCTCGTCGTCTTCAGATCTGGTGGTGGTACAAATGCTCGGACTGATGAACGGGTTCGTTCGTATTGAAAGTTGCTCCTGATAGAAAGGAGCTTTATTGAGGCGTAAGACTTTCAGCTTCTCTTTCTCCGAACACTTTTCAACTAGCCGTCGGAATATACTTTGAATCACCATAAAACTTCACCAATAGATTCATTCCTCCCTTCAATACGTTGCTTAATATCCTCCTAGAGCTTATCGTTCTAGTCAGGAGGTAAAAATTCCTTTTTCAGCTCCCCACACAGCTCATCCCAACTATCCACCTTTGCAGCCACAGATCGGAACCAAATCAGTGCTCTGTCTTCAAACAACTCGGCAGCCATCTAGAAGAGCTGTGCCTTAGAAATGCCTTCAAACACCCACAGCTCTTCAATTCTTTGCAAAAAAAGAATTTTAAGAGCCGGGTCGTCAACCGGAAATTTTTATTCTCCATTTAAAAATATCCGGCTGCTTAACGATTTCCCAATCAACTCTTGGGAGTGAAATAGCTTTAAATATATATATATATATATATATATATATATATATATATATATATGTATATACATTTTTTTCTTGAAAAGCCATCGGTCCTTGCTGTGTTTTGTGAGTAGTCTCTTGTTTTCGACTCTCTCGAGTCATTTTCAGTGGCGATAGGATGTAGGATGGATTAAGCAGGTAGGTATTAAATCAGGCCAGGTGTGATATGAGGTTTTTGTTTTGCGGTTTATTGGATATCAGCGCGCGTTCCCGCTTACGTCTTATATATAGACATATATATATATATATATATATATATATATATATATATATAAATATATATATATATATATATATATATATATATATATATATATATATATGTATATATATATATATATATATATATATATATATATACATATATATATATATATATATATATATATATATATATATATATATATATATATATATATATATATACATAAATATATATATATATATATATATATATATATATATATATATATATATATATATATATATATATATATATATATATATATATATATATATATACATTGTGACAAAAAAGTACCAGAACTTGCAAATAAAATGCAAAATATTTAATTATTCATCAATATTTACTTTGTCGCCTTCAAAGTAATACTTTAGGTCTTTAGGACTCATACCAAACCAGAAGTTGAAAGTCTCTGTCCCTTTCATGAACCAATACCTGTCTATAAGTTTTAGTAGTATCGGCTGCAAAAACATATTTGTGCAGTCGAAAATGGAGTAAAATAACAAATAAGTCGTCTTGAATTGTTAGACCTACTATCAGTACTCGTATGTCATTCAAAGATAGGTCACTTGATATTACTTATGAAAATTCTTTGTGTGTAGCTACATGATTGAAGTGGTTATTTTTAATAATTTTTTCGAAAAAGTATCAGAGTAGAAAAATGTTAGACAAGGTGGTTTCGACGCGTGTACTAATTCTCCTCTGGTCATCACTCTTATTGGATACACACCGGTGATAGCGACCACCATGTTTAGCGGTGAGAAAATTATTTTCAATTTTCCTACTTATGCGAACTAAATATATTTTTGTATCTACGAATTATGAGTTTTCATAAGTAAACTCAAGCTATCAGAGCCATCCAAAATAGAGATCGATCCCCGCACGAAGCAATAAAAAGCTCACTGTAGAGCAAAAATATATTTTACAAGATCCACCAATCACTACTCTTAACTTTTTGCTAGAGCTTTCTGGTTTGAGCACACTGTGATGAGGCAAAAAATTGTCTTGGTATTTGGGAAATCATCTCCTTGTTGGTTTAAAAAAGTAGTTATCTGACGAATGCAATATTTTGTTGCTTCAATGCTGGGCTGGTTTTAAAACGAGCCTCAATACTAAAAAACTTTCGTTCCGCAATTCTTGACACTTTTCTAGTACATGTGGGGGCTGTATAAAAGGGAGACAAACTATGAAACGGCCTTGAATGTCACGTTTTATATGTATCCTGAAAAGACCTTCACACATTTTTCTGGCCTTTGTCATTTATTTGGTATCTGAATCGCATTGTTCCAGCTCCTGAAATTCTTTGAGTTGTGCCTCTAATGATAAGCTGGCTACTTCATTGAAAGTTACAAAATTTGCGGTCGGTCGATGAGCTGCCCCCAAGATAATCCACCCCGTTATTTGATTTGACCAACTGACATGTGATTAGCATGTATGTATATCAGCACCTAGAAGTAGATCGATCTTTCTAGGCTTACTGAAATCAGTTCTGGCAATCATATTTTTCGGGATCGGGCAATCGTTCGTATTTAAAGTAACCCTAGGTTGATCGGAAATTATGTCCGACAAAATGAAAGCTCCAATGCGAGCTTTAAATCCATTGAGCCTTGGTTTGGTTGCAATGATATTTACTTTGGAAAATACAGAGCACCCTAGTGCAGCCTCATACTAGGTCGTGATTATGGCTTGGAAATGCTCTGATCGGGGTCACTAAAATGAATGCAAACTCGTTTCATGCCTTTTTAATAATGATATGTTTATTTTACTGCCGATTTATCTACACATAATTTTATGCTTACATTGCTAATTCAAATAAATTGTGGGAACGTAAATGAATGTATGGAATGTGGTGGGAAGCAATAATATTTTTGCTACAACGACCGTGTGACATTGATTTTACTAAACTTTAAATTGATCATTTGACCCTTTTTATATCAGTATACGATAATTTCTGCCCTACCGTGAGTGCTTGAAGTAAAACGAAAGAACCACTTTTGTACAAAAAATGAGAGAAAAACTTTTGTACAAAAATAACATCAATTTCAAAATGATTCGTAATGCTTCTAATCCAAAGTCTCAATTCGCCATGAGATTTTTTCGATTGCTCATGAAATGTAAAATTTATGACTTTTGACAGTTTATAAAAAACAATTGCTTTGATTTTTTCGTGTGTGAAAAAGTGTCTAGATTTTCATTGGAATTTAAGAGTTTGTCCGTTGAGCCGGTTTATTGAGTTCGTAGATTATTCTTAAAGTTCTTAAATTTCATGAATACCCAGTTTTTGTGCATAATGTGCGAGTACAATCGTAGTGGTGTGCATCTTTGTAAATCGACTTTGAAAGTACATCGGTTCTTTATAAAACAGTCATTGCGGTCTGTGACTTTGTGAATTTACTTTGAAAATGCATCGGTATTTAGTCATACAGTTACTCTGGCTTGTAACTTCGTAAATTCACTCCTGAAAGTGCGTCGGGACTTTATCATACAGTGTCTCGGATTTATAACTTTATAGATACACCCCTGAAAGTACGTCGGTACATGCTAACAATTTCCATAAAGACACGATAAAGCATAGTGAACATGGAGGGACACATATGCAATCAAATGCTGTTGCTTGGGCAGCTTGTTTAAATGCAAGTGAATTTTCGCAAAAAAGCGAAGGCAAGGAGGATCGTGTTGATGGTTAAAATTTGGTTGATTTGGCTCAAGAGGAGTTATGACGCCTTCAAGTCAGGACACAGCACAATCATTCCATTGATGGATGGAAGCTCAGAGCAACTTGAACAACCATACTTTGCTGAAAGCATTGATCGGACAGAGAAGGATTTCTTTGAGACAACTAGAAATGCAGGGAGCGCTAGAAGATTCGATTGCCAAGGAAGCACCAGAAAAAGATAAACGGGAAGTTGCGGCAAGTGGACATCGAACTGTGGAGCAAACCGATGTGAGATTACTTTGCATATCTCCCCCCAAGTTTGCAGGTGGTTACGAAGATTGGCCATCATTCCGGGATCTTTTTCGAACGCTCATACATGAGCAGTCTGCACTGTCAAATGTAGAGAAACTCCATTACCTGAACATAGTGTCATTGGTGAAGCTGCATAATTAATCAAACAGTTCCCAGTCAGAGACTCTAAATACGCAACTGCATTGTCAATCTTATGCGAGCGTTATGATGATACAAACGCGCTTCTTAAGTGACTCTTTGCTGTTACTCATGCACAGGAGACGTTCTTGGTTTTGGAAATGCTACTACAACAACCGAGTGCATCCAGTCCATTGACAATCTGGGAGTGAACGATTTGTGGCAGTGTGTAGTGGTACACATGACTGTGCACAAATTACCTCATGAAACTCGGCAGATATGGGAACAAGAACATGCCGCTAAGCCAGATTTTGCTACAATCAAGGATGTTAAGCTATTCGATGTCGGGCTTTAGAAGTGTCAGGTAAGGAACGCATTAAGGTGCGGTCGACTGCAGCATACAGAAGCATCACAGGCATGTACGATATGGAACGGGTCTCATCCGCTTCGGCAGTGTTGGCAATTCAACCAGATGAAACATCAAAGCAAATTGGACATCGCTAGAAAGGGAGGCCTGTGTATCAATTGATTACAATATGGGCATTTTTGACCAGTTACCCAAGAAAACATTCATACCAAAATGTCATAAACGCCACCATACTGAGCTCCACCGAGAACTGAATGTAAATTCAGCAGAATCCGTTCGATACAATTTCCACTTCTACAGCACAAGCAAGTAGTGCATCATGCAAAGCTGACGTCTTGCTGGCAACCGCCATGGTCAACTTAGAAACACCCATATGTGCGCGCTTTTCTAGAATCCCAAGAATCTTTTGTGACACAATCTTTGGTCCAGCGCTCGGGTTTGAAACAACAAAAATGCCACACCCACGTCACAAGCGGATGCAAAAGGCGTCGTTGCTATCAAAATGGTTACACGAGAAGGAGGTGTCAGCCCATGTAATGCTTTTGTGTTGAAGAATATCACAAGCATAATGCCAAAAAGCAAACCGACTGAAGGGATTGTCATTAGCCAACCCGAACTTTGACTGACCGGTGAGGATTGAGTTGTTGCTCGGAGCGAGCGTATATGGGAAGATCATCCGAAGGTTACCTAATGTGCCGACAGCTCAGGATTCCAAATTGAGCTGGATATTAGCAGGAGACGTTGGTAACACTATGCACGTCTTTCAAGCCATTTAAAGTCAAAGTGAAGTGTAACGAAAACATTGATGATGCATTACAAGCGTTCATTCATTCATTCATCCATCAGTTGCAAACTTCCAGAAGATAGTCTGGAAGCAGTGCCTAAATTACACTGTGAAGGATTATTGGCTAGCTGTGGTCATATTTGGTTTATCATGTGCTCCATACTTGGCAATCCGTACACTATGACAACTGCCAGCGGGCGAAAAAACTCAATTTCCTCTAGCGACGTATTGTTTTCAGAGCGATTTCTACGTCCATGACGTTCTCTCTGCAGCTTTCAATGTGGATGCGGCTATCAAGAAACAAGATGATCTTCGCAACATGCTCAAGTCAGCTGACTTCTACCTGTACAAATTGGTGCCAAATGATCCTCGCTTGCTACATAACATTCCACTAGGAGATGTTGAAGTAAAACTCACTGTAGAATTACCTCTAGAACAAGAGTACAAGTCTGCAGGAGTTGTGTGATGCCCAAAGGCCGATTATTTTGCATATCGTTTGTAACCATGAGGAATTTTGACACAGTATACGAAGCGGAGTGTGCTATCAGAAATAGCGCGCTTGTATAACCCTTTGAGTTGGCTGTCTGCAATAGTTATTATAGCAAAAATTTTGATGCAACAACTATGGTTGTACGGAATAGGCTAGGATCAACCACTGTGAAAGAAAATTGAGGTGCTGTGGCTGAAGTTCCAATCGGACCTTCCTGTAGTGGAAACAATAAAACTACCGCGATAGATCTATTCTACATTAAACGTTAGCTATACCCGGCATGGATTTTGTGACACTTCTTAAGAAGCTTACGCTGCTGTAATATATACTGTATCCAGGACAACGATAGTACTCATGAAAACTTGTTAACTGCAAAAACTAAAGTGGTGCCCATATGTCTCGTCAGCATCCCTCGTTTGGAGCTATGTGGAGCAGTGCTACTGGCCAAACTCATAAAAATAACGCTAAGTACTTCGAATGTCAAAATTTCAGCATTGCATTTGTGGACGGACTTCAAATTTGTCTTAGCTTGGCTTAAAAGGCATCCATCCAAATGGGCAGTTTTCGTTGCCAATCGGACAGCTGAGAATCAGAAAATAGTTAGCGGCGCCACGTAGAATCACATCTGGTCACAGACAAATCCTGCAGATATAGTATCTCGTGGGATTAGAGCCATAGAACTTACAGAATTCTCGTTGTGGTGGTCAGGACTAGCGTGGCTCAAGAAAGACAATGCAAGAAATTCTACCTACCGAGCTCAAAGTCCGAAAGACCATACTTTGTCATGTCCAATCAAATGAAACTGGATTCGAACTTTTATTTACGGTCTCTACACTCAACTGTCTGCTGCGCATCACTGCTTACTGCTATCGTTCCTCACAGTTATGTGCAAAGCAACGGTCTTCGAAGAGACATCTTGCCAGCAAGGAGTTGTCAGAGGTGCTGAAGTTTGCGCTCATCAAAATGAAAAGCAATTGCTATCAACTAGTTCTTTGAAGCGTCTGAATCCGTTTATCAACGGCAACGGTTTATTGCGTCTCGGGGGAAGATTGTCACATGCAAGCCTATCCTACAATGAAAACACCCGATCATACTCCCAAAGGATGGCAAGTTGACTCACTTGATTCTCGATCAATTTCACAAGGCTACTCCTAGCGGGGAGATGTAGCTCCTGCTTGCAACGTTAAGAACACGTTTTTGGCTTATAAATGGAAGAATTATGATCCTACTGACACACCAGCTCTCACGCTAGCTCGATTTCTAATCGGAGATACCTTACTTGCTCCTCCGGAGGATTACGTTATGGAATGCAGCATTTCTCGACTAGATAGATGGCAACTATCTCAGCTTTTATCACAACACTTTTCGAATCAGTGGAAGAGCGAATATTTAGCGCGGCAATAATAAACAAAATCTGTTAACCAAAAAGCACTGTATTCAACACCAATCGCTATAAATTTGTAAAAACTTAATGGCCCAAATGGCTCCCTAAATTTATACGTTATCAATGAATGTGTTTCACCAGCAAATTTAAATTAATTAAGATTCTTACATATTTTTTGATTCAATTGGAAAAAGGAAAAAAAATCAACCAGCATTATTCAAAAATTACTTATTTAACTAACACAACAGTGAACTTTGATCCAAAACCTAATATGATACAACTTAATTGTAAATAAATTCAATCAAAAAGAACTTTGACCTTATGATCAATGTATTTGGAATAAAAGAGTCGTCGAAGGGCCATGACTACTTTTCATGCCTTACTGAGCATGATTTTGACATGTTCAGTATAGTACAGATACTGATCGAGCTCCAACACATTTTTTGATGTTTAGTTTCCACCAGATGTCTGAGGTTACTTTCGTTATCACATGTATGGCCGAATGCCTGGCACGAAAACCAAATTGGCAATTTGGCATCAACTCATATTCGTCAATATGGGCATTTAATGCATTGTTTACGGAGCAGAAGTATGGGGCGACGCTCTCAGCAAGGAAGTATACCGAAAACGTTTGGCACAGGTACAGAGAAGAGGAGCACTGTGGATTGCATCTTCGTATCCGACAGTCTCTGATTCGGCGGTGAGAGTTATCGCAGGCGTGATACCTGTCGACCTACTTGCTAGAGAGTGCCGCGCTATTTACCTGCGGCGAAACGAAGATGCGAGGGAGACGGTTGTCCACGAGGAGAGACAGCGCTCACTCAACGATTGGCAGCAGTCTTGGGTCAATTGCGCAAAGGGAAGGTGGACTGCGCGCCTCATCCCGGATGAGAGACGGTGGCTAAATCGAAGGCATGGTGAGACTGACCTCTACCTGACCCAGCTTTTGAGCGGGCATGGGTGTTTTCAGTCTTACCTGCACAAGATTGGTAATTCACGGTCTCCCGACTGTCAGCATTACCCAGGAGAGGAAAACAATGCTTGCCACACATTTTTTGCGCATACAAAATGGATCAGGCTGCAAAGGAACTCTACAGGGAGACAAGAGAGCTCACCCCGGATAATATTGTTGCAGTGATGCTCAAATCAGCTGACAAATGGAACCAGGTGGCACGTTATGCTCGGGCAGTCCTAAAATATAAAAGGGACTCACAGCAGCCGGGGGCGCTGGGGGATCGGTTCTCTGGCATTTCCTCTTCCCTCCCGCTAGAAAAGGGATCCATCAGCTTGAAGACGCCTCATGGCGTGACAAAACGAGACCTGCCCCGAAGTAATGTGTCAAACGGCTCCAGGCTGGGTTCTCAGGTTGACAGGGGAGGTGTTTAGTGGGTAGTCCAGTCGCTTTCTTGCGAGCATGAGAGTCCCACACTCTGTACATAAATGGCATTCACCTCCCTACCACACCAATAAAAAAAAATGCATTGTTTAATATCACTTCAAATACCTTGCTGATGTTAGGCAGCAAGCTGATTGGGCGATAGCTTTTAGGGCTCGAAGATTCTTTTCCTTCCTTCAAGATCGGAAGTACCTTAACCTTTTTCCACTCATTTGGGAAATATGAATTGCTCAACATGTTGTTGAACAATATGCAATAATTCCTAATAGCAACCTCAAGCAAATGTCGAAGAGGTATATTTGGAATAGCTGACAAAATAATCAATAAAATTCAAGTTCGGTATGTGCTCAGATGCTAATTTTTCATTGAAATGAAGAATTGATTGGCCGTTCAGGCTTGATTTGAAGTCGGAAACTTTTGCTTCAATGACCTCTGAAAATATTTCATTCCCTCTCTCAGGGCTTGGTAGATGAACCAATTCAAAATGTGTACTGATCAGGGCAAGTTTATCCAATCCTTCACAAATAATCCTGTTTCCACTTCTATCTGGAGTCGTACACTGACAATTGGCGAATGAAAATCAATGCGCAGAAGTGTGAAACAATCTTGTTTCGGACAACGCTGCAGGGGGTCAGTCAAGACCTGAAACGTAATTGGAAAGATTTCCACATCATGGCTGGCGAGGGTAGTTCAGAACGAATTCCACATAAATCCTGTGTTCGATACCTCGGTGTTTATCTCGATCAGTATCTGTACTATACTGAACATGTGAAAATCATGCTCAGTAAAGCACTTAAAGTAGTCATGGCCCTTCGAAAACTCTTTCATTCCAGATACATTGATCAAAAGGTCAAAATTATCTGTTACAAGACACTGGTTAGACCAGTTTTGACCTATGGATGTCAGATCTGGTACAACCAGAGTGCTAGTACTATGGAAAAATTAAGAGTTTTCGAAAGGAAATGTCTTCGTGCATGTACTGGTTTGTACAGAAAGCCTGAGACGGATTGGAAACATTATATATCGAATAGAAGAATTTATCAAACTGCTGAAGTGACTAGAGTCGATATCTTCATATTGAAGCTTCTTCGGAATCATATCGCAAGATCTGTGACTGTGAGTGAAAACCCTTGGATTTCACAGCCGTTCCACCCTACAGACGGGTATATAGCGACTTGCCTCGCTACTGGCTTCATTCCTCCAGAAGCATTCGTGTATTTGGACATGAATGGATATGTTTTTGATTCTGACGGCGTCCCAGTCATATATCACATATATCGACGGGCCACCGATAAGAAGATAAAATATCCTCCGAATTTGAGTTCACGAGACCAACGATTTCAATGGAGATACTCATTTGCTAGATTCGTTGAAGCTGATCGAGTTGAGACGGCGCAATCCAGGTATTGGTGGCTGAATGACAATGTCTAAATTTTTCGTGTTTGTTTTCAGTTTTGGTGTTTTTCGTTATTTAGTTTTTGAGTTTCAGCTCATTATTGCTACATTTAGTATTGTTATATATTTTTGTTAAAATCAGGTATAGGTTAGGTATATGTAATGTTTACTATATTCCGTTAGAGATAAGATTAAACACTTAGGTTAGGAACATTGTTATAGTATTTTTAGTATAAGATAAAGTTTTTTTGATTGTATTTTATTAGAAATAAGTTACAACATATTAGGTGTAGGATCAAAGTTTCACTGTTGTGTATTAATTATAAATAATTTTTGGATAGTGTTGGTTGGTTTTTTCTCCTTTTTCCAATTGAATTGTAAAAATATGTAATAATCGTAATTAATTGCATTTGCTATAGTTTTTTTTTTTTTTGATGAAATGAGTTTATGATAACGTACAAATTTAGAGAGCCATTTGGGCCATTAAGTTTTTTGATTGTTATTATTTGGAATTTGCTTTATATTCTTTTAAAATTTATAACGATGAGTATTAAATAAAGCGCTTTTGACTTTGACTTTGGAGTCGTACTATCAATTTCGATAACAGCCCTATCGAGAAGATTTATCTCATCACTAGTGACTCCAAGATTAGATACCTTCTCTTGAGACTTCTGACGGAATAGTTTATTCACTTTCGTAAAAACGCCATCTGAGTCCTGTGGGCTAATACCCCTCAGTTTTTCACTCATTGATTGCTGATCTCACTCCTGAAGTGTGGACGGATTATATTCTGGACATTCTCCAGGTGTAATTTCAACAAAGCCAACGAGGCATGTTTATAGTTCAAAAATCATAGATAAATATTTTTGACGCGTGTGAGAAGAAGGCTTTTGAACCGTTTCAACCTTGCGATGGTTGATGTTTCATATCGTTCAATATTGTTACGATGTTTAATCTTGGCAACTAATTTCGCCATCATTTCCGACGTCAGCTTCTCTAACTTCGACAAATAGAGATCTATTACATCGTCAGTTAGATTTCTGTTATTAGGACCCATTGAGCATCTGTTGCCATCATCAGGAAGAGGACATTGCTTCTGGTACTCCCGATTAAACATCTTTTGAAACTTTCCCCAGTCTGTTATTTTGAAATTCAAGCTATAGTTTTATGTTGAACTGGAATGAGGAAGATATCATCCCTTTGATGATTGATTTCCATTACGATTGTGTCATGGTCATTATCATTAGGAAGCACCTGCAGTTTCCGTTGAGGGCTATAAAAGCTGAATTCAAGTCTTGCGTCTGCAATGCAGAGGTCCAAATATGAATTTGTCTTAGGATATGTTGGGAACTCCGACCCATATAGGTTGCACCTGTATTCAATTTGGTTCTTTGTTATCCACGATTTCAGGAATAAACCCCATGATTATTGTTGGCGTTTAACATGATGTAACTGATGCAAAATAGGAGAGGCAGAAGCCCCGACGAAGACCCCGGCAACAGGCACTGCTTGTAAAGCCCCAAGATGGCCGATCCTACGTGGAGGCGCTGCGGGACATCAGGGGAAACGTAAGGCCCGAAGACACCAATACTACCATTAAATTAGTAAGAGCAACGCGGTCGGGCCACATACCGGGCGAATTCAGAGCAGAGACCGGCAATAAAGAAGCATTCTGTGGCGCAGTAAAAAAAGTGCTCGGCATAAGCGCACCTATAGCCCCGCTCGAGCCGATGGCAACAATCGAAATACGAGACATAGACTGCGTGACAGATCTGGCCGAAGTAGAAGAGGCCATCAAAAGGAGTTCCCTAGCGTGGGAAGGATCAAAGCGAGACTGACACCAGAAAACAACAGGGGACAATGCATGGCCATAGTTGACTTGACCGAAAAGGACGCCGAACGATTCCTGAACAAGGGCAAAGTACGAATTGGGTGGATTGTCTGTAGGATACGGCGAAGAGCAACGCCTCTTCAATGTTTCAAATGCCTTGGTTATGGTCACACCACACTAGTATGCAAAGGACCCGATAGGAGTTCCCTATGTTACAAATGCCGTGAAATGGGACATAAAAGAAAAGAGTGTACGAAGGAGGCACACTGTATTCTTTGCAAGGCTGCTGATCCAAAACCTGATTTTGGACACGTCTTGGGATCAGGAAAATGCCGGGTGTTCCAGAAAGCCCTAGCCAAGGCAAAATCAGAGCTTCGATGACTCGCATCCTACAGCTAAACCTACATCACAGTTCAACTGCCCAAAATCTGCTTGAGTAGCTTGCGAGGGACATGAAAGCCGACTTCATGCTGCTGAGCGAGCAACACCATAATAAAAGTCCTGCATTATGGTTTTCTGATGAAACTGGTACTGCCACTATCTGGGTTTGGAACGGTGACTTTCAGGCGGAGAGTTGTGGACGGGGGGATGGTTTCGTGTGGGTTCAGTGCTCAGGGATCACCTTCTTCAGTGTATACCTAACGCCTAACGAGCCGATATCATCTTTCCAAGCCAAGCTTCAGGCTTTGGAGGGCGCTGTCTTGAACGCTGAGGGCAAAGTGCTCGTTGGGGGCGACTTCAATGCTAAAGCAATCAAATGGGGCATGCCTCAGATGGATCCGCGGGGAAAACGAATCATGGAAATGGCGGCCAGGATGGCCCTCATCGTACTAAACTCCGGAAACACGCAAACTTTCCGCCGTATTGGCTGTGAGGGAACCATACCGGACGTGACATTCGCCTCGGAGTCCTTAGTACGGAGGATACACAACTGGAAAGTATTAGAGGACTACTCAGCCAGTGATCATCAGTGCATTCTGCTTGAGATAAGTAATGCTGTCTTTCGACGTCCGTGCTCTCGGCCTTCTATAACTGGATGGGACATTGGAAGAATGGACGTCGAGAGGTTCGTCAAGGTTCTCACAGCAGGTGCGCCGCTGCAGGGTGCTTCGGAGGGGACGGAAGAACTGGCAGCTCAAGACGTGGTGAATTCTACTATAAGCATCATTACGACTGCTTGCTGCGCTTCTATGCCCCTTCAAAGACCCCGGCACGGCAAGCCCCCAGTGTACTGGTGGCCAACTGAAATCGCTGAAGGGAGTGTCACAAGCTTCGAAGTGAGGCTCAACGGGCGCGGAACGATGATGAGGCATGCAACTGGGTGGCAGCATATAAATCGGCCAGGAAATGCCTTTGCAAACTCATCAACAGTAGCAAGGCTTGCTGCTACCAAGGCTTGCTGCTAGCAAGACCTCGTGGACAATGTGAACAAGGATCCGTGGGGCCTTGGCCACAAGCTGGTCATGGGGAAACTTGGTGCCCTACGGAAGCCTTGTATACATGGCGCGGAAAAGATGAACGTGATAGTGCGGGGACTCTTCCCCGCCCATTCCGTCCATGTTGACGCTGTCCATGGTGAAACAGCAGTCGAGTGCCCACTTTTCACACAGCCGGAACTGGAGGAGGCAGTCCTCTCATTGAAAGCAAGGAAGGCTCCAGGTCCAGATGGTGTTCCAGCTGAGGTGTTGCGGCTCGTCTATCGCCATTGTCCTGACTTGCTGCTCGGCTCATTCAACGCTAGCCTACGAGACTGGGTTTTCCCGGTACGATGGAAGGTATCGAGGCTCGTGCTGATCAGCAAGGGGAAGGGAATCCCGAATCGCCGTCTGCATACCACCCGTTATGCATGCTAGCCACAGCTAGGAAAGTGCTGGAGAAACTCATCAAGGGAAGACTCACTGACGCGATTCATGCTGCTGGGAACCTATCTCCTCGGCAGTACGGCTTTAGAGCAGGGCTTTCTAACATTGATGCGATTGCAGAGGTGGTGAGCGCGGTCCAAAAGGCAGAAGCATATAGTCGCACCAAGCGACGGATCGTCCTGTTGCCGAAACTCGACGTCAGAAATGCCTTCAACTCCGCTAGATGGGTGGGTATTCTGGACACGCTGGAAAACTCTTTTCAAGTTCCAGAATATCTAATGCGGCTTTTGGGGAACTACCTAAAGGACCAAAGCCTGCTCTACGACTCGACACAGGGCCAACGAAGGATGGAAATTACATCGGGTGTTGCCCAGGGATCTATCCTTGGTCCGAACCTGTGGAACGTGTCCTACGATGGGCTACTGAGACTTGAGATGCCAGATGAGCCGTGCTTGGTCGGCTATGCGGATGATGTTGCGGCTCTGGTCGCTGGGCGCACCATTGAACAAGTGCAACTTAGGCTAGGTATGCTAATGCGCCGAGTGAGGGACTGGATGACTGCTTGCGGGCTGAGTTTAGCACTGGAGAAAACCGAAGTGGTCATCTTGACAACAAAGAAAATCCCTAGAGTAAGGATCATCAGTATTGGAGACATACAAACCGAATCGAAGCCAGCAGTGAAGTACCTGGGGCTACTGATCGACTCAAAGATGAATTTCTCTGAGCAAATCAGGGGCACGGCTGAGAAGACTTCTTCGGGAATATCGGCTCTGAGTCGACTTATGGCCAACGTAGGGGGACCCAGCCCGTCAAGAGGACGCCTTTTGATGAGTGCTGTAGGGTTAGTGCTAATGTACGGAGCAGAGGTATGGGGCGACGCTCTCAGCAAGGAGGTATACCGAAAACGTTTGGAACAGGCGCAGAGAAGAGGAACACTGAGAATTGCATCTTCGTATCCAACAGTCTCTGACTCGGCGGTGAGAGCGATTGCAGGCGTGATACCTGTCGCCCTTCTTGCTAGAGAGCGCCGTGCTATTTACCTACGCCGAAACGAGGATGCGAGGGAGATGGTTGTCCGCGAGGAGAGACAGCGCTCGCTCAACGATTGGCAGCAGTCTTGGGTGAATTGCACGAAGGGAAGGTGGACTGCGTGCCTCATCCCGGATGTGAGACCGTGGCTAAATCGAAGGCATGGTGAGACTGACTTCTATCTGACCCAGCTTTTGAGCGGGCATGGGTGTTTTCAGTCTTACCAGGATAAAATCGGTAAGTGACCGTCCCCCAATTGTCGGTTTTGCTCAGGAGAGGAGGACAATGCCTGTCACACATGTTTTGCGTTTACCAAATGGGTCAGGCTGCGAAGAAAACTCTACAGGGAGACGGGAGAGCTCACCCCGGATAATATAGTTGCGATGATGCTCGAATCGGTTGACAATGGAACCAGGTGGCAAATTATGCTCGGGCAGTCCTAAAATATAAAGGGGACTCACAGCAGCCGGGGGCGCTCGGCTGGGGGATCGCTCTTCTGTCATTTCCTCTTCCCCTCTCCCCTCCCGCTAGGAAAGGGACTCGTCAGCTTGAAGGCGCCCCACGGCGTAACAAAACGAGACCTGGCCTGAAGTAATGTGTCAAACGGTTCCAGGCTCGGTTCTCAGGTTGACAGGGGAGGTGTTTAGTGGGTAGTCTAGTCGTGCATGGGAGTCCCACACTCTGTGCATAAATAGCATTCACCTCCCTACCACAAAAAAAAAACATGATGTATGCTTGGCATTCAGATCACCGGCAAAAATATAATAACTATGCAGCCTGTTCAATTCTAGTATTTCAGACAAGGAATTTAGTTCCTCCTTGAACTTGAGAACATTTTGACCAGTTGCATGGGCAGAGATAACGAAGAGGTTATCCCCACCTGGCAGTGAAATTTTGATGACGGACACTTCAAGAAATTCAACATTTTTGAATTCGAATTTTTCAATAGTTTGGAAACAACAGGGTCTTCTTACCAATATTTTGGGGCCACCTTCCCCATCACCGTTTACCCTATCGTTTCTTATGAATGCATAATATTTGGATTCCACGGAATGCCATGAATTGAGATAGGTTTCAGTGAGAAGTATGATGTCAGGCCGTTGCTTAACAATGAATTCAAGGAGATAATCACGCCGATGTATAGCAACGATAGAGTTGACGTTGATCGATATGAGGAGAAGCCTATCCGTGGGAATATGACTGGATGACAAGTTATTATTAGGCATTTGAAAGACCTAAACGCTGAAAAGCAAAAACTTGACGAATTTGGAAGGTATGAAATTACGGCGTACTTGTGTTTGCTTTGGAGAAAATTTACCTTTTGCATCTTGGTATCGGAAGCATCCTCGATATGATGCTGGGTGACTGAAAATACCGCAGTTAACGCAGTATAATTTTTCTTTAGGCTCCGTCTGAGCCAATTCGCATTCACCGGAAGCATGAACGTCTTTGCATTTGACGCACCGGTAGTGCATGGCACGATTGGCACCCGAATGTCCAAATCTTTGACACAGATAACACAGGTTGACTTTACTTTTCTGAAGGAGTTTCCACCTCACCACTCTGAAATTCAAGTACCTTATTTATTGAAGGGCACTTGGACTGCTCTTATTTGCAATTTGTACCAGGTAAAGTGGTAAATTCTTCCATTCTACGGTCGACCTTTTTGTCACAAAGGCTTTGACTGAAACAAAATGAATATCTGGTGCAGCTTCTTTGAGCATCTGTAGAAGATCAAGCGTATCCACTCCACAGTCTAAACCCATCAACAAGAAGGTCTGATTCTTCTCACTTTTTGGGGTATAGGTGAAGTGTGGAACCTTCCCAGAATTTAGCGTATCTTTGACTGACTTGAAATCAACCTCTTATTTCGTCCTTATAGTTACTTTTTTGGCATTAACTCTTTTGGTCTCGAAATTAGCTAGTTTATTTTCGGCGGCCTATAGCCGAACCATATCTTTTCCGCTCTTATATACCAGCGGCCCTGAAGTTTTCTTTGGTTCTTTATTTTTCTTTATCAATCGAAGTAAAAAATATTCGATAGTCCTGGGGAGGAGAATGTTTGAAACGAAACAAAAGAACCACTTTTGTACAAAAATAACTTATCTTAAATTTTGAAATGATTTGTAATGCTTTTAATCCAAAGCCTCAATAAATGTTAAAATTTATGATTTTTGACAGGTTATTAAAAAACAATTGATTTGATTTTTTCATGTGTGAAAAAGTGTCTAGATTTTCATTGGAACTTAACAGTGAGCTTTATTGCTTCGTGCGGGTATCGATCTCATTTCTCGGATAGCTCCGATAGCTAATTGCGGTAGCTTTAAAAGCCAAGTATAGGGCTCGTAAAGCGTTTCTAGTAAGTGGTTTGCGTTCGGATTTGCAGCTATTCAGAAGGCTTAGACTGGTAGCTAAAAGACTTATAACTGAAACCCATCTAGATTATCTTAAGTATGTGGAAGGCTCAATATGTAATAACCAATCGAAACCATTTTGGGCTTACATTAAGTCTCTAAGAAAGGGCAATAAATTTCCTGGCTCTATGATTCACGAAGGCATTGAAACGTCAAATAAAGAAGAGATTTGTGAGCTGTTTGCTCAATATTTTTTATCATTTTATGCTAACCAGTCGTCTTCTTCTAATGTCGAGTTTTTCCAACAATTCTCGCCAACAGATTCCTTTTCTTATATTAGCCTACTTGAAGTAGAATTGCTTCTTAATAAGTTAGATACATATGGCAGTAGCGGTCCAGATGGTATTCCAAACATCTTCGCCAAAACTCTCTTCTCATCTTTATGCGTACCGCTATCAATTCTGCTCAACAATAGCCTGGCCTGCGGCACTTTGTCCTTCCTATTCAGTTCTCCTTCCTATTCACGAAGCTAGGAATATAGCTGCAATCTCAAATTACCGTGCCATAACCCTTCTGTCTTCTTTTAGCAAGATTTTCGAACGCATAGTTTATAACAACTTATATTCCCTTCTACTTCCTCATCTAGCTATTCAGCAACCCGGTTTTATCAAAGGCAGATCCACCCTTTCTAATCTTCTCTCCTTCTCTCATACGGTGGCTTCTGCTATAGATCAAAGCAATCAAGTAGATGTTATTTATACTAACTTCTCAAAAGCTTTTGACTCTGTCAACCATGGTCTTCTACTGAACAAGCTCAAGGCATTAAATATTGACGCGACCCTTCTCCACTAGCTATACTCCTACCTCTTTAATCGTGAGTGTGTGGTAATGTATAAATCTTGTAAGTCTTCCTCCTATTGTCCTCAGTCTGGTGTTCCTCAAGGCTCAATACTTGGTCCCTTATTATTCTTAGCCTCCATAAATGATCTGCCATCCTTATTTAACTCTTCGTCGCTTATCTATGCTGACGATTTGAAAATTTTCAAAATTATTCATTCTCAAGATGACTGCTTGTGACTGCAAGCAGACCTAGATAATCTTGTTTCCTGGAGCAGCTCTAACTTCCTTCCTTTAAATATTATCAAGTGTCTCCTTATGTCTTACTCACGTAAAAAATCTCCATTTTCTTTTGTTTATTCGATCACTGGCACTGCCCTTGGGGTAGTGACCACTCATAAATATGTTGGTGTAATTTTTGACGATAAGCTCCGTTTTGATCGTCACATTTTTTATATTGTTTCGAAGGCATCTAAAATGTCTGGTTTTATTTTAAGAACCTTTAAAGGCTTCAATAATATACGGTCTTGAACCTATCTATTTCTATCGCTGGTTCGTAGTCTATTAGAGTATTGTGCTCAAGTATGGTGCCCTCATCAGCGTTATTTAATTGATGCGCTTGAGACAGTGCAGCGTAGATTCACAAGATCTCTTATTTTCAAATTTCAGATTGCATACGTTTCCTATAGTGAGCGTCTCGTTATGTTGCAGCTCCCCTCTTTATTATCTCGCAGGATCTTCCTGGATGAATGCCTCCTGTACAAACTTTATTATCATCTTTTGCCACCAGCTTTATGCGACAATATAAGGGCCTTTACTCCTGAACGTATGAGTAGATCTTCAGTAATCTTTAATATCCCGTTCGCCCGAACCGAGATTTTTTTTTTAACTCGCCTTTTGCTCGGATAACACTTAATCACAACATTCGTGGTCTTGGTCCTATACCTTCTTCTTTTTACGAATATAAATCTCGTTTAAAACGGGACGTTCTTGAATTCGTTTTTATTAATTAAGTTTTCATTTTTATGCTTTTATATGTTTTAATACACTTTCTTTTGCTCTTTTATTATTAATAATTTTTGCCTTTTTTCATTGTTTTCTTACTTGTCTTTATTATAATTGGAGTTTACTCTGTACATATAGATATTACAATAAATAAATAAATAAATAGCTTGAAATTACTTATGAAAATTCTTTGTGTGGCTATATAGCCAGAACATGATTCGTAGTTACAAAAACGTATTGAGTTCACATAAATATGAAAATTAAAAATAGTTCTCTCACCTCTAAGCATAGTGGTCACCATCACCGGTGTGTATTTACTAAGAGTGATGGCCTTTGGAGAATTAGTACACCAATGAAACCATGTTTTTCTAATAATTTTCTTCTTTAATAATTTTTCCGAAAAATTATTAATGCAACTCAACTATGTAGCTACATACAAAGAATTTTCATAAGTATTTAATTTTACGTTAGAATTTTATGAGAATATGAAGATGTACGTTTTGGATTACAATTGTGAGGTTCTATGAGGTAAATTGGAAAAAGAACTATAAAGTTTAGAATTTAAATTATAGGCATAAGATGCGGGAAAGTAAAAATGAGATTAGAATAATAAACAGGTATCCTTACGATTTTATACAAGAAAACGTAAAATTGATAAATCATACTATTACTAACAAAATTTAGTGAGTTTCATCTTCTTCGGTATTTGTCTTGTTGTATTCATAGAGAACTACCATCATAATTTTTTTTCAGATTTTTCAGTCTACCGGTGTCCAATTAGGAGGGTACACACAATTTTTACGTGTTCTTCCGCCTGCCCTGCTTACCCCGTCAACGACATTGCAATTTTAATAACAGACTTTAAAAGATCTCATCAAGACCTTTAATTTTGTATCCTCCTCGTCTATCTTTGGTGAAAAAATGTTTAAAGGTTCACATCCTTATATGGACCCCTCTTAAAATCCTTTGAACAGTTTCTGGCTACGAAACATTCATTAACCAGAAATTCTGAGCTAATCACAAAATTTGACAGTAGCTTTTATAGTTCCTGAGAAAACTTGGTATGACGCACTGACAAACGGACGGAACCGATATTTAAAAAAAATGTTTTTTGCAAAACTCTGAAAACCCAACAACAAAACAACAACAACAACACGGGTCAAACTGGTAACTTTTCTCTTTTGGACGCCGATTAACCACTCTCTTTACAATTTATATTTGTGGCATTCACGTTATCAAAAATTTCTTCCATGATAGTGTGAAAATTAAACAACATAAATTCATGCAAATAATACTCCTCAGCAATTTTCTAGGTAGTTGAGATATAACTTCCCACATTTCATAATCCAAAAACAACATCAAAATGATTTAGCCTTTTGCATGGTCCAACCTGAAATCCGATACCATTGAGCCAATCTAACGTTAATAGGATAAATATTTGATAGCTCACGATTCGGAGATAAACGTCCTGTGAAAGCACGTAGAGCGCATCAATCAGTTGAGATCGCGTAATGAAATATAGTTCACATAAATGGCGCAAAATCCAATTTAATCAATGGGTCAATCGCAAATACATGGCTATCGGAATATTGAAAATTGCATACCACCCTACCTGGCGATTGTTGAAACGAGTAGGCATTACAGGTAGGAGCAGGTGAAGAAAACTGGGCTCCTCGTTATGTTGCGGATAAGATGAAAGGGCAAATGCAAAATTTCCATGTTTCCTTATATTTCTAGCAAATAATTAACAATGTTACGACTTTGAGCTGGGTACAAAAAATATTATAGATGAGTATGCTTTAATTCAGCAATTATATAAAATTGACTGAATGTACCCCAATCAACAACGCTAAAAAGGAAACTCAACCAACCTTTGAAGGCCTTAAATAGTGGCGACCAATTGCTCCGATTTATTCCTGAAGAAGAAAGAAACAAGATCTGTATCAAAAGCGACGAGTCTCATGCATTTGTAAAGGTCAAGTTTACAAACTTGTACTTGTATCTCATACCCAGAAATCCACTTAAGCGACAACCTCTTGACTATTAAACCAATAATCAACAACTGGTTGGTCTAAGAAAGATGATCTGCGCCGCGCGGTAATTACTTTTGAAAAGTACTGTTTGTTGCAAATAATGGTGTTGTGATATGTAAAAGATAAGGTCGCTAAGATGTGGATGTCCTTGGCCAGCGTTTCAGATGAATGCATCGTCCGGAATTAATGACGAGCACAATGCAAATTTTTCTGATATTCTTTTTAGATGACAACGCTAAATTCTTGTCACAATGGATGTTACTTTAGCTTGAGGATATTTTTTTGTTTGATACGGCATGTAAAGTATGAGAGCCGGAATACTTTAACACTTCGAACAATTGTTAAAAACTCATTATTCAAAAATGTTTCCATGCTTGGGTTTTTGCTTGTACGTATCACATTACTTCCTGCATTGCAGCTACTTATGATTCAATCGCAATTCAATGTTGATTTAAGCAGAAGAATATTACATTTTGCATAGTATAACTCTTAACTAAAGTGTAATTATGAAAAGATACCTCCTCTTGGTGAAATTTCAATATTCTGTTAATATTTAGGCATTAGGCAAACATTATTGACGTGGAACCAGAAATGAATTTCTTATAAAATGCCTCTGTTAAACTGCTTAACCACAAAGTTGCATACTTACAAACAATTTCATTTAGCAATCATTAATCAGTAATCACTATTGCCCACATGATGCAGTCACGTAGTTCACCTGAATTGAGTAAATGCTTCTGATAAAACATACTTTTTCTTCGCCATGGAGTGCATGTTGTAAGTTGAGCATCGTTGAACATATTGACCATACTTGAAAGCTGGATTGGACAGCTTAAGTTCGAGTCTACCATGTTTACAAGTCAGCTTAGACCTTAAGTAGAACTTAACATATTATCGAGAAATTCGATAGCTCATATATCGCGTCCAATTACGGTCTAAAACATTTTACATCTCAATCAAGGAAAATGGAAAATTACCTTTCACCCACAAAGGTAATTCAATCAATGGATGTTAATTAGAATGCTGGTTAGTCTTGCGACAGAAGGTATTTATGGTTGGGTATAATTGATCGGCAAGCGATTGAGAAGTCCTCTATCCATCTATCGGAAATATTTTGCGCAACTAAAGATTAAAATAAACTTTCAGGCAAGAAACGAAACCCGACTTCAGAACGCATTTCAAAGGGTGAAACAAAGTTTATGAGAGCGGAACCAAATCAGTTCTTCCCTGTACGAGTTACGATTGATTAATAAGTCACTGTCACTCTTATTCAAAACAAGGAAACTGATTTGGCTCAGGTCCCCTAAATTTTATCCTAGACTTTTTAATGCTAAGAAGTCGGTTTATTTTTTCATTTCATGAATTGTGGAGCCAACTGTAATGATTTAAAGTTCTCATCAGTACGTTTCGAGATATCCCGAAAGAAATCCAAACCGACCTTTCATCGGTTTTATACGTGAAGTCTTGGAATATGTTAAATGACTAAAGGTCAACAAGTCCGGACACCCTTAGTCTACTCCGAGGTGGCTGCTGGCAGGTTAGCTATTTTGGGGAGGAATTTCGGTCGCAAGTCTTCTGCGAGCAGACCATGTCCGAAATAATATTTATCAACCACCAATTCAAATGCCCGTTTGGGAACGTGTCAAAATCTTCCATCAAACCGATCCTACTTTACTTCACTTCATTTTTATCTCTTTCCGACCGTACGTCTGGTCCGAATGAGAGAAAAAAAGCACCCCTTCCCGATTATTCAGCGACGTAGTGCGAGAAAGAAACTGCTCAAATCTAATCAATCAATTTACTCTAACTAAATACGCAAAACCAAAAACTGCACCATGTACCAAACTAAATCACCGAATCGACCAGTTGCGAATCCTTCAAACCCTATCCCCTGTGGGGTATATTTATCTCGCACCTACCTTTTCCTCTGAAAAAGAACGACTTCCTACTGAAAAGGTAAGATGGCTTTTCTCGTTTAGCAGCTCACGTTATATTTTCAGTCTTCAAATTTTTAATAATAACTACATCTACTCGGATACAACTTAATATCTCCAAACATAGAAAAGACTTAACTTATGCTGTTATGTATTTAAGCATGGTAAAGAAACATAATATTTTGGTTGGACAAACAGATTTAGTGAAAACTAGGATCAGCCTTGCTTGGTTTGCATAAGTTTACCTAATTTTTCTTCATTGATAAGGAAACCGAATTAAAAATAATTTCTATAGTGCCTATAAACTATTTTATGTAATTGTTATAGCTCTTTTGTTCTCATAACGACTTACAGAGCAACAATGTATCCAAATTGTTCAGTTGTATTACCAAAATTGGCGTTCTGTGAGAATTTTTTTTGGTACTCTAAGAGCAACTTATAATGTGCATCGTCGATCATTTTGGTGAGAATCTGATTTCAAATTTTGGACCAGGAAATTGGTCGCCTAGATCTTGCGGTATCACATGTTTAGACTATTTTCTTTGGGGTGCACGAAGTCTCTGAGGGATAAACCAGCTTAAATCGACGTTTTGGAAGCCAACATTACTCGTGTCTTTCGTGAAATATCAGTCACTATGCTGGAACACGTCGTCCAAAATTGGACCCTCAGGATGTACCATTTACGATGTAGTCATGGGCAGCATTTAAACAAGATAATGTGATGTTTTTTCAAATTACTTGCGAACGCGGAACCGACCTTTCATCGGTTCTAGACGTTAAGTCTGAGTAGTGCCAACAGATGGTACCAACCGGTCAACCAATCCGTGCACCGTAACCCATTCACGCGGTGGCTGCTTGTCGGCCAGCTAGATCAGAGAGGATTTCGGTCGCGGGTCTCCGAATGGGTTACGCTCATTTACAATATTCAGCCACCTGTACACGCCCGTTTTCAAACGCGTTACAAAAACAAAACCATACGGAGAGGAAACCTATTCTACGTTACTCCGTATTTCTTCATTAACCAGTCAAAAGTACAAAATCTAATTTTTATTTCGCGTTCCCGAATTTCCGACGCGGTACCGAAAAGTATACTACGTTGACTCAACCTGACGAAAGCTACGTTAAAGAAAAATCAAGAACAACTAAGGTACCGCGTACCGCGCGCAACGCGAAACCGACTTCAGCGGATTTTCTCAAACCCTACCCTCGCGACGACATACTTACCCTGCACCTCATTTCCCGCTGAAAAGCAGAACTACTGGAAAGGAAAGTCGTGTTTTAATTAGCAATTCATATTATATAAATGTTTATTCATTTTCAACATTTTGAACTTTCAATATTTTAAATTTGATTAAATCAGGATTTCATTTTAAATATTATTAGCTTCCAATTAAAAACAAAACTTCTTTAATTTAAAAAATATGCAACGCAAAAGAAAATCATGGAAATATTTACATTGGATACTGATCCTTATCGGACTTGATTTTAGCTGTCTCATTATTAATTTTAAACTTCTTTGTATGAGTTCTTCTCTAAATGTTACAACTATGTCGTTTAGTACAAGCGTGAATTCTTATCAAGAGGGTTATATAGGTTATACTCTATGAATTTTTAGCTTGTTTATTTATCCCTAAGTGTTTGTTTTACTCTAGGTGCTTATTTTAAATGGGTTTATAATTGTTGTGACAAAACGATCACGTCAGGCGATTTTGAACTTGTCATAAAAATATTTCCATTTTTATATCTATGCATATCCTGTAAACTACTCTAATAAGATATCCTATTTAGTCAGAATCTGTAGGAGAATGTCCTGCAATTTATCATTCGTGTTTACAATCAGGTTTAATGATTGTTGAAATATGGGTAATAGCCATTTACTAATCGTTATTCGAGTTCTTTGAAATTGATTTTCTTCTTAGTAATTCAAAGCATGGAGCATATGGAACTAATGTAAAATTACGAAGCTATAGTGAAGTAAACTACGATAGTGCACGTTATCGTGTTGTGGTGGGCTGATTGTCATGTGTTAATATATTACTATAGGATTTTTTTTCTCCATCTAACTATAAATTGGCCCATTTTTAAATGCTTGTTCGTCCCGTCAGCGCCAATAAAATCCACATTTTTGTAAGGCACCGGGTGTGTAGAAGTTATGTTTATTTCATTCCCACGATCGGTTGGTGTTACTAAGATTGAGTACTTAAATATGAAGACCTTACGTTATTTATATTACTTAAACTATTTTCCTGTTCAGGATTTTTCTAACGCTTATAAATAACATTCTTTTTTTCGATTAGTCTTCAATTATTCTTTCCCATTATATTATGTACATTTTTTTTTTGACCTAACAAGGAAAATTCATTAAAATGGCAGTTCATCAATAATAGTCTGTTCGAGTAATCGACTTATAATCAGGAATTGCCCTTCGAAAAGGGAATTTAATTTGCGACAGTTTCTCCAATAATTTTTTCAGTTTTTCATGAGCGTTTCGTATTTTCTGGTAGAGATCTTTAGAACAGCCACTTTCTTGAATAGTGGAAAGATAGTACGTTTTGAAATTCTTCTCACTGTCCATATAAGTCACAGCACTTATGCGCGGATATATAATTTCACTGTACTGTTCCATTTGTCAAGTGCATGACTATTGCACACATTGTACGGAACCAAGTATGCAAATGTGGCAATCGAGAAATTGAATC
The DNA here is from genome assembly GCA_963969285.1 of Odontomyia ornata. Classification (NCBI taxonomy): domain Eukaryota; kingdom Metazoa; phylum Arthropoda; class Insecta; order Diptera; family Stratiomyidae; genus Odontomyia; species Odontomyia ornata. The sequence goes on from OZ017741.1 coordinate 156,947,416, forward strand.
ACCTTCAGCTATAACGGCACCAGCTCCGGCTTTAACTAAATGTTCAGTAATATAGCGCTTAAAATATGACAGCAATTTCATTTTCTTCACTAAAGCTGGTGGAAATTCAGTGACAGTCATATACATACGTTTCTTTGTCGTCTTTTTGATGAAATGAACATTTATTCCATTTGGCAACATCAAGAGTTTTGTTGTATCATTGAATATGACCCCGATCCCTTCCTCGCAAAGTTGGTATCCAAAACCACATTTATCACTATAGTCTATCCTAAGTTTTGGGAAACCGCTTCCACAACTAGATTTAAATTTTTGTACTAAATTACTCACGAGATTGTATGCAAACCATATCTCGCTCCAGGACTTATTCCGTTACCTCAATGATGTGGGCATTGCCGATATTTCATCCTAACACTTACTTGGTACCTTCGAAGAGTTGTCGCAGCCTTCGCCCCCTATTGTATGCGGCGATTTTTCTTCATTCCTTCCTGTGTTTTTCCTTTTAGAGATTTAACCGTCGTCTTGTTCGTGTCCAAAACCTATTGACTACAGGCAGCTTCAAATTATCTGGCTTCTCATTTCCAATCTCGTCAACATCCAATTTCACCGGGACATCCTCCTGGGTGGCGGCCACTACTTCACATACATGCAGCTTGCGACGATGGCGACTTTGTGTCCGTGTTCAAACTTCCTGTTTCTGGGGTGGCTGCTTCACTAAATCGCTGCGTAACTTACGTTCACCGATTTTCGCCATATGAGTAAATAGCAACCGCGCGACTCACAACCACACTCTGCCGCCATGTGGCTGTCAATTTTTCCTTTTGACATCCCACGACAAAATTGACGTGGGATGTGCAACCGACATGAGATGCCAAGCCACTTGGTGGCAAGGTGTGTTAGTGAGTCGCCAGCGACGTCACAAGATTCTTTACAATAATCTTTAAAAAGTAAATGTCATAGATTGTTTTTTTGATTCACAATAAAATTTTTACTATAGAGTTTAACTTTCTGCCTTTTATTTGAGATTAAAGCCAACTTGATGATTAATAACCCTGTATTACTAAAAGCTACTGTAACAACCACGGAAGTCATCGCAGTTGCAGATATTATGTTTAAGCAGAGGGGGGCGTAGCCCGGGGTGGCATCCTGAGGCCGGCTAGTGCTCAGTTATGTTGCGGATTTTCCGGAACACCCTCTGCTCGTGCTGAGCCATCCTGCACAGTGGCGTAGATACAGGTGGATCAGGGGGATATATACCCTGCCTTGGCTCTATAATGTGTAAAATATAAAATTAAATATTCTGAAATCAAGGTTACGACTATTGACTAAGAAGAGATTCTGTTACTGTAACATATTTAAAAGTAATAAAAACTATGTTTGCAGCACTGAAAAATTATGTTTAGAATGGTGCTTTTATATACAACTAACAAATAATAGCAGGAAAACTACTGAATTGTACCGGTAGGGTATTTGCGCGCCAAGCAGTCGCGAGCAGAATCGGTGACAAGAGGCTTGAAAATTCAATATGGAATATGGCTGGCAGTGGCGAATGTAACTGAAAATGAACTGACTGTGTGCATTCAAATCAAAGGGAAATTTCGCATTTAACCTTTCCGTAGTCACTGATAGTCCCCAATTTACATACCCTGTACTGAAAGACAGAGACTGATAATTGAATCTGATGGAAACAGTTACAGCACCTATGATGCAGTGCGCACGCATCACGCATTGTTCCTTCTGCCAATCACAGCCGAAGTAGCATCAGATAACAATTTCCCGCCTATAATAATATATCTTATAGATATAATAACATTGTTTACTATTTTTGCTAAATGCTTTTCTAGTCCTATTTCTAAGAAAAGTGTTCATTTTGATCGGAATAAATTATTTGTATTTATCAAAATGAATGAAACAATAGATTATTTCTCGGAACTGAAGTATAAGACTACTGGATTTACCAACTAACCTTAATTATTTGTATTTATCAAAATGAATGAAAGAATAGATTATTTCTTGGAACTGAAGTATAAGACTACTGGATTTACCAACTAACCTTATTCCCTCTAGCGGTCAGCTTCGGAACTAGCGCACCAAACTGATCTTGACGTCTAGATGCGCTCATTTATAACTCGGTCAGTTGATTTGGGTCAGTGGCCTTGCGTAATTCGTAGCGTCGCGACGATACATTTTTGTGTGACAGGTCGAAACAATGTAAACTGACGGTATTTTTTGCTCCAAAACGAAAAATTGAGAGTGGAGCTGTTAATAGTGGCGTGAAAAAACTGTGCTTCGACAATATTGCGTGCCCCTTTGCTGCCGCCATCTGTCTGGATGGGACTGCTGCCTACACTGCCGCCCCCTGCCGGGATGGGATTGTCACTGCCGTCACTTGCTCGGATGAGACTGCCACCACCGGTTCCTGTACTATGACCACATCCCCATCATCAACTACGGCAAGTGAGAGCAGAAGCTACAACGTATCACACTCAGCAACAGCATTTGAATGCAAGGAACACTTCAATGACATCTCAAATTTCGTAAGTAGGACATTAAACGATGATGATAGTTCAATATTTTTAAATAATCCATCGATTCCACCAAAGAATTATGTGTTTCCTCTTATTGACAAATTTAAGGATAAAAAACTTAAGCTTAGGTTCCAGCGTAAGTTGCTGGACAATAGCTCCTATACTCAGAGAATGATCAAGGTGCTTACTGTAAGTATTGTGTTGCTTTTGCGCAAACAGGGGGTGTTGAAAGCCGGCCTCTAGGTCACTTGGTATATTAAAAACAAAATTTGACATCTGGGAAAAAGCAACAGACTATTTCAGGCAACATAACATTTGTAAGTATCATACTGACAGTGTATCAAAAGCACTCGACTTTAAAAATTACCAAAAGAACATGTGTCAATTCATAATAAATCAAATTGACAAAGATGGTGAGATACAAATTTAAAAAAACTATCAAAATCTTAAACTGGTTATTGAACCGGTAGTTTTGTGCGGCCGACAAGAATTCACTTTGAAGGGTCATCGATAAAGCGGTAAAATTGAAATAGATAGTCTCGATGAACCCTATTGCTATAATGAAGGAAACTTTAGAGCAATCCTTAAATACGGGGCTGTCGATGATACTGACTTGCGCGAAATGCTTGAAGGTCCAGGCGAAAGAAATAAGTATTTAAATCCGTCAATTCAAAATGAAATAATTGAATGCTGCAATCAAGTTATTTTGAATAAAATCGTAACACAAATAAATTAGGCCAAATGTTTTACAGTGCAATCAAATGAAAATACGGACATCTCAGCAACTGAGCAAGTTGCCATTTGTGTTAGGTATATTAACCAAAATCATGAAATTAAAGAAGACTTCTGACAATTTTTTGAAGTTGAGTCACTGAAAGGCCGAGACTTAGCTAAAACGATCATTAACAGGATGACTTCTTGTGATGTTGATTGCGAGTATATGATAGGCCAAGGATATGAAGGTGCCGGAAATATGGCGGGAAAATTTAATTGTGTGCAAGCTGCAGTATAGGAGAAATATTCTAAGGCAATATATGTACACTCTGCCGTACATTCATTAAGTTTAGCAATAACCCAGGCAAGTGAAGTGCAATCCGTGAGAAACTATCTGGGTATAGTTGAGAAAATGTATGTATTTTTTAACACTCCTAAGAGGAAATCAGTTCTGATGGATGCCATTGATAACAGAAGTGATACGCCTCAAGCTCGTTCACTAAACAGGCTTAGTGCAACTAGATGAATATCAAAATATGACGCAACCAATGATTTCACAAAGCTTCTTCCGTATGTTCATGAAGCACTAGACACCATATCGTTGTGGAAGGACTCGGCATCAGGTGATGCAAAGATTTTACTGAGCGCAATGGACTTTGATTGAAATATTTGGATACGGACTACCACTCTGTAAGCAGTACCAAAGGGAATCTTTAGACCTTAAGGAACGTATATTGAGTGCTGAATGTGCAATTCAGGAATAAAACGAGCACAGAAAAAACTCTGAGCCTAAATTCAAAGAAATTTATTCAAAGGCCAAGTCTATTGGGAGCTCATTAGGAGCTAAAGAATGGACTAGGCGAGTCGCATCTCGACAGCGCACTAGGTGCAATGTAGAAACTACCACTGTGGGGGACTACTACACGGAGTGAGCATTTTTAACCCATACGTTAACTATTTCATTCAACAGCTTAAAGAAAGATTTGTACACCATGAACAAGTCTTTCGTGCATTTATGTGTCTTTTCGAGACATTTGACTCACAGGGACAGTTGTATGAGATCATAACTGAGTTTTATGCCCCTTTTGTTGAGCGATACTCATATCCTCAACTGAGACTTTGGAAATCAAGAGTGACAAAAGAACAGACCTTCAAAAGTTCCTATCAAGCCTTTTTAAAATGTGACAAGGTAGTGCTCCCTAATGTGCACAAACTCCTTCAAATTGTGTGTACTTTACCGGTCTCTACAGCTACTCCCGAAAGAATGTTTTCTGCATTAAAAAGGATTAATACTTATTGGAGGAACACTACAGGACATATAAGAGCGTAGCGATGTTCATTTTACTATGAATAGTCTTATTACTTTAACTTTGATTTATTATAAATGTTTTAGTCTTGTCACATAAGGACAACACAACATTACAATGTATAACATTTCGATGTAACGAATTTTTAGTTTTATCATATTTTCGTTATTATTCTAATTTGTATTCAAAGTACTTAAATAATTTGTTATTTAAGGTTTATTTGAAGCAATGTAATTTTATTTTTGCTGTAATTAAAGTAATTATTAATGAGTGATAATTGTCAATTGTAACTGCTCCATACTCCCTTTTAAACAAACTGACTATTTAGAATTAAAGTTTATCTACTTTGTGGATTAATGGAAAATTAACAAACCATAGGGAGACGTAAGCTTTTGTAGCATTTCAAATATAAATGATGCAATTCGTTGAATGTTTTTTACAATATAATTCTAAAACATTATTTCAGTGTTCAGTGTGCTAGTAGAAAATGGGAGAGAAATGGACTAATAGGTTATTTTTAGATTCTCAGTTTCATTAGTAATCTAGTGATTTTATTATGGAATGAAATAAGTTATTTCTTCAAGCGTAAGTAAAATCAACAAGGAATGGTATTTTTATTTAAAGCAACACAATGTACGGGAAACACGAAACAACTAAACAAAATTAAACAGTTCTAAGAATAAAGTAAAAAACATCAAACCACTCAACCTTGTGTCCAGTGCGTTCTTTAGAAGAACGAAGCAAAGCCTGCTTCCGGTATGTGCAAGCGACTACATGTCAGCCTCAAATATTTCGTATTTAAATGGAGATCCACTATGCCTCTAGATTGGCTAAAAATGCGAGTTTTAGAGTTACCCCCACCCCCCCAGTAATATCCCCCCCCTTGACAAAGTTCTATCTACGCCACTAACCCTACACATAAAAATTAACATAAAATGAAACGGACGGGAGAGGAGGAGGTCACCCTGAGAAATGAAAGATTATTAACTTAAAGAGACATGGCCCTTTTATCAATCACAACTTCGAATTCCAACCAAATTATTTGCAGAATAACAAAATTAAAAAAAAAACAAAAGCCCCTTTCGAGATTTTAAAAAATAAGCTAACATACATATAATATCATAAACTTATCCAATATAATAAAGAATATAATAAAATAAGCTACTGTAAAAAATTATAATGTAAAAAAATTTAAAAAAAATACCAGATTGGTACTTACTCCTTTCTTTACAGAACTCCGAGCGCCCAGTGCAATACAAAAAAAAAAAAAAAAAAGCGTGGGCCACTGAAAATTAAATTTTTAAGTTAAAATCACAAAAAAAACGGTCAGTTTCAACTCTCCGATCTTTGTTCTAGCGTAATCGCAGAAAAATTCAATGTTGTATAAATAAACAATGCTGTTTATTTTGTTTTCTCTGCCGGTATTGAGTGGTAAATGCTGAAGAATTTTTCGAATGCCATAATACTACAAATGAACTAGGCTATTTTTCACGTTGTCGTATGAAACATCTATAACAAATATAAATGCTAGCGTGCTCGGCAGTGTGCCAATATGACCCAAGTGTTGAAAATATTCACTAGGAACTTCTTTTGCCGAAATGGTTTCCATGCGGTACGTAAAAATTTACACTTTTTCACAAATTATTTATTGAACACCGTCAGTTTGAATTATTCACCATCATTTCATTCATTAAAATCCTTCATTTTACCACAAATCGTATCATCCTAGCATGTTTTCAGAAAATTCACGTTTTTATTTTCCCTCGTAATTCACTTTTTCCACGGAAAAAACAAGTGCAAAATCCACTTATTTCCCAATTCGACCACTCACGTATTCCTCAAATCTTAGCTCCCCGAATTAAAACTCGCACTTTTTCCCGACACCACCAAATGCAATCCCTCTTATTTTCAAGACAAAATCCGACTGCCTTCCCAAATCAAAAATTTCACTCACTCCATCCAGCAATCCTTTCATTCCCAATTAGCGCTGCTGCATCCAGGTAACATAATCGAAATTAAATGCACTTTGATTCCATCACCCACATATTTTTTCCATATCGACAAGCGCAATAATTTTCATTTCGCATATATGAGGCTATTCATAACCATAATAGCGTTTGGTTGTATGCAAATCGTCATATATACGAAAACAATTACTTTCGCCGATATCCCAAAAAGAGTGTTTTCCTGCACTCCGGAGAACATGAGCCCAGGATTCCAGCGGATACCCGGCCGAGAATCCACGACGCTACCACCGGAGCCACCTTCCGTTGATCTCCCATCCATCTGTTTATCAACTTCAACCGTGGATCCTGCTTAATGGGCATGGAAATGAAATTTGTTAGTAGGGAAGGGTGGATGAGTTTTTGTTAGTAGAACAAATAAAATTTTGTTAGTGGAAGCTAATGAATAAAAATAGTTAGTATGAAGGAAGGAATTAGGTTTTGTTAAGGAAAAGGTATTGAATAAAATTTTGTTAATGGGAAGTAATGAATGGAATGTTGTTAGTGGAAAAGTTAAAATTATTATTGTATTATTATTTTTTGTAATTGAAGATAGGGTAAGAGGGTAGAATTGAGATGATGAGGAAATAAAAATTATAAGTAAATTGTTAAATGTTAATAAAAATCAATAAATATACCGAAGAAAAGGTATATGTGCCCAGAAGAAGGTTGAGATGTTACAGCGGCAATTTGAAGTAGTGAATGGGAATTTGCGACACTGTACTTAAAGTTTTATTCCCATATCTGAGGTTTATTTTCCAACGTTTTGCATTTTGTTCCATCTCATCTATATTTTAATTTGATAAATTTGAGTTTATTTTCGGGAAAAAAAATTCGTAATAGAATCGAGCACAATGAAGTCGAACACTAGTTTTAAATCTATTCAAGGAAAACTACTACCACCTTTGATTTTTATAAACTTAATTCTGGAAGCTTCAAGACCTGTGTAAGTTTTATGAAGTGAAATATTACAAAAGTAAATATACGTTGAAGCTGGTCTCTGTATATTCCAATTAAAGTATCTCAAAGCACATCCTTTTCAGTCTCTTACATTTATCACTACTTCACAATCGAATATTGAGAAAATTATTTTCAATCGAGTGCAAGCTTAAATATCTTAGAAAATGTTTCTTTCTAATTGAAGCTGTTTTTGTGATTATTATCTATCTATAGCTTTGTAGCAATTTGGTTATGACAAATTTGCAATAATTTCTTTATACACTAAATCAATTCCATACTTTTATGAATAATACTAGTCTACAACGGTAAAGCCAATTAATTGAGTATAAATAGCTACACCCATTAACAAAGCCAACAAAAAGAGTACAATGCAGGATTTAAGATTAATCTTTCCCGCAAACAATAAATAATGCATATTCAAATATTATAACTAAGCTAATCTTATTCTAGACTAGAGTAAATTAGATATTATATGGAATTACAAATGAACTAATAATGAATTATAAAAACAGTCTGTCCATTTTAGCAAACAGAGACTTTTATTCCTTCTGCTATTAATTTCAATGACAATCAAGAAAAAAACTTATTTGCTAGGGTCCACTGTCTCTTGTTATTATTGGGTGTACAACTTAATAACCAGAATTTGACGCTAGATGTCCGTACTAACAAATATTGTGAAAGCTCGAACTTTATATATATGTCATTTTGAAGGTACATTTGACAGCTATTAAAATCAGTCAACAAAACAATTTTATCTTGTGTGCATCGTTATCATTTTTCACGATGAATAACTTCGAAAATCGGAGAAAAAGACAGCATTTAAGGGAGGTTCTGTTAGGTCATTTTTGCAAAGAAAACTGCTGCGGAAAGACATCGTTTGCTTGTAGAAGTTTATGCTGACGATGTTTCAGCGAAAACATAGTATTTTAAATGATTTCAACGCTTCAGAAGTAGCGATTTTGACATCAAAGACAAAAAACACCCAGGACAGCCAAAAAAGTTTGAAGACGAAGAATTGGAGACGCTACTCGATGAGGATTCGTGTCAAACGCAAAACGAAGTTGCCAAATCGTTAGGAGTGACTCAGCAAGCCATTTTGAAACGCTTGAAAGCCACCGGATACATTCAGAAGCAAGGTAATTGGCTCCCCTATGAGTTGAAGCCGAGAGACGTTGAACGGCGCTTCTGTATGTCTGAAATGCTGCTTGAGTGCCATCAAAAGTAATCATTTTTGCATTGGATCTTAGCTGGGGATAAAAAAAGGATCCATTATGACAATCCCAATCGCAAAAAGTCATACGTGAAGCCCGGCCAACCAGCCAAATTAACGGCGAAGCCAAATATCCATGGCGCCAAGTTATGCTGTGTATTTGGTGGGATCAGAAGGGGCCGTTAGATTATGAGTTGTTGAAATCGGGCCAGACAATTACAAGTGACCTGTACCAAACACAATCAATACTTTTGAAGCGTGCCATCATCGAAAAACACCCGGAGTATGCGGCCAGACACGAGGCTATAATTTTTCATCATGACAACACTCGGCCGCATGTTGCAAGACCCGTGAAAAACTATTTGGAAAATAGTGGATGGGAAGTTTTGGCCCACCCGCCTTATAGGCTGGACCTTGCTCCGTCTGCCTTTCATTTATTTCGCTCCATACAAACGCTCTCACCGGAATACGCTTCACTTCATAGCAAGGCATCCGAAATTGGATAGATTCGTTTTTGGCCGCCAAGCCGGTGCAATTTTGTCGGGATGGAATTCATGAATTGCCTGAAAGATGGGAAAATATTGTAGCTTCCGATGGACAATATTTTGAATAAAATATATTGGAAGATTTTTCCACAATAAAGCATCAAATTTCGCTAAAAGTTCCGGTTATTGAGTTATACACCAATATGTGCAATGGGACAAAAACAAATCTTGTAACTTACTATTAGCGTTGCTCCATAGAGGAGGTGATTCTTTGTAAACTAAATAATTTTTATTCTGGACGTCTGTACAACTTTAAACAGCAATTTCCTACTTGGACACGAACTTAAGCCTTGCTTACTACAATTCCTTAATGATGTTCATATTTAACCTTAAATACTGGCTATAGTTGCACGGTTATACTAGCTATTACCTTCTAGTGTGATTTTACTGTTTAATTGCAACAACGTCACAGTAAGCATAGTCAAGATGTTTAATCATTTGAATTTTTGAGGGAGTGGTAGCGTGAGAGGAAAGTCGCCCAAATCCACTTCGAACTCAGCTCTTGGATCACCTTCATACAATTTCTTTTCTTGGTCAAACGTGCAATTCCAATCCTTCATCCGATGGCAAATAAATGCCGTGCAATTTAGACGTGAGCAAGTAAACACCTGTCGCGGCACTTTATGTGTTCTCATATAGGGAAAAGAAAATATTGAAAAACTGAAACACCCTGTACCTAGGGAACTCATCAAAGAGGAGGAGGCAGAGCAAAATGCTTATGTAACACTTTTTCCCGATCGCTCTCGGAAGGAGGTTGTCCAATTGTCGTCTTCTTATTTCGATGTGCACAACCGTGTAGCAATGGTTTTTTTTAATTCGATTCACATGTACTTCTTTGCGAGAAATACGGAAATTTTCACGCAATCACGATTCACAACAACGGATGAGGTTACATGGCCAGAAATGGCATAGAAGCCACAAGGTCTTGTGGTGGTTCACTGGCGGAAATCTGTTATCTGACATTTGTCAACCAGTAAGCAAATTGTGTAAGGATGATAGACCTCTATCGGATATCGCTCAGAAATATCGGAAGTTCTTACACAATATTAGCCCACCTCTAAACAATAGTAGGCGACCATATGGTGGTAAGGTATCGGAGTCCCCAATGATGCAATATTGAATGCCGAGTAATGCCAATAACTGATCTGTAGCTCTGCTACTAAATCTAATATACGCCTCCTGTATGGTGACACCGTTAATTTTTACTTTTTGTAAGAAACTGATGGTGAGTCTTCCGTACCTGATAACGGAATCGACCCTGCTACCAGAGTAGAAGTGGGTCAACAGGCTAGCTTCCCATGCCTGGAAAGCCCTACATTGTCCGAGACTTGCAACAGAGCCTTTGTATGGATTGGATCTCCGGCATTGACCTTCCAACCGAAAGAAAGGACTATGGCATTGGATTCTGGAATGTCAGATCACAGAATAATCCTGGCCCTTTTAATGACCTTTTGCGATAGACTAGACAATTTAAATTAAATATACTGGCAATCCAGGAAATGAACTGGACTGGAAGTGGTATTTTAAAGATACGATTTCGCACACATTATTTAAAACTGGGAAGCCTGCTGGAAAGCAAGAATTTGGAGTGGCCTTTATTATATCATTCCAAAAAAAGTTCTTGATGATTTCAATGCTAAGGTAGGCAAAGGGCTACCTCATTGGGAATTGACTGGAGAAAATAGTCTCCACGTTGAAACAAATGACAAAGGCCAGCGCCTGATTGACTTTGAATGTGGCAAAATAAAGTTATACATTCGACTTACTTCCCACATCGACGCATACATAAAATGACCTGGGTATCCCCAGATGGCAACACACAAAACAAGTTCGATCTTGTTCTGATCCAACAACGTTGGGCCTCGAGCATACTTGATGTCCGTACATACCAAGGAGCCAGTTGTAACTCAGAACTTCACTCAAAGGCATAATCGGCGAATATCAGTTCTCTAAAAAATTTGACATCGAAAGACTCCAGATGGCAATGCTTTGGTAGTAAAACTTGAACGAAAAGAGAACATCATGAAAATTTCAGAGGAGCAGCGAATGAGATAAAACGGTGATTAATTATGAGGTTTGATTTTTAATGGGCTTTTTTGACAGATTACGCGTGACTCCTGTCAAACTGTGATCTAATTTTTATTCAGTTCTGTTTGACAGATTATCATGAAAAGATTTACATAGCAACAACGTATCCAAATTGTTCAGCTGTATTACGAAAATCAGTGTTCTGTGAGAAATTCGTGCTCTTAGAGCAACTTGTGGCATGCATTGCCAAAATACTGAAACCACCATAGCCAATACCATCCACACATTTGAGACCCAGCATACATTATTGGATGATACTCAACCTATTAGATCACATCCGGCACGTAGTGAACAGAATATAGTGGCTGTAGCTGATAGTCTGGCTGAAGACCGTGTTGAATCGAACGCATCTTTCAAAATTGGACCTTCAAGGTTGACCATTTACCGCGTAGTCACGGTCAACATTTAAACAAGATAGTCTCTAAAAAGTAAATGTCATAGATTGTTCTTTTGACTCACAATATAGAGTTTAATTTTATGTCTTTTATTTGAGAATAAAAACCAAACCGCATAATGAATCACCCTATACTATGACGACCAATTGAGAAGCATCGATGTAAGTCAAGCAAGCGTCAACACAAGATAAGCATATGAAGTAGTGAAAATCCTGAAACGAGGCTATCAGCCCAAGACTACACTCTGCCGTGATGATATAGGCAACATCATCGCTGATAGAAACAGGATCAAGGAAAGATGGGCATCATATTCTTCTCAATTCTCCACACAGCGCCTGAACATGAGAGCCTATAGATATTCCTAAAGAGCTTCCATTAGCTTCACCAACTCTGGATGAAGTTTGTTCCGCCGTCAAGGTACAAAAAAAGAATAAGGCGTTGGGCATCGATGAGACTCCAGTGGAGCTCATTCAGAAAGCCATCCATAAAGTAATCTAGCATATTTGGCAACAAGAACATATGCCGAACAATTGGAGCAAGCTACAGTGCGAAAACTGAAAAGGCATATCACTACTTTGTACGGCGTACAGAATATTTTCAAAAATCTTAGAAATAAAATTAGATCATAAAACAACAGTAACTTTGGGGAGAATTGATGAATCCCTCGAGTAGGTAGATTTTTACAGTCAAGTAGGTACTTGAGAAATTCTGGTGGTTCAAAGTAGACGTTCATTAAATTTTCGTTAAAATCAATCAAGGATGCGACAGTATTGATCCTACCTTACTGTGCCAAATAATGCTTTCCCTTGAAATTCCACCGAAGTTTATCCGCCTTACTTAAATTACTTTGAATTCAAGAACATGCCTAATCCACATCATTAAAAATTTCAGCGACGCTTTCGACACGAATATTGGTCTAAAGCTGGGAGATCGGTTGGCCCCACTCCTATTGGATTTGGCTCTTAAATATGTCGTAAGAGAGCTGTAGGTCGATACAAGAGGTATCTTACTATACAAGTCGAGCCAAGTAGCAGCCAATGTGGGCGATATCTACATTTTGTCACGATTATTCACAACCGCCAAAGAACTCTTCCTAAAACTCGACAGTGAAGCAAAACTAGTAGGGCTACAAATCAATGAAAATAGAACAAAACTCATGACGCAGTTAAGAGAAAGTACCTCAAATACCCAAAATATCTCACATGACAAATACAGCATCGAAAATGTAAGCAACTTTTTAAATTTAGGTACTCTGAATTGTTTGATGAAGACAGTTCATCACTGCTTGGATACTGAAATTGGATTACTTCTGCGATTAGTGGACCGAAACAGCTTGGGGTGCATTTCCGGGAAGCGAAAGCTTATCAAGGGCTTTTGGTGCTACAAAGAAGAAAAAATAATCTGATAATGGGTTCATCATGAATATATAATGATTTCTTTTTAGATTGTCGGCTTACTTCTCCACTTGGTGGGAAGAATTTCAGATACCTTTGAAATGCTGCAAGATTCAGATGAACAATAAACTTTTACGTTGAGTTTAGAAAGGCAACCGTGAACTGCTGTTTAAGTCTGCGAACATTTTTTACTTAAGTACATTACAGTGTTTTGCAATAGATTCAAAATATTCATGTCTTTTGTTCAAAAGAAATAATTTTTTTCTTAAATACCTCCAATCCCTACCACTCTCTCCGCCACTCTTTCATCGTCGCAGAACGCTCGTGCGATCTGCACTTCACACGTCCTCAATTCCTACGTGTGCCTCCAGGCAATCCTATAACATCGGTATTAGTGTACAGTGTTTTGCAACACATTCGAAATATTCAGGTCTTTTGTTGAAAAGAAATAATTTCTGAGCGAAATTAAAAAAATCCCCGTTGGCAGCACCAGCCGGAAAGGTAAATTTGTCGTATGTAGCATAAAGCTTCGAAAAAAAATTTTGCTTGCCTACTACTCAACTTCTTTCTGCAATTTTCGTAGTACCACATGGGTATTTATTAACATTCAAAAAATCTGGCCACGTTCGTTCTTAGAGACCTTTTATCGGGGCGCAAATATTTTGCTAATTAAATTGAGTTGCATACGTATGGATTACATATTGAAAATCGGCGGATAATAAATTGTTGTAAACATATAAATACCGGTTTCGCCCTTCTCGCATTTGCTGTTGACACAGTTCACAGTGGTAACCACACAAAGGCTTAAATAGCTCGAATAGTTAATTTCAAAAGATTTCCATGAAAGTTTAATCAGGACTTGCGTTGCCATTAATATATACATTTTCAATTTTTTTCTGAACTATGAGGGCCGTCATTTCAATTTTTATTGAAATCGGCTGCTAAAAATATTAAGCCGTAAATTTTCGACTTTTTTATTTGTCATTCGATTTGCATAATTAAATTAAATTAACTTGCGTTAATAGCTTATAATTTCAAGTTTCAACGGAATCTGTTGAGAATCTTGGCTGCTACAGAAATAAAAAAAATTGTATGCCACCCCCCTGTATGGGGAGACCCCCCTGTATGGGGAGACCCCCCTTAAAATACCTTAAAATATTTTCTTGCACTGCAAATTTCAAGAGGCACCACTTTTGACCTACGTAGAAAATTTCCTCATTCTAGCTCATGTGGTTTGCGAGAAAACTTGTTTTGACGAACAAACGGACGGACAGACAGACAAGTCGCGATTTTATAATTTTTTAAGGGGATTGTTAAAAAGATTTTACAATATCTTAAAAATGGTCTGGTTTATAAATTCTATCAAGTAAAGTCATTTAAAACGTTATCATGAAAAATATTCATTATTTCAGTTGGCACTAAAATAGCGAATTGCGCTTGCCTTCTGACCTTTGGGGGCCGCCATTTTGAATGCATGCATTTTATTTTGGATTATTTTAAATCTTTGTATGCTAGGAACTCATCAATCAATGTACTATCTCGTTCAAATAGGAGTTTCACTCTAGACAGGCCAAAATAATTCAATTTTTAAAGAAAATGGCAGCTAAAAATATTAGGCTTTAAATTTTCGACTTTTTTATTTTTCATTTAATTTTAATAATTTCCTGCATAATACAAGAACATAGTACAGAGATCCATAATCTCAAGTTTCATCAAAATCCGCTGGAAAATGTGACCGCTAGAGGGCCATAAAAACCTGAAAAAACGCATATTTAAACGGCCGCCATTTTGAAATTTGCTCATGCATGATCACCAAAATATCAAAAACTGTAGGCCTGAATAATGTCCATCTTGTAACCGAATTTCATATATGTCGGATTAAAATTGCGTCTTTAAAAAGCCTTTGAAATTTCGCCCTTCAACTAGCCGCCATTTTGTTTTTTGCAACCTGATTCTTTAGATACTTATAATTTCTATCAAGTTACCAAATTTCATGAAAATCTGTTGAAAGCTTTGACCACTATTACAACAACAAAATTTTGCACGTTTTTCGACCTTTGAGCGGCCGCCATTTTGTTTCTGCCGTACCGACTTTGAATTTTTTATTGTGAAATTCATCGCATACATCAATGAACCCTTGTACCAATTTTCATCCAAATCGGAGCTATACTTTGGTCAGAATAGAAATCACGATTTTTCGTCTAAAATGGCCGCCATTTTGTTTTTGCCCGTCCGATATAGCTGGTTCACGAACTTAACCGAGATAATTACCCAATACACCTTTCCTAAAAATTTGGTGAAAATCGAAGCTAAATTGCAACCTCTATCGTGGTCACAAATTTCGTTATATCCCATATATATATATATATATATATATATATATATATATATATATATATATATATATATATATATATATATATATATATATATATATATATATATATATATATGATGCTCTCCGCAATAGGTAAATTTCTCTCGAGAAATTTACCTAAAAAAATCAAGACATTCTGTTCCTCCCATAGCGCTCACTCCGGTTTTCTAGATAATTTAGTCAAAACTAATTTTGTAAGCTCACATATACCCCAGATTTCTCAACCGTTTGAATTTTCCGAAAATACTCAATGGCATACAAATTGCACGTAATAAATATTGAAGTATTCAGTACTACACAACTCCACTATAGACGAGCACAAGCACGATTGAGAAAAGAGAAGGGATTCCCATGTTTCTCTATGATTCCTCATCCCAAATCCCATGAGATAATGGTAGTAAATGGTCTCGGGGTCACGCTTTGGGTCTACTGGTTCTCCAATGATGGAACATTAAACACAAAAAATGTCAAAAACTGCTCTTCTATGTAACATAATTCTATTTATACCTCCTTCGCAGTGACGTAAGAGGGTTGAACAGAGCTCTCCGCACCTAAAATTGGATTTGAAAGTAATGACCATGCCACCAGAGTAGAGGCTGGGTGATTCGAAACTTGCAACAGAGCTTCAGAATGGATTGGACTCACGGCAATGACCACGCAACAGAAAAAAAGACTATGGCATTGGATCCTGGAATGTCAAATCACTGAACAACCCTGGCGCTGTTAACCACCTTTTACAACCGGCCAATCAATATAAGTCAAACCTACTGGCAATCCAGGCTGGGAAGCAAGAATTCGGAATAGCATTTATTGGGGATAGGGAGTTCAAATGGCACATCATTGGGTTTGAAGCAGTCAATGAACGATTGTGTGCAATCCATATAAATCCAAAATTTTTCAAAATTTTGATGATAAACGTACACACTTTGACACAAAAAAAGACAGAGAAACGAAGGAAACGCTTTATTATCACCTGAAAAAACTAGTCGACTGATAGCTTACAAATGACACAAAAATAATTCTGGGTGATTTCAACGATGAGGTTTGCGATGAGATATCTCATCGGGCAATGACTGGAGGATATAGCCACCATGATCAAATGAATGACAACGGCCAGCGCCTGATGGACTTTGCATGTAGCAGAAATCTAGTTATGCGTTCAACTTGTTTCCCAAATCAATGCATATATATAAAATTACACTCAAAACCAAATCGATCCTGTTCTGATCTAAAAACGTTGCGCCTCAAGCATTTTCAACGTTCGTACATATCGAGGACCCAATTGTAAATCAGATCATTACTTGATCAAATTAACCTATCAATGTCATTTGTCAAAGGAATATGCGGTGAAAACCAATCCTCTACAGAAATTTGACATCAAAAGGCTACAAATTTCACGGAGACCCTCGACAGTCAGCTGGCCGAAAACAAGAAATGAGCTCTGGATGAAAGTGAAAGCAACAATTAAGATCAAAGCGAAACAAACGATCGGAGATTAAGCCCACCGCAAAAGAAATGATTGGTTCTATGATGAGTGCCAGAATGCATTAAATGAAAAGAATCAGGCGCACATGCAATATTTAGGCAGGAAACCGAGGACGAAGAGAGATTATTATAAAAATCTCAAAAGAGTAGCGAATAAGATCATTGGAACTAAGAAAAGATAACACTTTGACGAGCAAATGAAATCAATATGTCTAGCGAGCAATAACACCACACAAGCATACAACGTACTGAACAGCTTGAAACAAGGCTATAAGCCTGTGGGTTAAGGCAAATGCTATGTGGCAAGTAAAATTAACAAGTGCGGGTGAATTTATATAACCTTTTATTCGAGAATAAATCCAACCAGGCGTACTGCAGCGCATCGTATTCAATCAAGAACTAATTCAATTTCGCTCTCTTTCTCTCTCTCGCATGGCAGAAATGATTATATTTATCCGATTGTATGGTTGTGAGTGCCAGTGGTGAAATCAAGATATACAATAATCATGAGGTGGGCATGTACAATCTTCACTTTCTTGGTTTGCTTAGCAGGGTTATAGCAACGAAAAATACAAATAGTAGACTCTAAGACAATAGGTAATACAAACATTAAAAATTGAACAAAATCCGGGCATTCGACGTTTGTATGTGTGAATGTGTCTGAGACGTATAAATTTGTTGTGTATTGCTCTTACTAAGAGCAGGCCTGTCACCCTGATCGACTTAGAACTGGGCGAATCTGGTTGAAGCATCTTCACAAGTCCTTGATAAAATCACTCGGTTCATGATGGTGTGGTGCCGGGTTAAAAACTTACCTGGCAACCGTAGCTAACGCGTCCTTGCAATGGCTTGTGCGTATATCTATGACGACGTCTGGTATGATTTACGCCCATTGGTCATTCTGATGGCATCGGATCCCAGTTTTGAGATTACGGTGGAAACGTTCCACCACGCCGTTTCCAAGTGGGTGTAAAGCAGTTGGGTGTAGGTTTGTTGTACTGCTAAACGGTTTAGAGACCTGAAGAGGTGTGATTCGAACTATCGTCCTTGGTCGGTGGCGATTCGATGCGGCGAGCAACAACGTGGGATCCAGTTTTCCCAGATTCTTGTGTGACTGTCTTTGCCTCTTGATCTTCTATAGGGATCACTTCGGACTAGCGTGAGTATCGGATGACGCATATGAGGCAAATGCGTTGTCATTTTGAGCGTGGGATGGTGATGATGTCTATGTGTATATGCTCGACTCTTGTTGACGGCGGCATTAAATTTCCAACAGGTGAATCCGCGTGTCAAGAAATTTTCGATGGCTGGCGTTGTAGACATGATCGTGTCGAAACTTGATAATTCTTTTTGATAGAAGGCCAGATGTATCGTTGCGCTACCAGTTTTGATGTTACTCTCGATCCTTGATCAACAAGGCAGTGGGCTGAATAAACCGCGGCTTTTCTGAAGGCTGGAGTGATATATAGCCAAGCTTTCCTCGTCAAGGTGTCGCACAAGGCTAGTGTATAGGTGCCTTATTTGAGCTGTAAGTCTGTCCTCCGGATTCACCAGTGCTTTCAACTCTTCGTTACTTCCTTGCGCTGCAGCCAATTTGTTTTAGTCGATTGCTGGCCCAACTACTTCAAAGTGTGAGAATCCATCGGTGACAACGTTGTCCTTACTCGATATTTGCTGAATATCCATCAAAGACTAGCCAATGATGTCGAATTTGACGTGGTGAAGCTTTTTCAGCTTTTTGATAGAGAGTGAATGTTAACGGCTTGTGATCAGTGTATGCCGTGAAGACTTGTGCTTCCAGCAAATGATTGGAGTGTTTGATTGTGAGATAGATCACCTGTAGTTCTCGACCGATGGTGCTGCTTCTGACAGTAGCTCCCAGCTGTAAGGCTACTTCGACCGAAAAGTTGGATGCGTCACTCATGACTATGAGCTATGAACCATTTAGAGGATACGCCAGTATTGTGGCTTGTGCGAGGCAATTTTTCGATTTTTTGAACGCTTTCTTTGCTACATGCGTCTATTCTAGCAGTGCATTATCCTTGATGTTTCCCTGTAACATATCATAAAGCATAGCTTATGCACGGGCTACATCAGGTATGTCAATTCTATAAAAATTGAACATACCGATGAAATGGCGTAGCTTCTTGGCTGTATCTGGCCTCAGGAAATCGACAATGCCTGTAGCTTTTTCCACTGGGGGTTTGATGCCTTTGCTGGTGACATTGTAACCAAGAAATGTCCCCTCCTCGACTCCAAACTCGCATTTTTGGCCGTTGATGATGACACCGCATTCGTTGTCGATGTCACTCTTCATTTTCGGAGGCTACAAGGATATCATCAATATCAGTGTGGGCAAAATCCAACTCCCACAATACCTCGTGAATGAAAGGTTGGAAGGTTCGCGCTGTGTTTCAGAGCCCGAAACCGATGAACAGAAACTTGAAGAGGCCGAACGGCATTGTTGTTGCCGTTTTCACAACATCCTCCTTGGCAAACCTGGCTGTATGTGCACACTAAATCGATTTTTGAAAAAATCCTCTTACCACGCAGCGATTAAGATTTTCAAGTTTAAATTTTTCGAGTTTGCATATTAAAATAAAATTGTCACTTATGGAATTTAATTTCTACTTCTTCGAACTTATTGAAAATGTTGTCAAAACAAGTCCCTTTGAATGCAATGGTATTTGAAAGTCTAGTTATTTTCTGAAATGGTGGCTGAAAACCCAAACCTAAAAAAATTATCTAAGAACTCCTGGCTAAAAAACGGTTTTCCATTAAGAACATAACAATTTTATCTATTCATTAAACTTAGAAACATTTGAGATATTGAGTTCAAATTTATTGTGGGTATAATACAAGTATTATGTTTTATGAATAAAAGTCCATTTCGGTCATATGACCACCACAAGCCCGTTAACAGCGGACGATTCTTTGTACCCAATTTTCCACCGCTCTTTTACAAATTTCGACCGCAACATTGGCAATTTCGCATTGCATGTTGTCTTTGAGCTCGTCATAAGTTGCTGGCTTTTTGGCATAGACCAGTGACTTAATATAGCCCCATAAAAAGAAATCCAATGGCATTTTGTCCCGTTCACCAAATTTGCCTTTCAATAAATCTATTGTGAGGCGTCCTGTGTAGCTCGTGGCACCATCATGTTGAAACTGCATATTGTTGATGTCAAGTTCATCCAACTCTTGTCACAAATAATCTCCTAACATAATACGACAGCGCTCTCCATTGAGGGTAACATGACGGTCTTTTCCAACCACGAAAAACTATGACCCAATCACACCTCCGGCATGAAAACCGCATCAAACAGTAATTTTTTCGGATACAATAGTATCTCAAAAAGCACATGTGGGTTTGTTTCTGACCAATAATGAATATTTTGCTTATTGGCAAACACATTGAGCCAAAAATGAACTTCATTGCTGTAGATGGTTTTTCGATGAAAGCCCAATTGGAGAAGTTCCGGCGTTTTGAATAATCAAGTTGCTTTATATCTTGAGTCAAGTTGATCTTGTAACCATGCAGGCCAAGATATTTTCGCAAAATACGCTACAGGGTCATTTGAGCGATGCCCAATTCTTGAAAACGACGTGGAATCGACTGATTCGGCTCATTTTGAATCGATGCACATATGCGTGCGATATATCCTTCGCTTCGAGCGGTACCCCGTCTTTTTGGCACCAGAACGTGCAAAAATAAAAATTTGGACCAGAACTTATCCACTACAGCCCGCACAGCTTGCTAGGAGGAACGATTATTACAGCCGAAAGTTGGAATAAGCGCTTTTAAAGTTGCGAGCACCAACTCAGAATTTCGGTAGTAATTTTTAATAATATCCAAACGTTGCTGGTTCGTGAACTTTACCATGATAAACGTGTTGACTTTAACTAACGTTTTGACATTGACAGTTTATTAAAAAAGTTTAGGGGCTCGTTGGTATAAGGCCGCGAAATTGCTACGTCCCTAATGGAAAATTCTATAATATCAGTTAGCAACAAATCAATATGAAAATAACCAACAACTTTATGATTTTTCATGTTTTTCTTAGTAGCTAATCATTTTGTAAGCTTTTAATGAACTCAATTTTGCTTAAGCTGTATGATCTATATAAAGCAGATAATGCTGTGGAGCCCCAATTATCCATTTTTAAAATAGTATTTACAATTTTGAAACGATCAACCTGAACTATTTCCGTTTCATCAGTCAAACAATTTTTAATATACTCGTATAGCACTACCCCGTCTGCCTTGTTTAGATTACTTTCATTACAATAAATATTATATCCATTTATTTGAAACAAATTATTGTTATTCACTGTCCAAGCTTAAAATGATTTAATGCTAACGGGAATTTCGCGGGTAGAAAGTTTTGTTGAAAATTTTCTTATACTTTCCCTATGACAATAAAAAATATTGGCGATGCATGGATAATCCCCAAGCCGGTTAATGGGGTTTCACTGCAGATAATTGCACTCCCGTTTATCCGAATTCCAGAAAGGATTTTTCACGTATATTACCATGGGTTTCCTCCTCAAGGGAATTTACAGTTTAAGAAATATTTATTAATATAAATGTTTTCTTTATATGTTTGCTATTTGAAATCCATTAAGAAAACATATGATGCAGATTATGAAATAGCTTCATATATTGCATGAACAAAAAAATCAATGTAGATGCTTTGCTGCAAACTCATTCAAATCGATGCCTAAATTTGATTCAACTAACTATACCTTTTCTATTAAAATAAAACCAGAACCTGTGGTATTACGCCTGCCTTAAAAAATCACAACACTCAATAGTTGCAGCTTAATAAATAGCGTATTTTATTGTCTTTATTTCAATCAAAGCAAATATGTCTATGATTCAATTTTAATTAAGCCACTACTGGCAGTAAGTGGGTGAGACTGCGATAAATGGTACATATTAATGTAAACACAGTACAGAATTGTTTACATATCAAAGGCCACAGGTCCCATTTACCACCAGTTTACTTGCTGTAATTGCACTCATTAATTATGCATTTGTTACAACTTTGATCGTCATTTGTTTCTTTCTTGCTACTAGCTCTGCCAGCAATTATTGATCGGTTATGAATGTTTAACATCGCATGCGCCTGAGCTTTAGATGATAAAGATAACATATTGTAAAATATATGAAAAACAATTTGTTTGAATAAATCAATAAATTTAAATTCGCCCCTTGCTTTTAGAGTTTTGTAAGAAAAATTTTTAAAACCCTACTAAAGTCGCGTCCTGTCTGTCCGTCCGTTCGTTTAACAGAATTTTTTTTCGCAAACTACTTAAGCTAGAAACATCAAATTTTGTATGTAGGTGTTAAGTGTGGTGGTCTCTTTAAAGTTCATTTGCAAAAACATTTTAGAAGGCATTTAAAAGGGATCTCCCCTTAGAGAGGAGTGGTACCCGAAAAAAAATGCATAAAAGGTAGCGGATATGAGTATCAAATGAAAGGTCTCGATATGAGCTTTTCAAAACAGGTCTTAAACTGTCATTTTTTGGTTTGAGGGGCGCACCGGGAGTGGAAACACACGAAACATTTGTGTCCCCCCGCCTCGCGATTGGACACCTGTGATCTGAAAAATCTGAAACAAAATTACGGAGGTAGGTGTTTACAAGCAAAACAATAAAAAATACCTCAAAAGTCAAAACACGTTCAACTTTGTTAGTAATAGTATGATTTTCGAATTTCAAATTTTTTCCAATAAAATCGTATGGGTACCCTCAAACTCAACGAAATTCGACGTTTAAGTAGTCTTATGAAAGGTTGTTATATTCTGTAAGTTTGGTGTAAATCGAATCATATTCACGGAAGCTATAACCACTTGAAATTTTTCCACACGATTTTGCTATTTTATGGACTGTCCATTGAATCAGACGCTGCAGTTTTGATTTAACCTTCTTCAAATTTTGTAATAAGATCAATAACATAAATATTATTGGTAATTTATGATTTGAGTGATTTTTTTACTTTGCAACAATATGGTGACCATTGAAAATAGAGAAGCAATGAATTTTCTTTTAAACGTGCACATCTCTTTGACATGTTTCTTGACTTTATTCGGAGCTGGTGGCTGCATTTCGGAGAATTTGGTTACAAAACCCTTCTGACATGAGCGTAGGTCTGAATACCCAACTTGTTTTAAATTTCAAATCAAACACGCGTCAAATTTGAATTTTAGATTACTTACAGAAACTATAAAAAATTACGCATTTATAGTTATTATCATTTTCAATCGATCTATCAACACTAGCCACAAATCCTCATCAATTTTATCAATTTATGACAGAGAATTAATATATTACAATAAATTAATCTGCAGGCATTATGAAACCCTAAAGGTCTGCATCTGCATATTATGCAAGAAAAAGTTAATCTTAAAAAGTCAATCTCTAGTTTTTTACTGCAAATTATGGGTTTTGCTGCTGATGTTTCAACTCCTAAACCCATCCGAAGTACCTATCCAACGGTGGTGGTTTGTTTACTCTTCAGAAACGCGGCGACAACCATTTTTTGCTGGGCTCGATGTTTGCATTACTTGCTTGACCATCTTTTCGCAAAAAGTTGTTTTTCCACGCGCTCGTAAAAAGGTACAAGTTAGTTTCGCGATCTTCATCGAAAGCGGAATTCGCGATCGCAAGAAAACTGTCTTGCAATTAATTTTGTTTAGGTAAAGACAAGATGTATTGGAAGTTGTTGATGCGATTGAGATTCAATAATTTGTCGTAACGAAAAAAGTGACTATTCCGCGCTTTTCAGCCTATCGACTTAATTTTCTTTAAGTTTTCGAGAGCTACTATGGCAAGCTTTTGAGCAAAGAAAAACAACTAATGCCTATTCGCGCAACTCGACCAAAAGCTCTTAACACATAATTGGCTTTAGAGGTTAAGGAATAATATTACTTTCTGTGAAGGATGTGTGGCATAAAAAATGACAGAGTACGTAATCGCGAATTGCACGAAAAACATTTTTCTGAGAATTGGCACGTGCACTTTTACCTTTTGAAATGTTTTTCGTAAGCTAAAGGGAAAATATTTGTGGGCGTTCCTGCTCAGCGTTGCCTTAGAACAACATCAGCATTGCCAAGGCGTGTTTTTTTAAAAGACCAAAATGTACTTGAGCTCTTAAAATGAAAAAAAGTCAATTCGGAGGTAAGTGGCTAATACTCTGGTGAAAACAGCACAAATGGCATTCTGAAGAGTTACAACTTTTCCCTTCAGCAATCATTTGAGCAAAGCAATTAATATTCCTTCCCACACGTTGAATCAAGTGTTGACTTCGCTAACAGGTCATTTCGAACGCTTCGAACAAACTCAAAGAAAGTGAACGGAGTCAATTTCATAAATCTTTTGCAACAATAGTCGCAATATTTGCCTTCTCGTGGCTTATCAGTATTCAGTATTCAATTGAAAAGCATGATTGCTCCATAAGTCGAGTACTGTCCGCGATTTATGCATTATTTGAACTGGTGTTGTCTCGTAATCTACTTCACGTACAATCCACATCAATCCAATAATAACAATAAAAATTATAACAATTCCTGGGAACAATGGCAGAGGTCTCAAGGTGGACTGGATTATCTGTATGATGGTTATGTCACAATGTCTACCTACTGTACTTATGTTGTTTGTATGTCATGTTTCATACACGAGTGTATGTGCCAGGAGAGGGTTAAGGCTATTTGCTCGACCGATGAAAAGGTTCAAGAGTACTTATTATCTCAACGTATCACATCATATTTTATATTGAATATGACTACTAAGAGAGTTCAATATGAACTACAATAAAAATATGTAAAAAGTCATAGAAGATGAACGTATGATACTATTTGAGATTGTTGGTACAAGAAGGATGGTAGTTGAAGTAAAATGAAGTGTTAAAATATCGTTTGGAAAAAATAAGAAAGTCGATTGTAAATGTTCTAATAAGGGGAAAATGTAATAGATGGAATCAGGTAAAATCAGTTTTGCCCCATTTCGATTGCGATTGATTAATAAGTTACTTACTCTCACTTTTCAAAACAGGGACATTGATTTGGCTCCAATTCCATAAATTTTAATCACTATCTTTAGTGCGTTCTGAAGTTGCTTTTCCTTTTTTTCTATGAGCTTTTTCATTCCATGATTCTTAATGACATATGAAACCCAGAACTAATGCAGGATGAGTACGACATTACCGAGACGAAAATGCGTCAACCCAGACGGGTTATAATTGGGCTGGATAATCAATTCACAAATGAGGAACTACGAAAGGAAATTAAGGCGCTAAGCCCTGATGTTGGGAATAGAGAAAAAATGGAGCTTATTCATGTCAGACAAACAAAAAACGGAAAATGGTTACACATTATTGAGGTAAATGGAAGCATATATAAAAGATTAGCTAACAAATACGTCAACATTGATTATGGGTCATATTTTGTGAAGGAAGACTTTCACGTAACGAGATGCTTTAAGTGCCAAAAATAATCATAAGATGTCGAAATGCGAAGGAGAACAAATCTGTGTGAAATGTGGAGGGAAGCATGAGCTCAAGGAATGCAAAAGCACACATGAGAACTGTTGCAATTGGATGGGTAACAATAAGACTGCTGGTCACTCACACAGAGCAGACTCGTGGGCGTGACCAGAGTATCAAAGAAAGATTGTCATGTCTAGAAGGAGTACTGAGTACAATTTTAATGATGATTATTAATCACAAAACTCAGTGAGGCGACAAATGAACTATCTTTTATGCCAATATAAAAAGCCTACGACACAAGTTGAGTGATATTCAAATTTATCTGCAGCAAAATCCTGAAACGGATCTGATTACGCTAAACGAAATATGGATTTATCCTGAAGAAGCAAAGTATTACAACACTCCTGCAGGAGGAGGTACAGCAATTTATATAAAAAATATAATTAATTTCGTGACAAAAACAGTAACATCTAACATATAGAATATAATAATAATTGAAATAAGCTGCGCAGGTTGAAAAACTAAAAGTCGGTACTTACTATAATCCCAATCGTCTCAGTGCGCAGGACTTCTGCACAGTAATAGCTGCAATGTACTCTAATGAAAAAAATCTAATCACAGTTGCTGACACAAACATAGACGTGGTGGCAGAATCTCCAGGATCGAGGATGTACAAGGATATCCTGGAAACAAACGGAGCGGTCATTGTCAATAAGGACAAAATTACTCACCCGACTTCAAGTACCTGCCTAGATCACATAGCAAGAAATGATAAAAAAAATTGCTGTAAACATTAAATTCATCCTTGAAGACTGGCCGGAGTTAGATCATCGTGTTCTAAAAATTGTCGTTCATGGTCAAAGTCTCAGTAAGCAAAAACCTACTCACAAAATATTCAGATACTTAGACAAAGATCTTTTCAAATCGAAATTTCAACAGTTGCTAACAAACCGGAAACTTGAAAACCTTATGGAGCTCAAAAATATGATTACAGAGTCCAAGCATGATTCTAGCTTTGAGAAAAAGATCAGATGTCGACAACATACATGGACAACAAAGAAAGTTATTGAGGCTAGTAGTAACATACAAATATAAAAAAAATACTATGACAAAAAGAACGCTGAAGATCACGCACTTAAACATCTGCATACCCAACCCCTAAACGAGTCAAAACGTCCATAAAAGAAGCTTAATTTTCATATTACTCCAGAAGATTGGAAACAGCGGTGGAAATCTCACCCCAAATATGGAAAATAATTAATGAAGTAAAAGATAATTTATCACCCTGGATCATGTCATCAAATGCTGAATTTTTTGGCATGGACTCTAACAATGCAGCACGCTCATGTGAAACAGCAAACTCGCTAAACCACGTTTTTTCAGCAATTGGTGAAAAAAGTTAACTAGCTATTTCAACATCATAATAAGCCCACCTAAGTCTATCTTTACATTCATCAAACGACTAAAAGAGAAGTATTAAATACAATCGAAAACTTAAAAAAAGATGCAGCACCAGGTGTTGACAACATCGCCACACAGGAAATTATTCTGGTCCAAGAGGAGGTAGCTGAACCACTGGGAAATTTTATAAACGAACATATTAGAAATGGAACACGGACAAAGAGAAACTAGCAAAAGAAATTCCAATATTCAAAGGAGGAGATCATCTAGACCCGAATAGTAACCGTTCTGTTGCACTTTTGACAGCGTTTAGTAAAATATTCGAAAAACTTGTAAATAATCGTTTAAAATCTTTCTTCATGGCAATTCCATCATAAATCCGAAGCAGTTTGGCTTTCAAAAGAACAAGAGTACTTTCGATGCATTACTTTCTGTCTGACGTTACATCAATGAAAGTCTCTTATGTTATTGCAATTTTTGTGGACCTAAAGAAAGCTTTTGATACGGTTGATGACCTGTTACTTCAAAAACTTGAATCGTATGGTATGCAAAGCAAACGGAAACAACTTTTTAAAAGTTATTTGGAAGGAAGATTCCAAAGAACATCAGTTAATAATGTCTTGAGCAATCTAGCACCAATGAAATCGGGGGTTCCTCAAGGGCCCATATATAGACTAACCTTGTTACTGTACACAAATAATTTGAATACATATAAACTGAAAGCTCACTACACATTATATGCTGATGATACTGTACTTCTTTATTCAGGACATGATAAAGTTGGCATGGAGAATATCGTCAACGAGGATCTAGATAAATATCGTTCATGGCTTATAGAAAACAAGCTGGCATTGAATACTACATAGACAAAATACATGCTTTTTAGACAAAAGAATAAGAAAGACATAGAAGTTGGCCTAAAAATTAACGGCGAAAACTTGCAAAGAGCATTTGAAATTAAATATCTCGGTCTTACCATAGATCATCGTTTGACATGGTTGCCACACGTAAATAATTTGAGGAAACAACTTGCACCAGTGATAGGAATATTGAGAAGATATGGAGGTTTTCAAATGCATATAAAGAAACTTGTATTAAATGCATTTGTACTGACAAAGCTACATTATGCGGTGGTCACTTGGAGTCAATCGTCAAAGCAAAATCGTAATATTTTATCCAGGATACTATTCAAAGCCTGTAAAAATATTCTAAGCCTTCCAATTAAGTAAAATTCCTGTCTTTCCATTTCGTTTTACCTGACTGGGTATAGGGCCCGTAACGATGGCAGGCTCCTCCGCTAGTATGGGCTAGCCATCGGGCGCGCTCCTCCGTTCTTTGTTGTTCAACAGGGGCTCTTACCGGGTAGAGTGGCCTTCCGCTCGCGTGCCATTTTATGGTATCGGGTTATGTGATTTGATCACATGATTCTATAACATAAATTGGTCACGTCTATATTTCTCAATTGGTGATGGGAAAGTTCATGCAAATTATGTTTGTATGAGTTTTCCACACAAATGGGAAATATGCGGCCACGTCTACGTTTGGATTCTTCATCCGGTCGGGAGGGTGCGAGGGGGCACCACCTCCATCTGGATGCCCCACTCTCATTTGTGGGCGATAAGAATCGTCGGGTAACGACGAAGTCCCCTTAAGTTTGTCCTCCCCAGGTCCAGTTTGTCCTTTGAGTCAGCAATTTCTGACCCTTAGTTGGTGGCTTCCTTTTCGACTTCGGTCGACCTTTATTTGACCCTAGGAACTCGTTGATGCGAAATTCTATCGTAGTGTGTCTTTTTGCTGGGGGACAAGAACCCGCCCCACGGCACCGCAACGCTAGCCTGCCAGCGCATTCACGCATCCCCAGACAAGGCCAGTCTCAGCGAGTCCCAACAACTTCTTCCGCTGGGGCAGCAGACCATCGCTGCAGTCCTGCGTGGACATTTATCATACTCATTTTACTATATAATAATAATAATAATAATAATAATAATAATAATAATAATAATAATAATAATCATAATAACAATAATAATATTTATTTAAGCATTATGATACATTACAAGTATTCTCCAATCGGAGTGACACTTAGCAATATGAACAAGTTTAAGTAGCAGGAGAGTGCTCCTGCCGGAAGGGTATTATAAAACAATTAGTAAATCAAACAATATATTCTGCATATCAAAATTTGACTTATATACAGATTCCGTAAACTGAGTTCGAAGAATTATTATGGTTATTATATTTTTATATTCGCCGCAACTTTGTTTCAAGTGTCATGATAACACATCAATATTACAACCATTTCTAAAACTTATCAAAATTCCTACATATTTATAGTGGCTAGGTCCGTTGCAAACGTGTATCTCCCTAGTATCACGTGTTAATGTTGTTGTAATTGTTAAATATTCAACCGGCTGTTACTTAGCTGTTTATTGTTCGATTATTGTGAAATTTTTAGAATACATACAGCTGCTCTCAAAAAACTTAAATTATAGTTTTTGGAAAATTTAAGGGTCACATTTTGATTTTATAGGCAAAAACGTAAAATTTATAAAATGTACTATTATTAATAAAGTTGATCGAATTTCGACTTCTAAGGTATTTGTTGCCCTTGTACTCCTTAAGTCTCACTCCTGTGATTTTTTTCAGATTTTTTGGATTAAAGGTCACGAGGGGGGGGGGGGGGACACTAAATTTTCGTACATTTTCCTTTCCCCTGCACCCCTCTAAGCAAAATTTGTCATTTTAAGACCTATTTTGAAAAGTTTTTATCAAGACCTTTCATTTGATACTCATATTGCCTACATGCGATGAAATTTTTTTTTCGAGGGCCACTCCCCTGCATGTGGAACACCTTATAAAATATTTTTTGTGGAGAAATATTGAAGAGGGCATCACTTTACACCTACTCACAAAATCTTATGTTTCTAGCTTAGGTAGTTTGCGAGGAAAAGTGGTGTGACACACTGACGGACGGACGGACGGACAGGCGGACAGACACGACGCGATTTTAGTAGGGTACTGTAAAATGATTTTACAATACCCTGAAAACTTGGAAGAGAAGGGCAAACCTGCCATTGACATCTGTTAGAATTAAATGTCATCCAAAGCGTGTTTTTTTAGTTGAAGGTTTGCCGTTTAGAGAAATGGATCGTTTAACTGTCGAAAAACGCATTAAAATTATTAAATTTAATTATAAAAATGGTGATTCTGCTGTATCAACATTTAGGGCCTTACGAGCCGATTACGGTCGACATAATCGACCTACACCATTATTATTGATATTGCAAACCCTGTGCATCATCACAACATTCATTCTGCTGAAAATATCGCTGTCGTTGCTTAAAATGTGGAGGAGCACCCGAATTTGTCAATTCCACGACGTGCTCAACATTTGGGCTTGTCTTACCGCTCATTGTGGCAGATTTTGCATTTGCATTTGCATCTCCATCCGTACAAAATCCAACTCACTCAAGAACCTAAGCCTCAAGACCATATACAACGCAGAATGTATGCAAATTGGGTGATTGAACAACAAGCCATTGATAACGATTTTTCGGACAAAATTTTCTTTAGTGATGAGGCTCATTTTTCGCTCAATGGTTACGTAAATAAACAGAATTGCCACATATGGGACTCTTAAAATCCTCAGGTGATCGTAGAAAGGCCTTTGCATTAGGAAAAAGTGACCGTTTGGTGTGCATTATGGTCTGGAGGTGTTCTTGGCCGGTATTTTTTGAAAACGATCATGGAAGAGCCATTATAGTCAATTCTGACCGCTATGGACGGATGTTAACCGATTATTTTTGGAGAGAAATTGAAGATTATTATCTAAAAAACATGTGGTTCTAACAGGACGGAGCCACAAGCCACACAACACAGGCTAATCGAGCACTTTTGCAAGAGAAATTTCCAGGACGCGTAATTTCGAGATTCAGTGATGCCAATTGGCCCGCAAGTCCTGCGACCTAACACCTTTGGATTTCTTTTTATGGGGTTATGCGAAAGATCGTGTTTACGTGAACAATCCTCAAAATCTTGAGCAACTGAAAACCAATACTCGTGAAATTATGGCTGAGATATTGCCGGAAATGGGCCGAAAAGTCATTGAAAATTACCTTAAAAGGATTGAGGCTTGTAAAAGGTCCAGTGGTAAACATTTGAATAATGTTGTACCTGTATTTCATGTAAAATAGCAAAGCTCAGTCTTAATTTTGAATGAAAAATTTTGTTTCTATCTGAATATTTCAAGTGTTTTTTAAGCTTTACTTTCCCAAGCGTAAAATGGATAACCCTATACAATATCAATTATTGCTGCATAAGACATAATAATTTTTTTTTCATTTTGGTCTTATTAGATACTGTTAACGTTTCATGCTCATAAGGTAACTTGATGAGCGTGGAGCACCAGATCATGGGTGCCAGATAGGGCTTACAAAGGGAGCGAAGAAAGCCGTAAAGAAACTCCTTCAAAATAAGCCAGAAAGTAAAGTTCGCACGGACGCCCAATTAGAAAAAGGACCTGATGCAAAACAGGAGAGGCAGAAGCCGCGATGAAGACCCCAGCAGCAGGCACTGTTCTTAAAGCCCCAAGATGGCCGATCCTACGCGGAGGTACTGCGGGACATCAGAGGAAACGTTAGGCCCAAAGACACCAATACTACTATTAAAGTAGTACGACCAACGCGGTCGGGCCACATATTGATCGAATTTGGAGCAGAGGCCGGCAATAAAGAAGCATTCTGTGACGCAGTAAAGAAAGTCCTCGGCAAAAGCACAACTATAGCCCTGCTCGAGCCGATGGCAACGACCGAAATACAAAACATTGACTACGTGACGGATCTGGCCATCAAAAGGGAGTTCCCTTACGTGGGAAGGATAAAAGCGAGACTGATGCCAGAAAATAACAGGGTACAACGCATGGCCATAGTTGACTTGACCGAAAAGGACGCCGAACAATTCCTGAACAAGGGCAAAGTAAGAATAGGGTGGGTTGTCTGTAGGATACGGCGAAGAGCAACGCCTCTTCAATGTTTCAAATGCCTTGGTTATGGTCATACCACACAAGTATGCAAAGGACCCGATAGGAGTTCCCTATGTTACAAATGCGGTGAAATGGGACATAAAAGAAAAGAGTGTACGAAGGAAGCATAGTGTATTCTTTGCAAGGATGCTGATCCAAAACATAATTTTGGACACGTCTTGGGATCAGGAAAATGCCGGTTTTTCCAGGAAGCCCTGGCCAAGGCAAAATCAGAACTCCGATGACCCGCATCCTGGAGCTAAACCTACACCGCAGTTCAACCGCCTAAAATCTGCTTGAGCAGTTTGCGAGGGACAGGAAAGCCGACTTGTTGCTGCTGAGTGAGCAACACCATAATATAAGTCCTGCATTATGGTACTCTGATGAAACTGGTACTGCCGCTATCTGGGTTCGGAACAGTGACTTTCAGGCGGAGAGTTGTGGACGGGGGGATGGTTTCGTGTGGGTTCGGTGCTCAGGGATCACCTTCTTTAGTGTGTACGTAACGCCTTACGAGTCGATATCATCTTTCCAAGCCAAGCCAAGGGTGTTGCCCAGGGATCTCGGGTGTTGCCCAGGGATCTATCCTTGGTCCGGACCTATGGAACGTGTCTTACGACGGGCTACTGAGACTTGAGATGCCAGATGAGTCACGCTTGGTCGGCTATGCGGATGATCTTGCGGCTCTGGTCGCCGGACGCACCATTGAACAAGCGCAACTTAGGCTAGGTATGCTAATGCACCGAGTGAGGGACTGGATGACTGCTCGCGGGCTCAGTTTAGCACTGGAGAAAACCGAAGTGGTCAACTTGACAAAAAAGAGAATCCCTAGAGTAAGGATGATCAGTATTGGAGGTATACAGATCGAATCGAAGCCAGCGGTGAAGTGCCTGGGGCTACTGATCGACTCGAAGATGAGTTTCTCTGAGCAAATCAGGGCAACGGCTGAGAAGGCTGCTTCGGGAATATCGGCCCTGAGTCGACTTATGGCCAACGTAGGGGGACCCAGCCCATCAAGAAGACGCCTCTTGATGAGTGCTGTAGGGTCAGTGCTAATGCACGGAGCAGAGGTATGGGGCGACGCTCTCAGCAAGGAGGTATACCGAAAACGATTGGCACAGGTACAGAGAAGAGGAGCACTGAGAATTGCATCCTCGTATCCAACAGTCTCCGACTCGGCGGTGAGAGTGATTGCAGGCGTGATACCTGTCCCCCTCCTTGCTAGAGAGCGCCATGCTATTTACCTGCGCCGAAACGAAGATGCGAGGGAGATGGTTGTCCGCGAGGAAAGACAACGCTCGCTCATCGATTGGCAGCAGTCTTGGAGGAATTGCACGAAGGGAAGGTGGACAGCGCGCCTCATTCCGGATGTGAGACCGTGGCTAAATCGAAGGCATGGTGAGACTGACTTCTATCTGACCCAGCTTTTGAGCGGGCGCGGGTGTTTTCAGTCTTACCTGCACAAGATCGGTAAGTCACGGTCTCCCGATTGTCGGTTTTGCCCAGGAGAGGAGGACAATGCCTGTCACACATTTTTTGCGTGTACCAAATGGGCCAGGCTGCGAAGGGAACTCTACAGGGAGACGGGAGAGCTCACCCCGAATAATATAGTTGCGGTGATGCTCGAATCGGTTGACAAATGGAACCAGGTGGCACATTATGCTCGGGCAGTCCTAAAAGATAAAAGGGACTCACAGCAGCCGGAGGTGCTGGGGCTGGGGGATCGCTCTTCTGGCAATTCCTCTTCCCCTCTCCCCTCCCGCTAGGAAAGGGACTCCACAGCTTGAAGGCGCCCCACGGCGTAACAAAACGAGACCTGGCCCGAAGTAATGTGTGAAACGGTTCCAGGCTAGGTTCTCAGATTGACAGGGGAGGTGTTTAGTGGGTAGTCCAAAGGTATCCTCCATGGGAGTCACACACTGCCAGACTCGGCGGGCATAAATGCCTTCACCTCCCTACTAAAAAAAAAATAAAAAAAAAGCCAAGCGTCAGGCTCTGGAGGGCGCTGTCTCGAACGCAGAGGGTAAAGTGCTCGTTGGGGGCGACTTCAATGCTAAAGCAATCGGATGGGGCATGCCTCAGATGGATCCGTGGGGAAAACGAATCCAGGAAATGGTGGCCAGGACGGCCTTCGCCGTACTAAATTTCGGAAATACGCCGCCTTTCCGCCGTATTGGCTGGTAGGGAACCATACCGGACGTGACATTCGCCTCGGAGTCCTTAGTACAGAGGATACACAACTGGAAAGTATTAGAGGACTACTCAGCCAGTGATCACCAGTGCATTCTGCTTGGGATAAGTGATGCTATCTGCTGACGTCGGTGCTCTCAGCCTTCTACAACTGGATGGAACATTGGAAGAATGGACGTCGAGAGGTGAACCGCTGCAGGGAGCTCCGGAGGGGACGGAAGAACTGGCAGCTCAAGACGTGGTGAACTCTACTATGAGCATAATCACGACTGCTTGCTGCGCTTCTATGCCCCGTCGAAGACCCCGGCACGGCAAGCCCCCAGTGTACTGGTGGTCTACTGAAATCGCTGAAAAGCGGAGGGAGTGTCACAAGCTTCGGCGTGAGGCTCAACGGGCGTGGAACCGTGACGAGGCAAGCAACCAGGTGGCAGCATATAAGTCGGCCAGGAAATGCCTTCGCAAACTGAACAAAAGCAGCAAGGCTCGCTGCTGGCAAGACCTAGTGGACAATGTGAACAAGGATCCGTGTTGCCTTGGCTACAAGCTAGTTATGTGGATGCTTGGTGCCCTACGGAAGCCTTGTATACATGACACGGAAAAGATGGACGGGATAGTGCGGGGACTCTTCCCCGCCCATCCCGTCCGTGTTGATGCTGTCCATGGTGAAACAGCAGTCGAGTGTCCACTCTTCACACAGCCGGAACTGGAGGAGGAAGTCCTTTCATTGAAAGCGAGGAGGGCTCCAGGTCCAAATGGTGTTCCAGCTGAGGTGCTGCGGCTCGTCCATCACCATTGTACCCGCTGCTCAGCACATTCAACGCTTGCCTACGGGATGGGGTTTTCCCGGTACGATGGAAGGTGGCGGGGCTCGTGCTGATGAGCAGGGGGAAGGGAATCCCGAATCGCCGTCTGCACACCGCCCGTTATGCATGCTAGACACGGCTGGGAAAGTTCTGGAGAAACTCATCAAGGGAAGACTCACTGACGCGATTCGTGCTGCTGGGGACCTATCTCCTCGGCAGTACGGCTTTAGAGCAGGACGCTCTACCATTGATGCGATTGCAGAGGTGGTGAACGTGATCCAAAAGACAGAGGCATATAGTCGCACCAAGCGATGGATCGTCCTCTGGGTGATACTCGACGTCAGGAATGCCTTCAACTCCGCTAGATGGGTGGATATTCTGGATACGCTGGAAAACTCTTTTCAAGTTCCAGAATATCTAATGCGGCTTTTGAGGAACTACCTGAAGGACCGAAGCCTGCTCTACGACACGACACAGGTCCAACGAAGGATGGAAATTACATCGGGTATTGCCCAGGGATCTATCCTTGGTCCGGACCTGTGGAACGTGTCTTACGACGGGCTACTGAGACTTGAGATGCCAGATGAGTCACGCTTGGTCAGCTATGCGGATGATGTTGCGGCTCTGGTTGCTGGACGTACCGTTGAACAAGCGCTAGGTATGCTAATGCACCGAGTGAGGGACTGGATGACTGCTCGTGGGCTCAGTTTAGCACTGGAGAAAACCGAAGTTGACATCTTGACAAAAAGGAGAATCCCTAGAGTAAGGATGATCAGTATTGGCGACTTACAAATCGAATCGAAGCCAGCGGTGAAGTACCTGGGGCTACTGATCGACTCGAAGATGAGTTTCTCTGAGCAAATCAGGGCAACGGCTGAGAAGGCTGCTTCGGGAATATCGGCCCTGAGTCGACTTATGGCCAACGTAGGGGGACCCAGCCCATCAAGAAGACGCCTCTTGATGAGTGCTGTAGGGTCAGTGCTAATGCACGGAGCAGAGGTATGGGGCGACGCTCTCAGCAAGGAGGTATACCGAAAACGATTGGCACAGGTACAGAGAAGAGGAGCACTGAGAATTGCATCCTCGTATCCAACAGTCTCCGACTCGGCGGTGAGAGTGATTGCAGGCGTGATACCTGTCCCCCTTCTTGCTAGAGAGCGCCGCGCTATTTACCTGCGCCGAAACGAAGATGCGAGGGAGATGGTTGTCCGCGAGGAAAGACAACGCTCGCTCATCGATTGGCAGCAGTCTTGGAGGAATTGCACGAAGGGAAGGTGGACAGCGCGCCTCATTCCGGATGTGAGACCGTGGTTAAATCGAAGGCATGGTGAGACTGACTTCTATCTGACCCAGCTTTTGAGCGGGCACGGGTGTTTTCAGTCTTACCTGCACAAGATCGGTAAGTCACGGTCTCCCGATTGTCGGTT
The DNA here is from genome assembly GCA_963969285.1 of Odontomyia ornata. Classification (NCBI taxonomy): domain Eukaryota; kingdom Metazoa; phylum Arthropoda; class Insecta; order Diptera; family Stratiomyidae; genus Odontomyia; species Odontomyia ornata. Next base: position 156,983,747 of record OZ017741.1, read on the forward strand.
TTGCCCAGGAGAGGAGGACAATGCCTGTCACACATTTTTTGCGTGTACCAAATGGGCCAGGCTGCGAAGGGAACTCTACAGGGAGACGGGAGAGCTCACCCCGAATAATATAGTTGCGGTGATGCTCGAATCGGTTGACAAATGGAACCAGGTGGCACATCATGCTCGGGCAGTCCTAAAAGATAAAAGGGACTCACAGCAGCTGGAGGTGCTGGGGCTGGGGGATCGCTCTTCTGGCAATTCCTCTTCCCCTCTCCCCTCCCGCTAGGAAAGGGACTCCACAGCTTGAAGGCGCCCCACGGCGTAACAAAACGAGACCTGGCCCGAAGTAATGTGTGAAACGGTTCCAGGCTAGGTTCTCAGATTGACAGGGGAGGTGTTTAGTGGGTAGTCCAAAGGTATCCTCCATGGGAGTCACACACTGCCAGACTCGGCGGGCATAAATGCCTTCACCTCCCTACTAAAAAAAAAATAAAAAAAAAGCCAAGCGTCAGGCTCTGGAGGGCGCTGTCTCGAACGCAGAGGGTAAAGTGCTCGTTGGGGGCGACTTCAATGCTAAAGCAATCGGATGGGGCATGCCTCAGATGGATCCGTGGGGAAAACGAATCCAGGAAATGGTGGCCAGGACGGCCTTCGCCGTACTAAATTTCGGAAATACGCCGCCTTTCCGCCGTATTGGCTGGTAGGGAACCATACCGGACGTGACATTCGCCTCGGAGTCCTTAGTACAGAGGATACACAACTGGAAAGTATTAGAGGACTACTCAGCCAGTGATCACCAGTGCATTCTGCTTGGGATAAGTGATGCTATCTGCTGACGTCGGTGCTCTCAGCCTTCTACAACTGGATGGAACATTGGAAGAATGGACGTCGAGAGGTGAACCGCTGCAGGGAGCTCCGGAGGGGACGGAAGAACTGGCAGCTCAAGACGTGGTGAACTCTACTATGAGCATAATCACGACTGCTTGCTGCGCTTCTATGCCCCGTCGAAGACCCCGGCACGGCAAGCCCCCAGTGTACTGGTGGTCTACTGAAATCGCTGAAAAGCGGAGGGAGTGTCACAAGCTTCGGCGTGAGGCTCAACGGGCGTGGAACCGTGACGAGGCAAGCAACCAGGTGGCAGCATATAAGTCGGCCAGGAAATGCCTTCGCAAACTGAACAAAAGCAGCAAGGCTCGCTGCTGGCAAGACCTAGTGGACAATGTGAACAAGGATCCGTGTTGCCTTGGCTACAAGCTAGTTATGTGGATGCTTGGTGCCCTACGGAAGCCTTGTATACATGACACGGAAAAGATGGACGGGATAGTGCGGGGACTCTTCCCCGCAGTCGAGTGTCCACTCTTCACACAGCCGGAACTGGAGGAGGAAGTCCTTTCATTGAAAGCGAGGAGGGCTCCAGGTCCAAATGGTGTTCCAGCTGAGGTGCTGTGGCTCGTCCATCACCATTGTACCCGCTGCTCAGCACATTCAACGCTTGCCTACGGGACGGGGTTTTCCCGGTACGATGGAAGGTGGCGGGGCTCGTGCTGATGAGCAGGGGGAAGGGAATCCCGAATCGCCGTCTGCATACCGCCCGTTATGCATGCTAGACACGGCTGGGAAAGTGCTAGAGAAACTCATCAAGGGAAGACTCACTGACGCGATTCGTGCTGCTGGGGACCTATCTCCTCGGCAGTACGGCTTTAGAGCAGGACGTTCTACCATTGATGCGATTGCAGAGGTGGTGAACGCGGTCCAAAAGGCGGAGGCATTTAGTCGCACCAAGCGACGGATCGTCCTGTTGCCGAAACTCGACGTCAGAAATGCCTTCAACTCCGCTAGATGGGTGGATATTCTGGACACGCTGGAAAACTCTTTTCAAGTTCCAGAATATCTAATGCGGCTTTTGAGGAACTACCTTAAGGATCGAAGCCTGCTCTACGACACGACACAGGGCCAACGAAGGATGGAAATTACATCGGGTGTTGCCCAGGGATCTATCCTTGGTCCGGGCCTGTGGAACGTGTCTTACGATGGGCTACTGAGACTTGAGATGCCAGATGAGTCGCGCTTGGTCGGCTATGCGGATGATGTTGCGGCTCTGGTTGCTGGACGCACCGTTGAACAAGCGCAACTTAGGCTAGGTATGCTGATGCGCCAAGTGAGGGAACGGATGACTACTCGCGGGCTCAGTTTAGCACTGGAGAAAACCGAAGTGGTCATCTTGACAAAAAAGAGAATCCTTAGAGTAAGGATGACCAGTATTGGAGATATACAGATCGAATCGAAGCCAGCGGTGAAGTACCTGGGGCTACTGATCGACTCGAAGATGAGTTTCTCTGAGCAAATCAGGGCAACGGCTGAGAAGGCTGCTTCGGGAATATCGGCCCTGAGTCGACTTATGGCCAACGTAGGGGGACCCAGCCCATCAAGAAGACGCCTCTTGATGAGTGCTGTAGGGTCAGTGCTACTGTATGGAGCAGAGGTATGGGGCGACGCTCTCAGCATGGAGGTATACCGAAAACGATTGGCATAGGTACAGAGAAGAGGAGCACTGAGAATTGCATCTTCGTATCCAACAGTCTCTGACCCGGCGGTGAGAGTGATTGCAGGCGTGATACCTGTCCCCCTCCTTGCTAGAGAGCGCCGTGCTATTTACCTGCACTGAAACGAGGATGTGAGGGAGATGGTTGTCTGCGAGGAGAGACAACGCTCACTCAACGATTGGCAGTAGTCTTGGGTCGATTGCACGAAGGGAAGGTGGACTGCGTGGCTCATCCCGGATGTGAGACCGTGGGTTAATCGGAGGCATGGTGAGACTGACTTCTATCTGACCCAGCTTTTGAGCAGGCATGGGTATTTTCAGCCTTACGTGCAAACGATCGGTAAGTCACGGTCTCCCGATTGCCGGTTTTGCCCAGGAGAGGAGGATAATGCCTGTCACACATTTTTCGCGTGTACAAAATGGGTCAGGCTGTGAAGGGAACCCTACATGTGAACTGGGAACTTAATGGCCGATACTGATGCATAATAACACTTAGTTCTTTGTACTTGCTCAATACTTGGGATATTGTTAGATACCAACAGAGGAATAAATTTTTCTTGCAGGGTCGTTTAGTACTTTAAAGCAGTGGGATAGGCCCCAGCCCATATTATTTTAACCTAACTTAAGAAACTGTCAACATATCCATAGTATTCAGGTACTTTTCTGAGAACATAACTTCATTTTTTTCAGATGTATAAAAATATCTACATTGATTGATTAGATTATTTACATGTGAATCCCACTTTAAGTTGTAATTTAAGAACAAACCCAAGTATTTGAAGCTTTCTTTTCTAGATATATTTGTATCATTTATTCGTGTATTTATCGAGTTGGGTACACTATCTGAATAACAACCAAATGTGAAAAATACAGTTTTCTTGATATTAATAGTTAGTTTATTAGTATTAAACCAGCCATTAGGTCTACCAAAGTACTCATTCATATTAGCTTTAACCTCTGTCCAAGTAATTTCAATACTTAGTACAGCTGTATCATCAGCATATGCATCGACTAGTGGCCAGTTACCAAAAATATCATTAATGTACACTAGAAATAATAATGGTCCTAAGACAGTATCTTGGGGTACGCCATGTCCTATGTCTTTTTTGCTACTAAATGCTGCATTAATTTTAACTTTCCGCTTTCTGTCACATAAATAAATTTTTGTCAGATCTAGGGCTATTCGTCTAACACCATCATAATTTAGCTTTTGAAGTAAGATTTGATGATCAACAGTATCAAAGACTTTGCTCAAGTCAACAAATGTAGCAGCTATAGCTTTATTATGATTTATTCCATTACATAAAGTGACATTTTCAAGTGCGTGAATAGTACTTTTATTTTTTATGAAACCGGACTGTTTACCATTAATTCTCTCATTAATAGTTAGGAGCATAGAAAGTCTACTATGTACAATTTTTTCAAAGATTTTGGCGATGTATGGGATTAATAAGGTAAGTGTGTGTGAATATGATCATTACTTCCCTTTTTGCACTTTAAATTGCTGATTATCAAGATTATTTCATTGGAGTGATTATATCTTAGAAAAAAATTATTTATTATTAAGTTTTCTATTATCTAAGATTACATTATTAGGCTCTTGTGGGTGAAGTCTTTTTGCAAGTCTTTTGCCAATATTGATAAAAGATTATTTAATTCATCAGCTATAACAACAGGGCTATATATTAATGACAGGAGAGCGAATTGAAGATGGTCTCAAACTCTGTGATTTCTATATATCTCGTGCTATTGAGAATGGCCGTACAAGTCGTCAAATTCTTTTTCTTCTTCTTCGTAGCACTACAGTCCCTCCCATTGACCGCGTCCTCCAGTTTTGAATTCCGAACAGCGATGAACTGTCTTCGTCGACCGAGTCGGACCAGCGTTTCCTCGGTTTCTCCACTGGTCTCCGGCCTTCAGATCTCTCAACGAATACTTTTTTGAGTATCCCTTGTTAGACCATACGATTTATGCGGCTAGTCCATTGCAACTTCTGAAGTCTTGTAATCGTTGAGACCTCTGACTTGTCAAAAATTTCATACAGCTCATGGTTGTACCGAATTTTCCATTAGTGCCAGTCTAGCTTCGCTCCGATTATTCGCCTCAGGTCCCGTCACTCAAAGGCGTTCAATATATTGGTGGATAGTTGAGTAAGGGTCCATGTTCCACACCCGTAGCATAACATAGGTCTAATCACAGATTTGAATACTTTGGGCTTTGTTTTCCTGTGTATACAACTGGTCAACAAGTTCGTCAAAAATGAAAAAAAATATTTTATTTGCGAGCTGTATTCTTCGGCGTATTTCGTCTCTTTCATTACTGGTTCTTGTTATTTTGACGCCTGAATGCACAAATTAGCGCACATTTTTCGCACATTTTTGATATTGCATTTGCCAAGTGTAATATTTTGTATATTTTAGGTATTCTTCCTCGACTTTGTTATGAGCTTTGTTTTATTTTCATTGATTTTTAGCCCTACTGGTTTTTCCTCGCTGTTGAGTTTTAGGAAGAGTTCTTTGACAGTTGTTAGTCAACAGGACGAAATGTTAATGTCATCCGCATAAGCTACTACTTGGCTCGACTTTTATAGTAATTTTCCTCGTGTATCGCCACGTAGCTTTTCTTATGACGTTTTGCAGAGCCAAATTGAATAGCAATGGGGCCAGCCCATCTCCCTGTTTTAGTCCGATATTTGTGTCAAAGGTATCAGTGAGTTGATTGATGCGGACTAGGTAAAATGGACTAATTTGGCTGGGATGCCAAAGCAAAACATTATTTTGTACAGTACGTTACGATCAATATTGTCGTATGCTTGCTTAAAGTCAACGAAAATTTGGTGTGCATCTATGTTGAACTCCCAGCATTTTTCAAGTACCTGCTTGACTGTGAACAATTAGCTTTTCGTCGATCTACCTGCTCTGAAACCAAGTTGATAGTCCTCAATCATACGTTGGCATTTAATCCACTTTTATTTTCAAATTTTTGAAAATATTTTGCACGCCGTACAAAGTAGTGATATGCCTTTATAATTTTTGCATTGTAGCTTATCATGGTGGGTAGGGTATATAATTGACTGGCTCCACTCTTTCGGCATATGCTCTTCTTTTCAAATGTGCTGGATTAATTTGAGAATAGCTATATGAACACTGGAATCTCATCGATGTCCGGCGCTTTATTATTCTTTTGGGCTTTGATGATGGAACACACTTCATCCAGAACTAGTGGCCCAATGGAAGCTCTCCGCCGACGTCTATAGGCTCCAATGGTGTAGTGCTATGTGGAGGATTCAGGATGTTCTTGAAATATGGAGCCCATCTTTCCTTAGTTTTGGTTTCATCAGCGATGATATTGCCGATGTCATCACGAAAGAGCGTGGTTCTGTGCTGCTAACCACGTTTCACGATTTTTATTACTTTGTTTGATTATCTTATGTTGTTGCTCGTTAAACTTATATCTATACTTCTCAATTGGTCATCATAGTATGTTTTTTGCTTAATTCTAACGATCTTATTCGCTAGTGTTCTGAGATTTTTATAGTGTTATCTGTTCGTCCTGGTTTTCCTACCTTTGTAATCCTTTTATGCCCGATTCTTTTTGTCTAACGCATTCTGGCATTCTTGAGAGCGTTTAGTTATATTCAAATCGTCATAACCCACAGAAATAATTGCTTTTGCCGATACCACAAAGAGTGTTCCAGCGATCAGGGGAACTTGAACCCAGGATCCCAGTGACCCCCCCCCCAACTTAAAGTCCACCACACTAACACCGGAGCCACCTTTTAATAATCTCCCATTCATCCAATAAGCAACTTCAACTATGCAACTTTTCTTAATGAACATTAGTATGAAATATGTTAGTAGGGAGGCGAGAATGAATGTATAACAAATAAAAATTTGTTATTGGGAGATAATGAAAAAAATTAGTTAGTACGAAGGAAGAAATTAGGTTTTGTTACTGAAAAGGTATGGAATAAAATCTGTTATTATTCTGTTATTATCTAATGAATGAAATATTGTTAGTGGGAAATTATTATTAATTAATTTTTTTTTTGTACGACTTGTTAAGAATAAGGTAAGAAGGTAGAATTAACATGACGGGGAAATAAATATTAAAGGTAAATGTTTAAGTGTGAAAACAAAAATATAAAAAGAAAAAGGTATGTGCCCAAAAGAAGATGGAGATGATACGGAGGCAATTTGAAGTTGCAAATGGGAGAATACTCGTCCAGCCGGAATTTCCAACCGCGTTTGTTAAATTATTCATAGCTTCATAGAAAAAAAAAATTCTTTCTTACCTGAGCTTTCTGCCAAAGCTGTAATATCGGTTCTTTCTAAAACTTTCACATTAGTCCTCTTCACAGTAAATTTTCTATTTTTGATCAAAACGTTCGGGGCTTAAGATCCAAGTTTAAGGATCTAGCTTTATCCTGTTTGCCCTCTAACCATGATATAATTTGTATTTCTGAATCCTGGTTAATAGGTCAACCTCCAACAAATTAGACAGAGGAGGTATTCTAGTTGCTTACAAGAATACCTTTACTGGTTTTCCGCTAGCAAATCTACTTTTCGCTCATCATTTCTTTTATATGTGTGTGTTCTTTCATTCAATTTAATCATTTCCTCAACGTAAGTCTCATTCTAGACGTATTCTTCTGTAGTATGAGACAATCATTGTTAAACTCATCTCTCGTTCTTTTTCCTCATATTTCTCCTGATCTTCATCATCTCCCTTTACTTTTTGAAATGTTTTATATTGCTTCTGTCCATTATCGTTAAAAAGAGCGTTAGATATATTACTTTTATCCAACTAATTATGAGCAACTTTTCAAATCAATTCGCTCCCTTGATTAGCCCTCCTTCTTTTAAGGTCTTGGCTCAGATACTTGTTGTAACAATTTCTGTAATTTCTTAAATGCTCTGCTTGTTAGTATTAAGAGCTCTTCTGACTGCCTTTGGTTAACTCTTGATATAAGGCCAAGTTTTGAAAGCCAAAGATCGAGCACATTAACATTTTTCATGTGACCGATCTCCTGAATTACGTAATGCTTTTTTTCATCTGAGATATATAGCTAAGAAAGAGATGCAAATCGCTAAGGCTTCTTATTTTTGTAGTACTGAAGGCTTTTTGAGGTCAAATTATTCGAAACCATTGTGGAAACATATGCGTTCTCTCAAATCCCCTTCCAGCGTTCTATCCTCGCTTCATTTGAATGGCTGTTTAGCAATTTTTCCTCTTGAGATTTGTAAACTTTTCACAACAAAGTTTTCTCCTATTTTTAATGCTGCTCCCAGCAATGGACCTTTGCTCCCAATCATACACATGTCATCCTAATTTCCTTTTATTTGCTATCCGTAAAAACTTAATGTATGAAGCTTATTTTAGAGCTTGATGACTTTGTCAGTTCTGTTCCTGATGGTATTCCTAATCATTTTGTGAAATCATTAGCTACTTCTATTTGTGTTCCCCTTTCCGTTCTCTTCAACTCTAACTATTTCATATTTCCTTGGTGTTGGAAAAGATCCTATATAATTCCTATTATTAAAAAAAGGTAGCACCTCAGACGTTGCTAATTATCGGCCTGTTTCCTTATTACCCTGTTTTTCCAAACTACTTGAGAAATCGTCTATTTGCATCTTTTTTCATTTACTCAGGATTTGTTAGTTTCTGAAAATCATGATTTTATCAAAGGGCGATCAACTTTACTGAATTTGTTCGAACTCATAAGTTTTGCTTCAAAAGCCTTGCAGGAGACTTGCAAGTCAAAACGTAGTATTTGGATTGCTCTAAAGCCTTTGACTCAGTAAATCACAATATTTTCTTGAGTGAACTTAAATTTCATAGCATTCCTGGGTATATGCTCCACTGGTATCCTGTTATTTATACAATCGTTTTAGTCAGGTAGGTATCTTTTCAAGGCTGTCTTTCCGCCCCTTCTATCCATCCTCAGATGCTCCTCAAGGAACTTTTGCTAGCCTCATTTTGTTCAATCTGTTTGTAAATAACTTGCCAACCATTGTCATCAACTTATCATGTCTTCTATATGCAGACGACGTCAAAGATTTAAACATAGTGTCATCTAACAACGACTGTGCTCTGTTTGAAGAAGATTTGGATGCCATTTTACTTTGGAGTTCTTATGATCAACTTTCGTTAACTGTTTCCAAGTGCAATCATCATTCATTTTCCAATAACTCTAGCCCCCTTAGCTTTCCATTTTCGTTAAATAATTCTTATCCAAGTATGGCGACACATATCAGGGACTTAGGTGTCACTTTCGACTCTGAGTTTGATGTTCATATTTCTAAAATTACTTCTAAGGCCTTACACATTTCTGTTTTGATCTTAAGAAATTCCTATAATTTTTCCGATCCTATATCATGTGTTAAATTAAATTCTATTTTGGTTCGTCCCATCCTTGACTATTGTTCACTAGTTTGGTCACCTCATTCAAAGTGTTTGAAGTTCACGCTAGAAGCTATAAAGAAAAAATTTACCCGGATTATCTTCTTAAAGTTCCGGACACCCTGCATTTATTATGAATCACGCTTATCTGTCCTCACTGTAGCTGATATGAGTATCAAACGGAAGGTATTGATGAGAACTTTTCAAAACAGGTCTTAAATTGATTTTTTTTTTTCGAGGAGTGCACAGGGGGTGGGAAATTAAACAAAAATTCAAAGATAGTGTAGCACAGTATGATAGCATACATTATATAAATTTGATAGTGAAACAAGAAATTCGTGACAATTAGCAATAAAATTTACGGTACTTTTTTATCGAGACTAAAAAATAAATAAATTGTGCAATGAAAAGGAGAAGAAGAAGTTAGTCTGTCATCTATTTCCCATTCTGACGGTAGGATTATTACTTTCAATTCCTTTATTTGGCGCAGAAGACGCCTAGACCCTCTAATGTCACCACGTGGGAGGTGTAAGTAAAATTTAATAGCAGAGCTGTAGGTGTATTTACAGTTATTGACATTTCTCGGCATTTAATATCTCCTCATTGGGGAACCAGTGAACCCAATGTGAGAAAGAAAAACTTTTGAGACATACACAACAAATATATTCGTGCTTTAAAAGCATTCCATTTTAACCAGCCAACATTTTGTTCCAATATTACTAAAATCATTGACTGATTTGAATCTTAAATGTATTTTATTATTCATTTTATCTGAAAATTTGGAGAAGATTCAATCAAAAGTGTAGTGTCTGGTTCGATGGAAAGCCCATGTACTGGAAAAATCGTATATGATTGCTGTAATCGGAGGAAATCCAAGTGCTATACCTTTGATATTTTATTGAAACTTATAGAATAAAATTATATTGTATTTTGATGAACTACTTAAAGTGCTGATTTCATCTAATTTAATGATACTGATACAGTTTTAGTGACAAACATGTTAATTCCTACTACTATTAACAAAGTTCAACGAATTTCAGCCTCTAAGTTATTTGTTATTGTATCTAGCTCCAGGATTTTTAGGGCTTTTCTTATTAATTTTATTCAAATAAATAACAAATAAAATATAACAAATTTTGTTTTTGACGAGCGACGCGGAATAACTGTTGTTTGTTAAATTTATTATTTTTTTTCATTATTTTAAATTATTTGATAATCTTATGTAAAATTTAAATTTTATATTTTTTTCATGTCAAATTTATAGATTCTATATTGTATATATTCAATAAAACTAAAAATGCTCGATTCAAATTCAGCGCAGGCAAAGGGTTAAAGGAAATTCCTGCATAATATAGGCCAGATCTGTTAAATCACTACACAACCAGCAAACCATTTCCATATAGGAAATCCTTCTATGACTTGATAGTATGGAAATTACACATTCTCGCATTCCGCTCATCATACTCCTAGATATACAAAAAAAAGAAAAAATACATTTACACTCATAGAACTGTTAGTAACAATTCTTATGAGTGTACAAGCTACTCAACACAACTTCATTTTCCATGATCCCATGAGCGGATGCACACGATAGAGGGGGAGTCTGTCGAGGAGCTAGCTAGCGAGCAAAGGTGAAGCGGGAGTATTTGACGGTGCTTGCTGGGATATTGTATCGTGTCGATCGGCTCGGAATAGTAAACGAGAGATATTTTCAATATATTAAGATATCCAAGTGTAATTTTTAGTTTTTTATCTGTTGGCTAAGTCATAATGCGAGTAGAATGACGCAAAGTAAATTGGTGCGTGATATTATCCGAACGGACGGAAAAGTGACCACAATTAAAAATAGTGCAAGAAATCAGTGAGCATCATCATATGGACACTCATACACCCAGTCGTCGTGTGGAACAGTTAGAAATCTGATCTCTATCGCAGTAGTCAATTTCAAAAATAGTTTAAGTGTCATATGAATGTTGGTTAGTCCTAGACAAGTGTCTGCAAACGAGCGAGAGAACGGTTCGCAGAGTGTGTTGGTGCGACGGTTTGCCGCTGTTTCATTCGTTTGCCTATTGGTGAGCTTGCTCGCGCCCGTAGTCGATGTAACTTGCGAGAATCCCAAATTGATGTGATATGACAGAGGTTGGTGCGCTCGCGCATACCATAGTACAACAAACACGGCCACATCTATTTGTTCATCCAAAGACAATGGATTTTCGTCATGAAGTTCCGTAATTCATGAATGTTGCGCTAATCTTCCTGACAGAGATATCAACAGTTTTACTGAAGGCGTTGCATTCATTTAAAGCCAAATTGTCATAGATGAGATCACGGGCCAGATTCTGCTTCCGTCTGAGTAGTTTAGCAGTAGTTTCATATTTTATCGAAGCCATGTTTTCTCCTGCTTAGTGCTGCGTAAATTATGCTCTGAAACTCGTGAACTTACAAGCAAGGCGCTATTTTTGTGAAATGCCCATTGCAGGGAAATCATACCTCTGCGAAAGTTAGAGAAACACGAAGATCGGCCGTAATATCTGTTTGAGTCTTGCACATGTAGCGAGCTAACTCGTCGCGTGAAACGCCTTTCGAAAATTGAGTACGACTTAAGCTCGTAGCGAGTGTTTCTTGAGCTTCGACGGCAATCTTCTATTGATGGTTGCGCAGCTCTATGAATATTTAGTGGTGATCGAAGAGCTGTTTGCTCTTTAAAACGCGATTAACGATCAAACGAGTTAGAAATTGATAAGTTTCGACCCGAAAGATGTCAATGCTGAACAGAAGTCACAATTCCCTAAATTCAACCTTCGTCGATGAATGTGTGTCACATCTTCAATGGCAACAAAACAAAAGTGCTTCGAACTGCAATACGTAGTAGCGCACAATTCTAAGGAGGTCTTATACATAATAGTATAATTGGAATAAACATTTTTTTTTGACCTGTGCGATTTGTTGAAAATTTTCCAAAGTGAACTATCTCAATTTTATTTTTAAATCGTCAAGTGATCGTGAAGAAACTCTCGCTATAGGGATAAATCTAGGAATTTTTTTTCTTTTATTTATGTATTGGAAATTTAGAGGACACCTGCATCGTCATCGAGCGCTCGAAGGACCATGTGGGTAAGTACCCTTTTTGCCTCATTTTTTTTCTTTGAAATTGGCTTTTTTTTTCTAAATTTGTGTCATTCAACATTGCTTATACTTTAAAAGCTGAAACTAACGTAAATTCAATAGCGTTTCATCTTCCGGAAATTGAATTAACTTTTGAAATCCTGGAGAAAAAAATTTTTTTATTTTTAAATCATGACACCGCTCCGCTTTGAAATTCTTAATTCTCGAGCGCAACATCAATACTTTTAGCTTCTGAATATGCAGTGGTTTAATAACTTCAAAATCCAAAATTTTAGATTTGCAGTATGTTGTTTCCTCAATACTGAATTTTTGATGTAAGGGAATATCCAAATTGTGTTTCAGATATCACTAACCCGTATGTACGATTTAAAAATATATCAAAATTAATTATTATTTATCAAATTCAAATTAATTTTTCTTGTTTCATCCTATTCCTAACCTTTTTTTTTGTCAAAGAATTATGATTATTGTCCTAGAATTTGAGTTATTTGACTAATAAATGAATTATTAGAGTACACCCTTCAGTCTTTCTATTTTGGTCTCCTTTGACCGGGTATAGGACCCGGTACGATGGTAGGCTCTCCACGCCACAAATGAGCCAGCCATCGGGCATTAAATAACCTCTTGTTTCAGGTGATTTCACGGGTTGAGTGACCCGAGCAAAGTGCCTCTTTATGACATAGGTTTATGTAATCGAATTGCATAATTCTATGGCATAAATTGGTCACCGGGGTACTTCCCCTCTGATGAGAAGGCTCATGCAAGTTAAGTTGTATGAGTTTTCCACTCAGAAGAGGAATACCTGGCCACTACAACAATTATGGATTTTGATCCGGTTGGGTGGGTGCGCGGGGGCTCCATCACCACCCGGTTGCCCTTCTCTCATTTGAGGGCCATTAGCCTCTTCAGGTAAGGACGAAGTTACCCTAATTCCGCCCCTTTTTACTTTTTTCTCTTGTTCCATGAACAAGTCATTTCCCCTCGGTATAGTTGCCTACAATTTTTGCGACTTCGGTCACCTTGCTTCTGTTCGACCCCAGAAATTCGTGAATGCGAAATTCATGTTAGTGGGTCCTTGTGCTGGGGAATGAACCCGCCCCACGACACCACAATGCTAGCCTGCCAGCGCATTCACGCGTCCCCAGACATTCTCGGCAGATACTGGTACCTTCTTCTGCCGATGCAGCAGACCATCGCTGCAGTTCTTCACGGACTTTGAAATATCTATTCACTACAGATTAGTGATCCTTATATATAAGATGCGAAGAATATCATAAAATAATTACAAAGGATTAAGGATGCGAAAAGTGTCATAAAACAATTACAAAGGCTTAATCATTACTCAAAAAAAAAGAACGCTAAGATAAAAAGGATGCCATGATATAAGGGTGTAAAGGAATAGTACAATGTGTGAAAATTCTTTGGTTGATCATTGAAAAAAGATATACTAAGAACTATTATGGAATAAATTGTGAAAAAAATTAGCAATAAAGATTAATGATGGTATTTTTCAAAGACTAAAAATGTGTTCAGTTTATGACTAATTATAACTATAGGTGTTTTATACTGACTACCAGCCTAGCGACGCTACAGTTCCATAGTAATACAGGAAAATTCAAACCAGTATAACTTCGTTAAATACCATTTGATCTTTATGAAACTTCAGAACAGGTCAGTTTTATAAATGTACTGGATTCTATTGTACTGATATTTATTGAATTTAAAGGTACTGTTAAACTTTATTCAAGAAAATGTAAAATTGATAAATCATACTATTACTAACACATGTATTTGTTGTTGTTGTAGTCATAATGGCCAAGATTAGATATTTTTTTCGAATTTTTCGGTTGCAAGGTGTCCAATCGCGAATGGTGTACGTTCTCTGCTCCCCACGGTACTGATAAGGCAATTTTAAAACTTTTTTGAAAAGATTTCATTAAGATCTTTCCAATGACACCCTACTCGACTGCCAATGGTGAAATTTTTTTTGAACGATCACCTCCATATGTGGGGAAACCCCCCTTAAACCACTTTGAAAAATTTTACCATCCCGAAATTTCAAGAAGTCACCACTTCTGACCTTTCCACAAAGTTTCATGGCTGTAACTTCTAGAGTTTTCCAGAACTAGACGTACAAACGGATAGATGGAGGGACGGACGGATACAGGTCAAATTACAATAGGGCTTTGTATTTTAGTGCAAAAACCTAAAAACGTTATCATATCATGAAATCCATCCCTAATTTTGACCTCAAATAAACAACAACATTAAATGTAGCAATAATGAAATGAAACTGATAACTAAGTAACGAAAATAGCAACAACAGAAGATAAACATGAATAATTTGGACTTTGTCACTCAGCCACCAATACTTAGATTACTCCGTCTCAGCTCGACTAGCTTCAACGAATCTAGCAAATGAGTATCTCCATTGGAATTGTTGGTCTCATGAACTCAAATTCGGAGGATATTTTATCTTCTTATTGGTGGCCCGTCTATGTATGTGACATTTAACTGGGACAACGTCAGAATCAAAACATGTCGGTTCATGTCCAAATACATGAATGCTTCTGGGGGAACGAAGCCAGTATCGAAGCAAATCACAATATACCCATCTGTTGGGTGGAACGGCGTGAAATTCAGGAGTTTTCACTCAAAGTCCCAGATTTTGCGATATGATTCCAAAGAAGCTTCAGTATGAAGATATCGATCCTTGTTACTCTAGCAGTTTGATAAATTTTTCTATTCGATATAAAGTGCTTCAAATCCGTCTCAGGCTTTTTGTACAAACCAATACATGCACGACGACATTTCCTTTCGAAAACTCTGAATTTTCCCAAAGCTTTAGCACTCTGATTGTACTAGGTCTGACATCCACATGTCAAAGCTGGTCCAACTAGGGTCTTGAAACAGATAACTTTGACCTTTTGATTAATGGTTCTGTAAAGAAAGAGTTGTCGAACGGTCATGACTGCTTTTTGTGCTTAACTCAGCATGGCTTGGACATGTTCAGTATAGTATATATACTGATCAAGATGAACACCGAGGTATCGAACACAGGCCTTATGTGGAACCCGTTCTGAACTACCCTCACAAGCCATAATGTGGAAATCCTTCCAATTACGTTTCAGGGCTTGACTGACCTCCTGCAGCGTTGTCCGGAACGAAATTGTTTCGCACTTCTGCGCATTGATTTTCATTCGCCAATTGTTGGTGTAGAGGTACTCATCATTGAAATTTTTTTGAAGACTGCTTTGAACTATTGCAACTTTACGGTCTGCCGTATGGATAATCAGATCAACAGCAGACGTCACCAATGATCACGTTGTCAAGACATTTAAATCAAACCCACTCAATAGCTTTTGAATGAATATTGAAAAAAGTAGAGGCACAGTAATTATTCCCGGCTGTGGATCATTTAAGACCTTGAATTTGCGCATTGTTGCCAGATTTCCATCAGTTACAACAAATGATTTCCCATATAACATATTGCACATCATGGCGACAAGGTGTCTGGGGAGCCTGTCCTGAAGGCGCTTAAGAATTTGTTCATCTAACCACACCGTATTGAAGGCTTTCTACATATCAATGAAACATGCTCCAACACCTTCTCTGTTGTTTAGTTTCCAATAGATAACTGAGGTTACTTTCGTTATCGCATGTATGGCCAAATGCTTGGCATGAACACCAAACTGGCAATTCGGCATCAACTCATATTTCTCAATGTGGGCGTTGAATGCTTTGTTGAGCATCACTTCAAACACCTTGCTGATGTTAGGCAGCAAGCTGATTGGGCGATAGCTTTTAGGGCTCGAAGATTCTTCTCCTTTCTTCAAGATTGGAAATACCTTAGTTTTTTCCACTCTTTTGGGAAATATGAATTGCTCAACATTTGTTGAACAATATGCAATAATTCCTAATAGCCAGCTTAGGCAAATGTCTGAGAACTATGTTTGAGAAACCGTCAGTAATACATGATTTATTGTGATTTATCCTGCCAAATGTGAAACCCGAGTCTTCATAGCTGAAAAAATAATCAATAAAATTCAAGCTCGGTATGAGGTCAGATGCTAATGTTTCATTGAAATTTGAAATTTTGCTTCAACGGCCTCTGTAAATATTTGATTCCTTCTCTCTGGAATTGGTAGATGAACCAATTCAAAATGTAATCCAATCAGGGCAAGTTTATGCAATCTCTCACATATAATCCTGTTTCCATTTCTATCCAGAGCCGTACTATCAATTTTGATATCTCGTCACTAGTGACTTCAAGATTTGATACGTTCACTCGAGACTTCTTACGAAATATGCTTTTCACTTTCGCAAAAATGTCACCTGGGTCCTGTTGACTAATACCCCTTAATTTTTCCATCCTGCTGACCTCACTCCTGAAGTATGAACGGATTAAATTCGGGACATTCTTCAGGTGTAATTTCAACAATGCCAACGAGGGGTGGTTGTAGTCCAAAAATCGTCGATAAATATTGTTGACGTGTCTACAAAGAAGGCTTTTCAATCTTTTCAACCTTGTGATGGTTGGTGTTTCTTACCCTTCCATATTGTTTGGATGTTTAATCTTGGGAACTACTTTCTCAATCGTTTCCATCGCCAGCTTCTATAACTTCAGCAAATAGAGATCTATTTGATCGTTAGTTAGATACCTGCCATTAGGAACCATTGAGCAAGCATTGCCATCATCCAAAAGAGGACATTGCTTCTGGTACTCGCAATTAAAATTCTTCTGAAACTTCCCTAGCCTGTTTTAATGAAATTCAACCGATGGTTTTTATGTTGAACTGGAATGAGGAAGACATCATCCCTTTGATGATTGATTTCCATTACGATTGCGTCATGCGCCGCAGTTCCCGTTGAGGACTATTAAAGCTGAATTCATGTCTTGCGTCAGCAATGCAGAGGTCCAAATATGAGTTTGTCCTAGGGTATGTTGGGAGCTCCGACCCATATAGATTGCACCTGTATTCAGTTTGGTTCTCTGTTATCCACGATTTCAGGAATACACCTCTTGGATTATTGTTGACGTTCAGCCATGATGTATGTTTGGCACTCAAGGAATTGAGCTCCTCCTTGAACTTGAGAACATTTTGACCAGTTGCATAGGCAGAGATAATGAAGAGGTTATCTCCACCTGGCAGTGAAATTCAAAGTTTTTGAATTCGACTTTTTAAGGTTTTTTCACCAATATTCCGGGGCCACCTTCTCCAGCACCGTTTACCCTATCGTTTCTTACGAATGTAAAGTCCTTGAATGCCATTTTGTGCAATAAATTGAGGTGGTTTTCAGTGAGAAACATGACGTCACGTTGTCACTTAACAATAAATTCAAGGAGGTAGTGCGTCGATGCAGAGAAACAATAGAGTTGACGCTGATCAAAATGAGGCGAAGCCTATCCATAGGAATGGGACTTAATGACAAGTTATTTTGAGGCATTTGAAAGACCTAAACGCTGAAAATGAAAGTTAATTTTTGAATCTTGTTTGTCGATTCCCTCTGATGAAGAATTAAGTTGCTGGTAAATTTTGAAAAGCAGCTCATTACTGCCATTAACATTATCTACATTATTTGCAGCATTTTCTGCTGGTTCTCTAGCGGCGAGTACAAATGATACTCCGGGCTTGACAAAAATTGGAAGATATGACACTATGATGTACATGTGTTTGCTTTGGAGCAAATTTAACATCCTTGATAGGATGGTAGAGTTTTCTTTGGGCTTCGTCTGAGCCAATTTGCACTCACCGGGAGCATGAACGTTTTTGCATTTAATGCGCCGATAGTGCAGGGTACAGTTGGCAGCCAAATGATCAAATCTTTGACACCGATAGCACTGGTTGACTTCCCTTTTCTGAAGGCGTTCCCACCTCGCCACTCTGAAATTCAAGTACCTTATTTGTTGAAGGGCACTTAGACTGCTGTACCAGGTAAAGTGGTAGATTCTTCCTTTCTGCGGTTGACCTTCTTGTGTCAAACACTTTGACCGAAATAAATTCAATTTCAGGTGCAGCTTCCTTGAGCACCCGAAGAAGATCACGAGATCCTCTCCGCAGTCCAAACTCTTAAGCAAAAGGTTTGATTTTTTCACCTTTTGGGTTATAGGTGAAGTGTGGAAGCTCCCCAGAATTCAGCGCATCTTTGGCTGATTTGTAATCAACCAGTGATTTCGTTGTAATAGTTAATGTTTCAGCACTAACTCTTTTAATCTCGAAATTGGTTAGTTTATCCCCGACTGCCAATAGCCGAACCATATATTTTCAACTTTGTCCGAAGACGTTGACTGGTGGAACTTTTTCTGCCTTTTTGGAAGCATTTTCAGAGAGAGCAGTGGAACAGCGAACTGTTTTCCTCTCCTAATTTTTTTTTAATACTGAATTAAATTTACATAATTATCTTGATTAAAGTTACCTTCGATGTTTTTTTCAACTTCAATTTCTTCGGTTAATCCCTCCAGCGCTGCAAAATAGTTTTGACTCTGGTTGGTGCCACCAGCACTTGTTCTGGAATTGATTGCTTTGCCCTTTTTTCGCCTATGTTATCTGTTAGACTTGATTTTGCAGCTGCGTCTTCTGAGGCTTCATCCCTTTTTTCAAAAGATCTTTGAGGGAGTGTATCTCTAGGCTTAGTTCATCATTTTCTTTTTGCCATCTGCGGAGTTTTCTTCATTATGTTTTCTCTTGTTGATTATCGCCAGTTTCGTATGTGTCGTTTTCCCAGGTTGTCCCAACGGTGGGAAGCCATCGGGCTCCTCCATACTAGTGTCCTGAAGTTTTCTTGGGTTATTCGCTTTTCTTTACTAATTGAAGTAAAATAATAATATTCGATTGGAATTTCCTGAGTCGATTGCTTCGACAACATAAGCTTTTTTTGAAAAGAATTAAATTAGCAAAATAGCTACAATATCCTTTTCCAAGGGGATTTCTCCTCTCTCAGATGGGCTTGGGGCCGTCTACAGCGAAATAAAGCTGGTTCAGTTATGATACTTGATATGTTCAAATTAGAATGATGGATGGACCGATACACCGCCAAGCTAGCACTAACAATATCGCCATTTCTAGTGCCAATACATACGATCAAGATAATGAGATACTACAACTACAGTATCTCTAAGCAGAGGCCCAAAAGAGACTGTTATGCTCAAAAAAACAAAGAAGTGTTTGCTGTGTAAATCTAAAGCAATAAATTATGTTCTGAAGAAAGCAATGAATATATTTTTAATTAAGCTCCAGTTGAAACTATTTCAAACAATATTGCCTTTAATTTAAATTAATAATGAAAATCAATCAGCTTACAATTCACAATTACCACAAATTGTTGAGTTCATGTTAGGCATTGCAATTGAATCTTCATTGATGCAATCAAGTGTGATGAACTCATTACATTGTTTGCAATACCTTGAAAAATCATCTCTTCGATTCCATCGTTTTCTACTCCTTTCAAACGGTCGTTTTATTTTTAAACCACAAGCTATAAATTATTGTTTACGCATGCGTAGCAATCAAAACAATAACATAAGCATGATTCGTACCAAAATCAATTTATCTCGTGACCTACAACTCGTTATTTCTTTAATCGTCTTCGACACTGGCAAAGCATCGCCGAGTTACTGAGATTCAATTATGCACTTCACACGCATTTTAACAATCTTTTTAGCGCTATAGAAGGCAGTTCGGAAAATCGGAATACTCGCATTGCATCTGGTAGATTTAAAATTTTCCCACACACCTTACTGAAAGCCACGTACCAGGGAGACAGCATGAATTAATCTGTTTCTTCCTTATCTTCGGCTGACATAACATTTAATTGACTATCGGTTTGGAAACTTGCGGTTGAAGATGATTCATTGTACTCGTATTGCTGCAAAACACTTGTCTTAGTAACCTCAATCGCAACCTCATGCTTTAAATGCCGTCATCAATAACTATAATGGCAACATTGGTACGAAATCTGTTTGAAGGTTCTTTCAATCATTAAGTGAAGAATTCAATTAAGTGTTTCGCATCATCACTATAATGTTAAACTTTACTAGGAATTTATTATTAACAATTTATCATGCTAGAAGAAAACGCATTATTTATGGGAACATTGAAAAATTAAAGTAAATTTTTTATGCTGACATGCTTATGAGGAAGGTTGTGAATAGGATTTTTTTTGCATAATTGCCGATTGTTTGTTTTGCAATAATTTAACTTGCAAAAACTACATCAGCTCCAATTAAGTGGCTTATGACGAAAGATTTCATCCAGATTCGCGTTACTACATTCAATTAACATTTGCAACGCTTGAATGCTTCAACAGTGAAAGGATGTTATGAGGAATAAGAAGCGAAGAAGTACCTGGAGAAAATGAACTCGTACACACACTACAAATGAATTAGGAGGAGGGATAGGAAACAATGACGATTACGCTGTGCTCTGAAATAGGAATTTTTGAGCTCATGAAAAGTATTTTGAATAAAAATAGTTGAATTCAGAACAAGAATTGAAAATGAAGTGTAAAATATCTAAAAAGCCTATAACCAAAAAAACCAAACTAACTAAGCCAAAGTCCAAAAGAGTTTTTCTCTTACAGCTATGAATTGAATACCATTGTATTAAGACATTAACGAATAAATTCACGAAATACTTCAATAATGAAAACTTAAAACTTATTTAAAAGAAAACTTTTTGTTCATTTCAACCACCTGTCACAGTATCACTTAAACAATTGACTGATTAGGACATAAAATCATCATTGTCATTTATCTTGTTGTATTCAAGTAATCGTTTATACTTGACATCGCTCATATTTCGAAAATTCCGTTTCGCGAAGAGTTTATACAAGTTATTCGCGAGATATCCTGCCCAGCTAGAGTACAGCGTCAGTGGCTGTAACAAACGTGATTCCAGAAACCAGCATTATGTAATGGTATCAAAATTAATTGGTAGCCAACTTACTGAATTACTGGAATTTGTGCATAATGTATTTAAATTAATATTTGGATAAAACTTGTTTTCTTGTTTTGTTATATTAAGCTCCAATGAAAAGAATACAAGCTGCATGTGACTCGCCAAAAATTAGCAAACGTGTAAAGAATGGGCTCCTTAGACTAGAGGACTTCCTAGACTTCATAGCGTATTACTCGAGGAAATGGTTGAAGGCCGAAAAGGACCAGATGGTCGAAAAAGAGCAAAATGCTAGGGAAGTGTTGAGGGCTAAGCCTAAAAGGCACGCATTGATCAATAAAAAAATAGCGTCTAGTCCGATTGAAGGAAATTGGGGTGAAAAAAGGAAGGAAGAGGCACTTGATAGAACGCTAGTTCAGAGGTTCCAGAAGGTGTTAAGAAATTTTTTCAATAAGTGCTAGAGAATAAAGTTCGCCCGGCTACCCAGTAAGACAAAAGACCTGATGCAAAACAGAAGAGGAATAAAACCACGACGAAGAATCCGGCAGCTGGCACTGCTCGTAAAACCCCGAGATGACTGATCCTAAATAGAAGGGCTGCGGGATATCAAGGGAAATGTAAGGCCCAAAGACATCAACACTGCTATTAAAGCAGTACAACTAACGCGGTCGGGCGATATGTAATGATTTTTATTTAAAATCGATCCAACGAAATCAGAACCGACCTCTCATCGGTTCTAGATGTGAAGTTTGAGTCATGCCAACGAATGGTACCAACTGGTCAACCAGTCCGTGTACCCGTAATCTATTTCGCGACGGCTGCTTGTCAGCCAGCTAGTTTGGAGAGGATTTCGGTCGCAGGTCTTTCAAATAGATTACGCTCAATTACGTTGTTTCAGCCACCATCAAGTGCCCGTTTCAAACGCGTCAAAAATTCAATCATACGGAAAAGAAACCTACTTTACTTTATCCCGTATTCCGTTTTTTCCTCCAGGCAACAACAAAAAACTAGACTCACTTTCGCGTTCCCGAATCTCACCGATGCGGTACCGAAAAATTAACTACGTTGATTTAAATCCGAAAAAACCCCTACTCTAATAAAAACACAAATCAAACGATGGTACTGCGTACCTCACGCGACAAGAAACCGGCCATCCGCGCCCCTCTCAACGGCATACTTACCGTTGGCCATCACTCCTGTGTAATGCTTTTCCGTCTAAAATCGTCCGAACGAAGTCGGAACCGACCTCTCATCGGTTCTGGACGTGAAGTCTGAGTCGTGCCAGCGAATGGTACCAACCGGTCAATCAGTCCGTGCACCTGTAATCCATTTTGCGGTGGCTGCTTGTCAGCCAGCTAGATCGGAGATTACGCTCAATTACATATTTCAGCCACCATTAAACGCCCGTTTTAAACGTGTCGAAAACACAAACATACGGAATGGAAACATACTTTACTTTATTCCGTATTCATTCACTATTTCAGTTGATTACGAAAATCTAATTTCAATTTCGCGTTCCCAAATTTTACCGACGTGGTACCAAAAAATACACTACGTTAACTCAATCACGAAGAACTCTACGCTAAGAAAAAAGCAAGACAAACTAAGGTACCGCGTATGGCACGCGACGCGAAACCGGCCATCCGCGGATTTTTCAAAACCCTACCTTCTTACCGGCGTACTTACCATGCACTCCCACTGCCTCTGGAAAAGAAGGGCCGCTGGAAAGGAAAGTCGTGGGTTATCTAACACTTAATATTAATTTATTCACTTACACAGCTATCATATTTTCTTTTTCCATTCATTTTGCTTACACCAAAATTTAAGTTTCAAGTAAAAATATGAATAATAATTATTCGACAATTACATCTTTATTAATGAATAATGATCTTCATTATTTCTATTTACATATCGCTTCATTTAATCAATTTCAATTCACATATTCCGTATGCATCTTTTTCATTCTAAGATACCAAATGCCAAATCTACTTTTAAATCGTATACATGGTTTTACAAGTAATTGTTTTTATTTATTTATATTTTTAATATTCTAGAATTGAATAAAACTAAATTATGTAATTCGCTCTAATACGCTAATTGAATTATTGTAAGCGTATCTACTATATAAAGTTTTAGGAATTGTTGCGCGTATAATTTCATAACAAAATTAAGGTAAAAGTGAATTCAAACTACATTTCACTCGATGCTCTTAAAAAAAAAGATTTGGAAGAACGTTGAATAAATTTTTGTTTTTAATGTTGGAATAATCTCTAAAATCACTTATATAAATATCTATAAACATGACTGTTCTTTAATCGTTTGCGCGACAAAATGCATGATTTTTACTAATTGGAATATTTTCCATCGAACACGAGAAGTATCAATATTGTTTAGACTCACTTGAGCTTTATAACATTTACGGTTTCACAGTTGTTTATTGTAACTGTTGCGAATTTGTTTCCCTAAAATTTACCCCTCAGAAAATAAAATGAACGTTAGGTTTATACCCAAGTAGCAATTGGGGCTCGATACGGTTAAAAATTGCAGTATGAACTTCTTTGAGATTTACATGAAGCCTCTAATCAGAAGATTTGGTATTGCCGAAAGAGTTTCTGTTATAAATGCTCCTCAAAAACCTTAATACGCTTAAATCCTGCAGTTTTATGGAGAGTTTAGATTAGGCTTGCATTAAGTTTCGGAAATACTTCTAATAAAAACTGCTAGCAGTTGTGGCTTTCATAACGTTTCGAACAACAATTTTATGGAACTAGATATTCAAGCTTTGCATAAGGGCCTCCGTAAAGTCATAGTGGAAGCTTTATAAAAACTGTATTTTAAAACTTCGATTTAGCTTGCAATCATTTATTTACGGAGCCTCAACAAAGGCTCTTGCCAACCCAAACTTTTTATAACTTTCATAATCGAAGCTTGTTTATATTTTATGTGACGTGCATAATTGAAAGTGAGGAAATGTTTCCGTCATGGAAAAAAACGTAAAGATCGGGGAATTTCCACCGAATTATTGTGAAGAAGCAACAAAAAATTTTAACTAGAACTCTTGAGTTAGATATGGTATCCAGGAGGGATCCAAGAGAAGTCTGCAGTCAACCATTGGCATCTACATCAAAAATTTCCGTAACAGCTAGTGAAAATCAGAATTGTAGTACTTCATCTCGTGATCTGGGTACGTATGATCGAAGTGATTCATTTAAGGTATTAAAGTTTGTATATTATTATGTAGATATTGAAAAAACAACCAACATAATCGTAAAAGATGCAAAGAACAGCGGAGGTACATCATTGTGTGTCTACGAGTCGGGCGAAGACGAGGAAGACTTTGAAAAAAACGTTAACCTTCGTTCGAGTTTAAGAGATAGGGCAATGGAATACAATATTGTTACATGTACAAATAATTACATGTACAAATAATTCTGCGAGCTACTGTCGCAATTGTTTTCATCATCATTAAGAACGTCAACGAATGAATTTACTCGAACCCACGAGAATCCAACAAGCATGATCAACATCTGCAAGTGACGTCACTCCATTCATGAACTAGCTCGAACCTACCAGGTACCTCTCGGTAGAACATTCGCCAATGTGCGAGAAATGGGCGAATAGGTAGAGACCCTATATAAAGGCGAGCTGAATGAATTGGGGGAATCATTCATTCGACCGCGATAAGAACTGCGATTGTGTGTGGGAAGTGTGTTTCGTAATAGTGAAGTAATTTAGAAGACAATTGCGATAGTAAATTTATGGACAAGTGTTCGATTTTTTTTAATAGTGACAATTAAAATTAGTGAAAGTGTCAACTGATTATTGTGCATTTTATTTAATTGAATAAACTCTTTTAACTTAAATTAAAAGACATTGCGTTTTCACTTTCCCGGAACGTTAAAATTATAGGCCGCGAACCAATAACACGCGACAATGGTGTCAAGAAGTGCGAAAGAAAAATTTTGAAAGTGAAAATTTGAACATTTTTATAGTGCACAATAGTAAAATTTAAAGAAACATTAAAAATGCCACGAAGCTTAAACTTAAAAATTAATGAATTGACCATATCGGAGCTCAAGGAGGAGTTGGAACAGCCGAATCTGGCCACATAAGGTACAAAGGCCATACTGATTGCACGCTTGCGTGACGCGATCGAGTCGGAAGGCGTGAATCTGGATTCGGGTGAGCTCTCAGATGCGGAAAAAGGCGCAGAAGGTGGAGAAGTAGACACACCAAAATCAAAGGAGCCAGAAAATGCGCTGATGCAAATGTTGATGCTAATGTCATCCAGTCTGACTGCGAAGCTAGATGAACAATCAGCGAAGTTAAATGAACAATCAGTGAAGCTGGACCAACAAGCGATCGAAATCAAGGCAGTCATCACACAGAAGCTGGAGAAACAGTCAACCGAAATAAAAGCGGAGCTCGGTCATCTGAACAAACAAATTAAAGGCGTCGAGGAAAAGGTTGACCAGGTCGAGGAAAAGGTTTACCAGGTCGAGGAAAAGGTCAGCCAGGTCGAGGGAAAGGTCAGCCAGGTCGAAGAGAGGATAAACCATGAGATGGAAAAAGTGAAAAAATAATTAGAAGCAGCGAAGGCAGTAGTAACCGCCTCACCAGCCCCAATTATAACCGCAGCGCAAAGCACATCCAGAAATGTGCAAGCACCAATATTCGATGGGCAAACGGTCTCGAGTATTTACAAAATCCAGTTCGAAACCGCCGCTAGGATAAATCACTGAAATAAGCCGGAACGAGCAACTGCGTTAATTCTGGCTCTAAGAGGCCCAGCTGCCGAGCTTTTGCAGACTATCCCCGTTGAGCTGCATTCAAACCCGGCTGCTATAATGAATGCGCTGGACATGCGTTATGGAGACGATCATCTGAAGCAGATTTACCGGGCGCAGCTACGGCATCGGATGCAGAAGTCTGGCGAAACCTTGCAGCAGCTAGCACAAGACATTGAGCGATTGGCACTTTTGGCTTACCCAGCGTACGACCCAGAACATCGAGATGACGTAGCAGCAGAAGCATTCATCAGCGCCTTAAAGGACAAGGAATTGCAACAAGCCGTGCGGTTAGCTCAAAAGCAAACAGTCAAGGATGCATTGGCTTATAGTTTAAATTTTGAGGCAGCCAAAAATGTGACCCGCACCACTGTCCGGGTTCGCGAGGTAGTGACAGATAAATCCAGGTGTGAGCGCGTGGGAAATGAGCGAGAGCTGCAGATGAATGGTGCGCCTAGATGCTGGAATTGCGGGGAAAAAGGGCACCTGCAAAGAGACTGCAAGAAGGGAAGAAGACCGAGCTATTGTCCAGGGTGGTGGAGATCCAGACCGTGTCAGGAGCCTAGAATGGAGGCCCATCAAACTGCAAGGGCCAACTTCGTGGGGCGAACGTTGGCCACGAGTATCGACATCCCCAGCACCGTGCCAAGGCAACATCGTGGAGAAGCAGACAGATGCCTTCCTGGTCAAGTTGATGAAGAACAATGCACCCTAACAAACGACACTGGTGCAACCCGATCGACGATCCGACCAGACCTAGTGAGGCCCCAACTGCTCCACAAGGGCAGAGTTCATGGAATTGCTGACGCCCTATCTCGTCATCCATGTCCAGCTAACTGCAAACATTGCCAACGGATTGAGGAAAAGGAGCCGCCCGTTGATCTGCGAGTGATAACGGCCGAATTCGATGAAGGTTGGTCATCGGAGGAGATTCGAAATGCCCAGTTAGCCGATGAAGATATCGGACCATTGCTCGTATGGAAGGAGACGACTGGGCGACCGGAGTGGAAGGACGTTTCGATGCATGGCGCAACCCTGAAAAGCTATTGGGCACAATGGAACTCCCTACAAGTGGAGGGTGGGGTACTCAAGCGGAAATGGGAAACGGCGGATGGCAGCTCCTATAGGATGCAAACTATACTACCCAAAAGCCGAATCCACGATGTGGTAAAGGAAATGCATGAAGGATCCTCGGGAGGCCATCTTGGTGTTAACAAAACCTTAGCGAAACTGCGGGAAAGATTCTACTGGCTCCACGCTCGAGAAGACGTAGAGGACTGGTGTCGCAGATGCACAATTTGCGCTTCCGTCAAAGGCCCAAAGCGACGACTGAGAGGACAAATGCAAACCTATAACGTGGGGGTACCGTTTGAAAGGATTGCTGTTGACATCGCTGGACCCTTTCCTGAATCTGAATGGGGAAATCGATACACGCTGGTTGTAGCTGATTATTTCAGCAAATGGCCCGAGGTCTACCACATTCCCAACCAGGAAGCAACTACTGTAGCCGAACAGCTAGTGTTAAATTGGGTCAGCAGGTACGGCGTGCCTTGTGAACTACATTCGGATCAAGGCCGAAACTTTGAGTCACTAGTTTTTAGCGAAATGTGCGAGCAGCTGGGAATACGGAAAACGAGGACAACACCGCTGCATCCCCAATCCGATGGAATGGTCGAACGTTTCAACAGCACGCTCAATAAACACCATGCCAAAATGGTTGACGAGAACCAGAGGGACTGGGATCGACATATCCCACTATTTTTAATGGCATATAGAGCCGCTGAACATGCGTCGACGGGCCAAGCCCCAGCCAAAGTCATTTTTGGAAAGACTATTCGTTTGCCAGCCGATATAAAGTTCGGAACACCTCCTGAGAAACCCCAAACGGTCTCGGAGTACGCAAGTGATCTAAGACAACGGTTGAACCAGATACATCGGACAGTGCGAAATCACCTCAAATCGGCTACTGATCGCATGAAGACCAGGTATGATCTAAAGGCTAATTCTACTGGATTCCAGCAAGATGACTTGGTGTGGCTATATAACCCGCAACGGCGAAAGGGTAGGTCTCCAAAGTTGCAACATAATTAGGAGGGACCATACCGAGTTACAAAGCGAATCCACGACGTCGTACACCGAATACAGGAACATCGTAAGCCGAGAGCTAAAATGAAAATCGTGCATCTGGACCGTCTTGCCCCATATTACACCCAGGGAGAATTGACTACAAATAGCGACACATCTTTTCGGGGCGAAAAGAACTGAGGTGGGGGCAGTGTTACATGTACAAATAATTACATGTACAAATAGTTCTGCGAGCTACTGTCGCAATTGTTTTCATCATCATTAAGAGCGTCAACGAATGAATTTACTCGAACCCACGAGAATCCAACAAGCATGATCAACATCTGCAAGTGACGTCACTCCATTCATGAACTAGCTCGAACCTACCAGGTACCTCTCGGTAGAACATTCGCCAATGTGCGAGAAATGGGCGAATAGGTAGAGACCCTATATAAAGGCGAGCTGAATGAATGGGGGGAATCATTCATTCGACCGCGATAAGAACTGCGATTGTGTGTGGGAAGTGTGTTTCGTAATAGTGAAGTAATTTAGAAGACAATTGCGATAATAAATTTATGGACAAGTGTTAGATTTTTTTTAATAGTGACAATTAAAATTAGTGAAAGTGTCAACTGATTATTGTGCATTTTATTTAATTGAATAAACTCTTTTAACTTAAATTAAAAGACATTGCGTTTTCACTTTCCCGGAACGTTAAAATTATAGACCGCGAACCAATAACACGCGACAATATAAACCATTCAGCGTAAAAGGGGTAATGGATATAATCAACATCCGTTTGAAAAACGATAGGAATTTCCTGCCGTAAGATTCACGAACACTGTTGAGAACACCCCAATCACTCAATATTTTGGTACTTGGCGATGGAGAGTACTGGCATCATGGTTTAGTAAATTGCCTGAATAAAATATTTTACAATATCGCTGAGCATACAGCGATATCATTGAATATAAATATTGATGGTTTACCATTATTTAAAAGTTCAAAGATAGAATTCTGGCCAATTTTATTCAACATCGCAGAAATGCCACAAGTACCAGCAATGATTATTGGAATATTTTGCGGGAAGACTAAACCGAATAGTTTGGAATTATTTCTTAACCCATTTGTCGATGAAATGAATAGCATTATGGCCAATGGTGGAGTATACATAAACTTTAAAAAAGTAGAAGTACATATTAGATGTGTGATATGTGATTCGCCAGCACGAGCTTTCGTCAAAGGCAAATATAACTTTGAAACCGATGCCTGTTCCAATAAAAATCTTTTCATATTTTCAGGAGTCGCTAATTTCAATTCTCAGCATGGCTGCTTGAAATGTACCACCATTGGTGAATATAGTTATGAGAGCCACACAAATATATTTCCACGAATGGAGTGTGAGAAACGCACGAACCAAAAGTTTCGGGAGAAATTATATGGATCACATCATAGAGCCGATTCTCCATTTTTGAAACTAAATATAGACATGATCGAACGATTTCCAGTCGGAGGCGAGTTACATTTACTTCATCTAGGCAGAGCATATCTACTAACAAGCAATTTCACATAGAACAAATTTCGCATCTAACGGTAGTTAACGTAAAAACCGATTTGTGTATGTATTGCGTAAAATTAGAAATCGATTTGTGTATGTATTGAGTAAAATTTATTTTCCTCTCAAATGTTTAGAAAGGAAAGAAAGAAATGCAAAATAATGTCTCTTATGTTATTTTATGTCCCTTTCTAATCAGAAAAACAGCTGGTGCAGTTGCTTGTTAGTATATATGCTCTGATCTAGGTGTTATGAAACGCCTTTTGCTTGGTTCGCGCGACGGAACATTCCGTAATTCCGACACAAAGTGGAGAGCTCAAACGATAAATGGGGTTTCTGAATATCTATATAAATGTACGATGCCTAGAGAATTTCATCGAGCAGTGAGGGGGCTAGACTGTTTGCCGCATTGGAAGGGAACCGAATATCGTACCTTCTTACACTATATAGGATTTGTTGCACTAAAAGATCATTTGACACCGGAAGTGTACGAACATTTTATGCTTCTCTTCTGTGCGGTGAAAATTTGTTCTTCTGCACAGTACTTTCATATGCTTCCATTGGCTCACACGATGCTTCTTCAATATATTGAAATATTTGCAGAAATTTATGGTGAGCAGTATGTTACCAGCAACATTCACAATCTATCACATTTAGTAGCTGAGGTAGAAAGATTTGGTGAGCTTGCTTCCTTTAGCACGTATCCGTTTGAAAATATTCTTGGTAGAACTAAACGCCTACTGCGACACGGAAATCGTCCTCTGTCTCAAATTGCTAGACGAATCATGGAAGATATGATCAGTATGGAGCCATATAATCATATTGACACTGAAAAGCTTAATCCATCCCATCTAAACTGCATATTGACCAAACGAAATAATGGAGAAAACATCCCGGAATCGTTAAAATCGTCAGATAATGTTGAACTATCGTTTTATTCAAAAATCCAGCTAAACAATTTTTGCCTCGGTACAGATCCATCAAATTGTTGGTTTCTTTCTAAAGAGAACAAAATAGCTTATATCACTAACATAATATTTTGGAGCAGAAAATATATACAATTATATTGCATCGAATTAAATACAAAAGAAAATTTTTTCACACTCCCAATTGAGACTCCCAATTGAGTCGAGACATTTTAATATTTTTTGTATCCATTGCGACGCTTACCTGAAACAAAACGTACCAAGA
Source organism: Odontomyia ornata (assembly GCA_963969285.1). Classification (NCBI taxonomy): domain Eukaryota; kingdom Metazoa; phylum Arthropoda; class Insecta; order Diptera; family Stratiomyidae; genus Odontomyia; species Odontomyia ornata. The sequence continues at coordinate 157,014,290 of OZ017741.1, forward strand.
CTATTTAATATAAGTAACGTAAAATGCAAGCTGGTACGCCTTTTTTATCATGATCTATTTGTATACATGCCTCTTTTGAGCACCAACAACTAACTAAATATTAAAAAATATGTTATGAATAATTTTCAGGACATTTATTTTTGGTTGACTCAAAAAATTCATTAAATACAAGTAACAAAATTAAAAAATATTCATTATAAGTAATAAAACAAACGTTGGTAAAAAAAGTTGTATTCAATCTAAATGAGATTGGTTATCCTCGCTGCAGCTGTCATGATTATGTTGATCAATATTTGTTACATTCGACGTCTTTGATTCATGATGTTTCAATGATGATCTGTTTCGATGTTTCACCCGAGAAGTGAAACATCAAAACAGATGATTTTTTGAAAAAAGTCTTTCAAAGATTTCTTTGTATATTTCGTATCAACCGACTGAACTACATCAAGGAACAGCTGGAAAGTTCGCGAGAACTTTTGGAAGCATTCCTTTTTCGATTTCCTAAAGAGACCGGTCCACGTTGTCAGTGTGAACAGTCGCCGGGTAAATACATGGTCCACGAGCGCGTAGGCCACATCGTCCCCATACATGCCACTATTTTGGCCGCAAACAGACTGAAGTTTTCTGATCTAAAGTGAAAGCAAAATAGAGATATTACAAGTAACACATTTATTGAAAACTTTGCCACTTCTTGCGCTTATTCGCTATCTTTTAAGTTCTCCTCAAAATCAGCTAGCTCTTCGATAGTATCCATTCGGTTGAATGCAGAATTAATCAACACGGGCTGGGATGATGAAAATGGGGACTTTAAAGACTCCAGCGATGCCAAAATTTTATCCTGCCCCTTTGCCAGGTAATCCAATGATGCAGCGTGCTTGGCTTGCGTTTCAATTATGGCAAGAAGTGTGCTCATAATTGAGAGTTCAGACAAAGTAGTACCTTCACTAATTTCTACGTCATCAAAAACTAGTTCTTGCGCGGATGGTTGAAAATCACTTTCATTTTGAAAAATGTACGTGATTTGGCCAGAATTCGTTGGCATATTGTTTATTGTGCTGCTTACGAGTTGTAGTGGCTTTGTAGGGCCGCTAGTAGAAACCGGCTTTGAATTTTCCGTAATTGAACTATACGCAGTTGACTTTTCTGATGAAATGAACTGGGTGAAAAAAAAAATGCTCAAATTATTATCACTTACAATGTGTTATTCATTTATTACCTCGTTGTAGTTTGTTCGGTTGGCGTCCCCGTTTTCCACAAAAACTTTTCTGGAAGAGGCAGAACGCCTTGGAAACATTTTTTTTCTTACTGGCTCTTCCATCTCACTAGTGTCGCTGTGATTGGGCATGTTTTTCATTTCCTGAATAGCCTCCGCATAAGAACTAATATTGCGGCGCTTCATAATGCATGGGTATTCAACCCATCCGTCAGTTACAGCACCGGGCGGCTGTAATGGGGTTTTAATTGCTTTGCCATGCAATTTATCCGGTGGCCACATAAGTTTTCCCGATATCTCCTACGCTGATGGCACTGCAGCTATCTTTTTGATTCCACCTTTAAACGTTTCGATCACTTTAAACTCCATGTTTCACAATGCACCTCAACTCACTATGCACAAATTTGCACTGCCGTGTGGTTCGAAGTTTTTGGTTGTGTGTCCAATACAAACTGAGAGCTCGGTAAATGCTGTAAGCAAAATCGCTTTCGAAGCTTTACCGAAGTTTTCATGCATAGTTGCAGTGTACAGTTTTTAATGTTTTCTGTTAGGTAGCGCGTAAACAACGAGCGCTTGCCACTCCACAAGAGGTCGTATATAAAAATTTTCTTGGCCTTAAATTTCTGCCAAATACATTTGGAACACTTATTCGTGATAAAGTTGTCGCAAACTGCCACCGTTTATACCTTCACAAGCTGGAGACTCTATACGCTTTGCGGGCACTTCTGTAAAGTTTCTAAAATATTATTGTTCGCAATATCTAACGAGGCTTCAGCTCGCTTATAATATACAAAGACCTTTTATTTCAGTACAAGATGTTTAACTCAGCCAGGAAAATGGACTTCCGAATACATTATTTTGAACAGCTTTGCTTTGAGGAAATATCGCGAAGGATACTTAAATATCGTTACATAATCGAAAATGAAGGAAAATATGTTTTGTTTTCATTTCGATAAAATATAGTTACATGTATTTACATATTTTCTTCCCAAAGCATGACATTGACTGCAAGCTATTTTTCGAAAAGTCGGTAGCAAGGTGGAAATAGTTTAGCTTGATTTGAGAATTAAAAACAATTACTCTTCGCATACGCTAAAATTGTTTTCACCTGATGGATCAAAATGGATTTTGCATGTTTTGCTATGATATTGCAATGAAACACCACTTCTCATAAGCATATTTTGCTTTTAGTGCTTTTAAGAGAAGCTTAATAGAGATCATAATAAATATAGAAGTGGACGAATTTAAAACCTGTATCAGCATATTACAGGTTTGGCTCAGAGGTAGAACGTCGGACAAAGCCAGGTTCAAATCCCCACGCAAGAGTATTTCATCATTCCATTCTTGAATACAATTTAAATATGTATAACAAATTAACAAACAGATAATACGCCAGAAATACTATGCTGAGTGCGGTATCTAAATGGAAGGAACATTCTTATATTTTAAAAGTTTGCTTGCTTGTGTAAAACTCTCATAAATTGCTTGTAAAAGAAGCAGAAAAAATTATTAGCCTCCTTTAGGCTTCCTTTAGGTCTTTTGGAGAATTCAATGAAACATGCGAAGGATCTAATAAAATACTTACCGAATCATTACAGAAGTTTAGAAACGTTAACTTCCTTAAGTCTTTCTTTAGGTATTTCCTTTAGGTCTTTTAGAGGAGCCAATGAGACTTGCGAGAGATGCTATGAAAGCTTTTACGGAGCCGCTATAGATGTAAACAAGCTTCGGTAAACTAAAAAAATGTTCTCCTTTTTAGCCTAACCAAACCTTTTCAGAAGCTGTAAAGAAGCAAAATAGGCAGCTCTATAAGACTCATTAGATGTGAAATTGCTACTTAGATATTGGCATCCATTTTTTTTGAATTTATTGGAATATTATATTGAAATTTTTAGTGTAACTTTGCGACTTCTACACCGAACGATTTGAAATTGACAAAAATATACGAATGCGTCGCCAATCTTCGAATTTGTATCAAATTTTACTCTAAAATAGTATTAAGTAAAGCTCTGAATGGAAAGCAGATAACATTGAACTTAAAATTAACCTACTGTGACATTGCTTTCGAATATTACTTTTCTATTTGGTTGAAGTCTAACTTCATTCCAGACTGAGGATTGAATTGATTCTGCCTTTTTTTTTCTTACTTATCATTTATCTACCTTTTAACCACATATTGTATTCTCAAGGAATATTGCTTCCGTTTGCTTTCTAAATAATGAATAGACTACTATTTCAACTCTTGACAATTAATTTCCAGCACCAAAACATGCCAACAGATTAAATTATAACATGCATCTATTTAATCAGCTTTCCACTTAGGTACATTCAAAAGTTATTAAAAACAAGTTGAGTAAGCAGGAGAGTGCTCCTACCAGAAGGTCTTTGTAAACATCCTAGGGTTAGAAACAAGTTTTCTAATGGCGTGAATCGATAACTTGAATTATTCATCCAATACTTAGATATGAAATCGTTCAAATTTATACAAAAGATGTACAGTTTCTTTCATAAGCACAGTGCAGCCGCCATTTTAATCTAGCTTAAATGATTTTTCTGAATGCTCGGCCGATTGAACATGTTCAAGTTAAACACTATTCCTTAAATTTTCATGAAAATTGAAAGAAAATAAAAGTACCTAAGTCAATTTTAAATATATATAGGGTTTTCCAATAAGAGGTGTTATTTTGAATAGATCTGATTTAACACCTTACGACTTCTTCCTTTGGAGCCACATGATAGAGAAGGCCTATGCCAATAGTCCAGCGTCAATTCAAGACCTCAAAGAGGAAATTCGTGAGGCTATCGAGGATATAGGGCAGCCACTTTGCGATATGGTTATGGAAAATTTCATGAAGAGGATATGGTCCTGTAAGCGTGTCGTAGTGGTTTTTGCCCAATGTTAGTTATTACTATTAACGGCATATCTTCTTCTTTATAATGAACTTAACATTCGATCATTTGTATAAAAAATGGCATTTTTCTTTTAATATCAAAATAACACCTCTTATTGGAAAACCCTATATCAACCATAAACACGTGTTATCGTTGTTGTAATTCCATATAATTTAAATGGCTATAACTCACTTGATTATGATTCGATCTCAATTAAATTTTGTGAAAATATATATCTTATGTCAGTCTATATAATTGCAAAATTTCAAGAAGTCTAAAGGTACCGTTTTGATTTTATGGGCAAAAATGTAAAATCAACAAATCATACTATTATTAACAATGTTGAGTGAATTCTCGATTTCTAAGGTATTTGTTGCCCTTGTACTCATAAAGGTCCACATTTGTGATAATTTTCAGATTTTTCGGCTGAAAGGTGTCCAATCGCGAGCGGGGGGACACAAATTTTGGGTACATTTTGCCTTCCCGTGGACCCCCTAATTCATAAAATGATTTTTTTATTTCAGATTCTAAAAGTTCTAATCAAGACCTTTGATTTGATACCCCATTCGACTACCTTTGATGAAAAAAAATGTTTCAGGGCCAATTCGTTATTAGGGGGACCCCCCTTAAACATTTTTTAAATTTTTGTTAAGGCCTTAACTTTTGAGAGACCATCACTTCTGACCTTTACACAAAGTTTGAGCGTTCTAGCTTTTATAGTTTCTGAGAATATCAGCTGTGACGCACGGACAGACGGACAGACGGACGGACGGACGGACGGACGGATAGACGGACGGACAGACCGACAGACAGGTCGCGAAACTAGTAGGTCTTTGTAGAAAATTTTTTTACAAAGACCTTAAAAAAGATATTCCGATTTATGTATGCTGACAATGTCATAGTTGATTTCCATCAGGAACCAACCGACTTCGGAGCGAGTCAATGAGCTAGTCAAGTTCAGTTTAAAGATCGCTGAGTTTTACGATTTAAGAATACGGACAGTTTGCAGTACCAAGTTGAAACGTAGAAATCAGCAACCTGCAAAATCTATAATTAATCCTTTTTAGCTCGGTTGAACGCCCCGTTTTCTCGATGGTTAGCGACTCCGTTTTGATTTCCTACTGACGTTACCTTCGATTATAATCTGTAGGATTTGGCTAGCTTCAAAGGCTGTTCCAGGCAGCAGAATAACTGGAGTTGAAACATGTCTAGATTCAACGCATAACGTATTTGGATATTCGTCGTCTCCAAAATCTGCTACCTCTCGAGCTTGGTCTATCCAAGGATTCCAAATGACTGTGTCGAGAAAATTGTATTTTTGCAGCCTCCTCTTATGTCCGGAGACAACATTCGTAATAATATGTTCTTGTGGTGTATGTTGTTATATTCTATCGGTCCGTTCGCCTATTGTAACAACTTCACGACCTTCTTGGTAGAAAGAACCATCTCTAGTCTTATCAATAAATGTACAACCGTGTAAACCTGTTATTTGGCATCGACGCACATCGGGAACCTTCAGGTAGGTATGTAAGAGTAAATTGAATGAAAAGGTTAAGTCCTTACCAAGGTTGTAAACACCGATATGAAAATGCAGTTCTTTTTCACGTAGTATTAATCGGTACGTTATTCGAAATGGATAATTCCACATTGATCTAGTAAATTCATTATCCATTCAAGAAAATAATGCTTCCACATCGCCATTGTGTAATCGTTCAGGAGGTCGTTCTAATGTCAGTCTGGTAAGCCTTGCAAAGCCATGTTGTGGCCTGCGCTCCTCTATAATACATTGGCGCTAAACTGTGATACCTGTCTTGTCCAGCCGTATCCCATATTTCAAATTTAACTGCCGTATCATCTATGTAAAGCGTTTGCGTTAAAAAATCTACGCTTATCGTACTCGTGGAATTGTCCCTTGACAAAACGTAAAACTAACGATGATTTACCAACAGCCGATTCACCCAACAGGACCAATTTAAATTGACAAATTTTATTTTGCGATGCACCATTTGGTCGTGGTTCAATCGCTTGCCTATTCCCTCATGCGAAAGTGGTTGTGTGGATACGTCCGCATCCTCTCTCGAGGAAATCCTCTTTAATTTGTTGCACGAGGTGAGTCACTAAATACGAGAAGTGGGACGTCACTTTGAGTGCACTAAGACACTGTTAGTGTTTGAATAGTTTTTTTTTTCATTATTAATGAATTGTGACTGCAGATTCAGTATGATCTGTTACATATATGCATGATGGTTTTCGCAAGAAATTCATATGTGATAAAAAAAATTACTATTCAAGCACAAACAGGGGCATTTCTTTTTCTGCTGTTTTCTAAATTGTACAGACTAAAAGGGTAGTGACTTTCGGAGAGTTGGCATGATATGCATTATCCCATCAGGTTCACTTTGTACAATTCCTCTTTAAATGCCTCATCGCCACACATGAACACCGTCGTTTTTATGATTTAAAATACTTTGTTCAATAACTACTAATTTTGCTGCAAATTCCGCTGCCCGGCAATCTGCATAAATTCCAATTGGGGCTATGTCCACTTGCCGGTCGAGGGATTTCACAATTGGTTCGCTATTACCAAATGCTGAAATGATTTGCCTGATGACATTTCCCTCTTAGCGAATTATGTATGTGTTGTAGAAGGATTGCCTTACCTTGTTGCGGTTTGTGCAATTTAACTTGCAACCATCTTTTAGGGTTATGTCCAGACACCACGAGCCGTCCTGCCGTCTGGACCGTTTGACATTACCGACTCCAACTGCCGTCAGCTTTGGGTGACATTCCTCGACTCAAAATGACGTAGGATGCGAATGTCATCCAAAGCTGACGTTCGGTCGAAAGCCATATTGTAGCGATGGGCATGTGTGCGAGTTGGCAGTGGCGTAGGGCCGACTCATTACACCTGCTGAAAAAAGAAGGGTATGCTGGAAAGGAAAGTCGAGTTGTAAGTTAACAATTCATTTCTTTAATCAAATAACGCATTTTAGTCAATGAGAAAATTCATCAAGACGCGTAACATTTAAACCTAGAACTTATCGCAATTATTTCAAACGGTATGTCCGCTTTCACCTAAACTACCCAATTATAATATCCCTTTCTTAAATTACGATATGAAGGATCGAGAAAGTAGTATAAAAGTTCCCGTTAACATTTACCTTAAAAAGTTGATTCAAGTTATTCTTCAGTTAAAATAAAAAAAAAGGAAGCAACTTGGATTGATTGATTATCTTTTTCTCTACTATTGTAAAAATCAATTTGACAAACCTCTATCTTCCACATAAAAATAAACAAAGAAGGTATGACGTTTGCATCTAGGTCATTAAGATTACAACTTGAATTGTTTACCAAAATTTTAGAATATGAACAAATAAATTGTTTCTTATTCGCTCCTACTTTCACTTTATGTAGACCAATTTGATTCTTGTATTTTGTTTTGTAAAAATTAATTATTTACTTTGACTTTTATTCTTACTTCGTTAGCCCACATTGTTTTAATGACTTTAACCATTTAAATTATCTAGTTTTTTTGTAAATTCTTATTTATCTCTGCTACTATGAAATATGTTTTTATTCCAACGCATTTATGTCTGTTTTTAAACAAATATACTCATTTTGCTTAAAGTATTGACTGATTTTTTTTTCTGCAGATCTCTGACAGCTTAATTTAATATGTAAAAAAAATATTTTAAAAACAGATCTACAAATTATTCCAAGTTTGCACTTCCTCGGGGTCTAAATTTCATGTACAATATTTTGATTCAACATTTTGGAAGAATGATAATTAAAAGTATAGTTGCTCGTCATTTTACGTTAATCTATTTATACTATATAATCTTTTGAAGCGCTTCACCTGCATCAACCTTCGAATCATGAACAATAATTTCGATTCCAAACTTATGATTCATGTTAGTTGCTAGAGTGACGGCATTCATACTAATTTAAATATCTTAATACAATATAGGGCATTCGTTTTCCCCCAAATTGCTTGTTTGATCATTAAACTTGAATTGAAACGTAGGAAAATTGTTAATAATCGTAGCTAGCAGGTTATGGATTTTCTTTTAATACTAGTCACTTCATTATCATGTCACCCCATTGTCATTTTCTCATTTCCTTAATAAAATGTCTACTCTATAAACTCGATTATTGCGTACATATATATGTAGGTCATGTTTATATGTTTGAAGAATATATATATATATATATATATATATATATATATATATATATATATATATATATATATATATATATATATATATATATATATATATATATATATAACCTCCTACGATTACTTGCATACCCATCTACTTAAATCTAATGAGAAAGTATCATTACTTCGCTTTTCTTACAATCACTCCTTATATCGCCCCTTTTTTTATAACCTTACAACTGGTCATTACCAAATAAATTGCTGTTTGCATTTAAAATTTTGCTTCCGTTCCACAAATACGATCACATACACGTTTATAAAAGGGGATTCATTCTAATAAGTAGAACGTTGATAAATGAAGCACAGATTACGCATGCATTCAATAAAAAGGCTTGGTGACCTGGTATTTTTATAACAATTGTCATCGTTGGCTATCCCTAACAGTCTTGATCTCAATTTAAACCGCAAATGCCGATCACTTTTACATATTCATGTTGTTCCCTTGAAGTCATTAGACACGCTTTGTATGGATAAACTGCAATAACTTTATCCAAAATCGTTTCTCTCACTTCAATTTTGCTTCCTGGAACTCAAGTGTTGCGTCCACAGTTACGCCCGCCCTGCAAAATTTTAACATAAGAGGCAGGAAACCATCCAAATTGCAAACGACGTCCTTTTGCTTGTAGTTCACCGTCCCACTGCAACTACATTTGAATAAGTCTTTTTACTCTTGTTTCAGAAAGCAAGCACGCATTATCTCCTGCCGAATAATCTTGTTCGTCACTTAAATTGAGTTGTCGGCCTCAAACCAATTATCATTAATTTAAGGGAATTAGGGAAATTGTGGAACGCTCAGTGTTTTAGAGTACAAAGACAAGATGATTGCGATGCACTTCCATTGTCCGGCGGGAAATAATGAGTGGACTATCAACGTACCTGGCGATTCAACAAATAAAACGATTTCTTTGTTGTGCGACTTTCTGCGAACGATATAAAGCAGATTACGCGGGGCACGTAGAAACAATGCACGCATCACCGCACTATTTATCGTACCAAATTTTGCACTGAATTCAAAATCACGTGGAGCACTGGCCCCCGGTTGCGATTCCGACTTTTCCTTCGACTGCCTCTTTTTACATTCCCAGAGAAACCTGACGTTAAATAGGAAGCCATATGGTAGCAATGTGCATATGTATTAGTTGGCAGTGGCGCAGGGCCGATTCATTACACATGCACTGGTCGAATTCAGAATAGAAGCCGACAATAAAGAAGCATTCTGCGACGCATTAAAGAAAGCCCTCGACAAAAGCGTATTTATAGCCTCACTTTAGTCGATGGCAACGACCGGAATAAGAGACCTAGCCGAGGTAAATGAGGCGATCAAAAGGGAGCTTCCTAGCGTGGGCAGGATCAAAGTGAGGCTGACACTAGAAAACCGTAGGGGACAACGTATGGTCATCATTGACCTGACTGAAAAGGATGACGAGCCATTTCTGAATAAGAGCCAAGTAAGAATAGGTTGGGTCGTCTGCGGGATATGTTAAAGAGCAGTGCCTCTTCAAAGTTTCAAATACCTTGGCAATGGTCACACCGCACAAGTATACAAAGGACTCGACAGGAATTCCCTGTGTTACAACTGTGATGAAACGGGACATAAAAGAAATGAGTGTACAAAGGAGGAACAGTGTATCCTTTGCAAGAATGATACAAGACCAAATTTTGGGCACGTCTTGAAATTGAGGAAATTTTGGGGTTTCCAGGAAGCCCAGCCAAGGAAAAATCAGAACTCCGATGAGCCGCAACCTCCAGTTAAACCTACACCGCAGCTCAACTGCCCGCTACTTGTCAAGTTTGTGAGGGACAGGAAAGCCGCATTTTTGCTGGTGAAAAAGCAACATCATGATGAAAGCTCTGCATCATGGTATCTTGATGAAACTGGTACTGCCAGCTGGGTCCGAAGCAATGATTTCCAGGTTGTGAGCTAAGGTCGGCGAGATTCTTTCATGTGGGTTCGGTGCTTCTTTAGTGTGTACCTAGCACTGAAGGAACCGATATCATCTTTCCAAGCCAGTTTGAATGCATTGGAGGGCGCTGTCGTGAACGCGGACGGCCACGTGCTTCAACCTAGACCAATCGAATAAAGCATGCCTTTAAAAGATCCGCAATTGAAATGAATCCTAGAAATGGTGGCCAGGACGGCACTTGTCGTACCAAACACTAGGAATGTGATAACTTTCCAATGTATTGGCTGTGAAGGAACCGTACCGGACATGATATTCACCTTGGAGTCCTTAGTACGTAGGATACACAGTTGGAGAGTATTAGAGGGCTACTCAGCCAGGGATCATCAGTGAATTCTGCTTGAGAACCATGACTGTCTCCCGACATGCGTGCTCTCAACTTTCTACAATCGGGCGGAAAATTGACAGAATGGACGTTGAGAGGCTTGTCAAGGTGCTCACGGTGCAGGATGATTTGCAGGGGACCGGAAAACTAGCAGCTCAAGACGAGGTGGACTCAGCCATGAACATCTTCACGACTACTTGCAGCGTTTCTACCCTCATCGGAAACCCCATCATAGAAAACCCCTAGGGTAACGGTGGTTGCCTGAAATCGCTGAGAGGTGAAGGGAGTGACGAGGGATGCAACCGGGTAGCTGAGTCAGCCAGGGTATGCCTTCACAAATTGATCCATAACAGCAAGGCTTGCTGCTGGCAAGATTCAGTAGGCAATGTGAAGAAGGACTCTTGGGGCCTTGGCGACAAGTACTTCTTCGCAGCACTACAGCCACTATCGGGCCTTCGCCTCCTGAAAATAGCGCCTCCAACTGTCTCGGTCCATTGACCGCGTCCTCCAATTTTGAAATCCGAGCAGCGGTGAGCTGTCCTCAATGACCGAATCAGACCAGCGTTTCTTCGGTTTTCCCCACTGGCGTCCGGCCTTCAGTTCGCCCAACGAGTACCTTTTCAGGGATCCGTTGTTCGTCCATACGATTTATGTGGCCAGCCCATTGCAGCTTTCGCAGTCTTATAATCGTTGAGACCTCCGGTTCGTTAAAAGTTTCATACAGCTCATGGTTGTATTAAACTCACCATTGGACCCCATCTGGCTTCGCTTCGACTTTTTGCCTCAAGGCCCGTCGCTCAAAGGTGTTCAATATATTTGCGCATTATTACCCGCAACTTTCCAAAGTGGAAAATTGATGATCCTGGACTCCCTAGCCCCGTTACGGCCACCACTTTCTTGCGGCTACTCCGGTGGAGGCTTCACCATTCCTAACCTAGCTCACCCGAAGACGGGCGTGGGCGCCACTCGTCCACTCTTCGAGCCTCCCAAGGGCCGTCCGAACGAGAGGACGACCGCCGGAGCAGCAAAGGAGAAAGGAATCTAACGCTGGGACGCTAAGCCGCGGGGACTCTATCAACCAGGGCGAGCTGGGAATAACGCCCTCACACCAAATCTGTTGTTTCCTACCCCCGTTCACTGCACTTCACCTACCGCAAAAGGAAAACGAGGAACCGGCACTCACCTTCCTTACCCGAACGCTACCACTATTGGAAAAAAACCGTCCAGGTCTTCTCGCCTGATCACCGCTCCCGGAAAAGATTTTCCGAGCCGCACTTTGCACAACCCGCAAAGAAAATAATTAATTCTTGCTGTATGGGGAAAACTATATTTATTGCAATGGAAATAACAATGTACAACCTCAAAGTCAGAGAAGCCACTTACTTATTTCCTAACCTAGGAGAGGGGCCCCTCACTTCCGCTCGCTCCCAGATTTCCATCGCTTCCAGATGTTCTTCGCCGTCTCGATTTTCTTCGTTCGTAAGACTGTGATCCCACACTGATCTAAATCCCGGGGCACAACCGTTGTTCGCACCAGTAGAACTATGTTCACTTATTTCGTTTCTTGTTATCGCACCACCGTTGTTTGTTGAATTCCGAATAAAACTGTCCGCTCGAAAGAAAGAAGGGAAAAGAGACCGCCCGCACCAATCTTCTCGGCTTAAATATTCCGACTGAATCCCGTTTTTTTCTTTTTCCTTTCTATCTACCGGGAAAAACTCGTTTTGAGTGACTTTGCACGAGTAACTCCCCTCGCTTGTTTCCACTCAAACTACACACTACCCGTGGCGATCCTATTGGGAATCGAACGTACTATCGCCGAATGCATTGATTCCATCTCCATTGTCTGGTATTGATGATTTGTCGTTTACTTGTCTGCTGTGTCGTCTTTGGCGACTGATGATGCTCCGATGATGACGATCATTTGAATCGTTGGTTGGTTTCGTTTCACATGAGACTTTGGATGTTTAATCTTTAGGAAATACTCCCCGCAATTTATTAAGCCATAGAGTCTTATTATGAAAAATACAATGTCGCGTGAATGATGAAACAACCATCTTTAGCCGCAAATGAAGACTCTCCTGGCCGGAAGGTGGGATTGATGTTCGCTTAACCTTCCCAATTGCTTAGAACTCTTTCCCAACTATCATTGGGGTTCAAATGCAGCTTCCCATGTCTAAGCATTGTGGGCATTATCGACTGATTTAACGCCGACGGTGCACTTGCGCCTATTAGGTTCGGTATGTACGATACGATGTGTCTTTAGGGTTTTGGATGTTTCATAATATCTGCTACAATCGCTGTACTCATGCTTGAGGGCGCAAACATTGCATTGGAATGGGGCGTGATTAGATTACGAAGCCTTATGGCGATGCAATTGCGTTGCATGCTCTGCCGCATATGTTGAATGGATAACGACTGTTTCCGCTCCGTGTGTATTTCGCATTTCGTTTTCGAGCTCGCGCTGGTGCTTGGTGCCTCCGCCGCTTGCTGCTGGTTGCGTTGTCTGTAATTGTGGCGTGTAGAACGGAAGCGACCTAGCTAAATGAGTTTGATGTACATTAAGTTACAAAGCAAAATTACTATTTGGCTTCCTGCTTGTAATTAAAACAATTATTAAGTTTTAACATTATTGTGTGGCTTCTGTTTGTAATTAAAACAATTAACAAGCTTAAAATTATTGTGTGGCTTCTGTTTCTAATTAAGATAATAATTCTTTCGTGAATGGAAATTAAAATTACTTGTTGCTAGTTACATCATCGGACCACTAGAAACAACAATTAATAAAGTGCGGCTCGGTATCGCGTAGGTTAAACTCTTACGTAATCGCGAATGGTAGTGTTCGGGTGAGCAGCGCTACGGAGTCTCAATTTTCACCCGTAACATTTCCCCTCTTGCTTCTAGTGAATTTCCCTGAAATTCACTTCATTCCTACGGCTGAGAATAAACGCTCTGACTATCACAGTCCTACAACGATGGAAATCCAGAAACGATACCTGTTCCTTTACTAACTCCTCAATACATAGTGACCGCCTAACGCTCGAGATTACTAGTTCCATTTCCTTACTACCAACACCTTCAGACAAACCGTGAGCCTAACCACCCTAAGTGAGTTTTAAGTCTAAAAAACACCACTGTTACCCCTTATTCCAAGCGCCAACTTGTACGGAACAACTATCCCAAAGAGCTATAGACCTATTCTGACTACTACTTATCCCTAGGTTTAGAACTAAGTTGCTTAATCAGAGACCCACCACCGCTAAGCTTACTCAACTCTTACTTAAAATAATTCCTATGCCTTATACTATCTTCTATACCATACCATCTTAGTCTACGTAAAATCATGTACCTACCACCCAATAATTTTTTTTGTATTAATTCATATTATTATATATAAGAATTTTTTTTTCCTTATGTCTACTCTTAACCCTTGAACACAAATATTAACTCTAATCGGTAAAACCCAATATCTTCTTCCGACCCTACATTAATACTTCACTTCCTTTCGTGAACGGGCGTCTCCTTGGTTGATTGAACCTAACGCCCTGATAGGTAATCAAATGAAGAAAAGGTATCCATTTACATTTTAATTCAATGTTTGTGCCGTCCCAAGCCTCCCCTACAACTTATTGCACATAGAATTTAAGATCTTTCGCATGCCAAATGCCTGCGTTTTTGCCGTCCATATCCAGCAACCTGAATCGAGACGAGGACTCGCGTTTCTCCACCTTAAAAGGTCCCAGGTTTTCCGGAGCCAACTTAGCAGAATAGTATTGAGCCGCGTCTGACAGGGCGAAATTCCGCCTCCACACAAGGTCGTTGGGTTGAAATGGAGGATGTCTCCTCCGCAGGTTATACCGCTGATTACCTTTCTCCGCTGGCTCCTCCAAGCGCCTCATTACCTCCTCTCTCACTTCTCGGAGCTTCTCCGCCCGTTCTCGCGGATTGCTCAGGATATCCCCATCCTCAGGCGGTCTAGGTCCCTTTCGTGTAACCGCTATCTCCCGACCGAAATTGATGAAATAGGGCATGTCGCCTATTGCCTCATGCGTGTAGGTGCGCAAGGCGCAACCAATTTGTGAGAGACGATCGTTCCATTTTCGGTGGTTATTCCCTACGTACGCTCTCAGCATTCGTTTGATCGTTTGATTGATCCGTTCCGCTGGGTTTGATTGCGGATGGTAAGATGGCGTGAACTGGATACTGCCCCCATACCCGGTCACCAAGCTATGCAGTTCCATTGTCACACACCACCACTGCCGGCATCCCAAAAAGCATAAACACTCTTTCCTCTAGAAGCCTAGCTACCTCGACCGCAATCGCCTTCCTCAGGGGGAAGATAAGAGGCATCTTGGTGAAGTAATCGACCACCGTCAAAATATAGGTGTTGCCTCGAGTAGAACGCGGCAGCGGTCCAACCAAATCCACACAAATAATTTCCCACGGTTCTTTGGCTTGACCAGCCCGAGAGGTCATAGGCCCATACGGGAGTTTCCTCTCTACCTTCGTAGCCTGACAAGTTTTGCACTTTGTCACGTACCGCCGAACATCTGCTTCCATTTTGGGCCAATAGAATCGTTGGGCTATGCGATCGCGGGTTCTGCTAGTACCCATATGCCCTGCCATTGCGTCGTCATGGCATTCTAAGAGGATCGATTGCCGTGCACCCTTGGGGACCACTTGTTTCCAGGAATTCCCACTCAACTCTGGATGCCGTCCGGGTATGTTCCGCCATAAGGTCTCCCCTTCAATCCGCCAGTCCGGAAGTTTCCGGGGTTTTTAAGAATCCTGGAACGCATGCCATCTAACCACCTGTCTCCGCTGTCAGCTTCTACCACCGCAGTCACCTCTGGAAATGCCCGAGGCAGCGCATCTGGAACTAGATGCTCCTTGCCTTTACGGTGCACGACTTCATAGTCGAACTGTTGCAGCCTTACTGCCCAACGAGCTAGTCGCCCATTCGGCTCCCACAAATTATTAAGCCATACCAGAGAGTGGTGGTCGGTAATCACCGTAAAGTGTGACCCTTCTAAGAAGGGTCTTAGTTTTTCCACTGCCCACAACACCGCTAAGCACTCCCTCTCAGTGGTGGAATAATTCCTCTCCGTCTTTGAAAGACCCCGACTAAGGTAACATACTACCTTCTCCCCCTCGGGGTGGCTCTGGCTTAGCACTGCTCCCAACCCATGATCGGATGCATCCGTGTGGATGTTAAAAGGTAAGGCAAAATTGGCGCTGATGAAAGCATCGCCTTGCAACGCCTGAAGGCCAACTCACACTGATCCGTCCATACAAACTTCTTATTTTTGCGCAGTAAGTTGGTGAGGGGTGCTGTGAGCGTGGCGTGATTTGGAATGAAACGCCGATACCACGACACCATTCCCAAGAATTGTCGCACTTTCTTCACACTGGTTGGTTGGGGAATACGCAGTATACACTCTACCTTTTCTGGGTCGACGTGCAGTCCACTTTCGTCTACCACGTATCCCAGGTACTTCAGCTGTGACCGGCAAAACTCACACTTCTCACGTGATACTCGTAGACCCGCCTCTCGAAGACGTGTTAGTACTACCCGAAGGATTTCCAAATGCTTCTCAAAATCCCCAGTGACTACTATAACATCGTCTAGGTATACGAAGACGTATGGCCCGAGTTCCGGCCCCAAAACCCTATCCACAAAGCGTTGCCACGTTGCAGGAGCGTTATGTAAGCCAAAAGGCATCCGATTAAAATGGAACAATCCACGTCCAGGTACCGTGAAAGCGGTGTAAGGCTTGGATTCCTTCGCCATAGGAATTTGCCAATAGGCGGACTTAATGTCTAGAGAGGAGAGATATCGGGCTGTGCGCAGTTTGTCTAGAGTGGAGGAGATGTATGGGAGTGGATAGGCGTCCCGCTAGGATACGCTGTTTAGCTTCCGGAAGTCCACACAAAACCGAAACTTCCCATCCTTCTTCTTTACCAGGAGGATGGGTGATGACCATGGACTCCCGGAAGGTTCTACCACTCCTAGGCGCAACATTTCATCCAGCTCTTTGTTGATGTGTGCCTGCACCGCCGGAGACACAGGGTAGTACCGCTGTTTAATGGGTTCAGCCGATGTCGTGATCACATGCTCCACCCCTCTAGCACACCCTAGGCCATCTCCCATCAACACGAACTCCTCCGCTATCAGTGATTCCAAACGTGCCTCATCCTGTGGAGTCAACCTTGTTCTCCGTTGAAGTGCCTCACAGGCGGCTACTGCCGCGAACTCCCAAGCTTCCCTGCTGAGATCTAGAACGATCCGAAATGAACGCAGGAAGTCCACCCCCAGGAAGAGTCCGTGTGGAACCGCAGGCACTACCAAAATTCCCATCCACCGCGTTACACCCTTCACCGTCACTGGTACCCAGGCTACACCCTCCGTTGGGACACATCCACTATCCGCTAACTTAATTGCTGGTTGTCTCGCCTCCTGAAGCTCCAACCCCTGCGTGCGCAGGATGGTATGCGTTGCCCCGGAGTCCAGTAGTCCCACTATAGCTCGCCCAAACACTTCCACCTCCATATGTGGACGATTATCCGCTACCGTTTCCTCCAGCGCAAAATTCACCCTTGTCTCCTGTGCGACTAAACTACTTTGATCGCTCGTACCCCCTACGTCGCCTAGTGAGAACGGTTCCCGTTTCCCGAGGGTCCCGAATTCGGTGCTTGGTTTGATTGGCTTCGTCTCACATGATCCTTTGGAACATTGGACAGCCTCCGTGTACACGTTGGACAGGTCGCTTTCCGTGTTCCAATTCTCCCACAACCGAAACATCTTTGAGGCTCACTGCAAGTCCTGGAGGTGTGTCCTTCACCTTTACAGTTCCAGCAGCGGATACCCCTATGCCCATCTTGCAATGCGGCAACCATACCTCCCTCTGTCGCCACACAATAAGCCAGATCCGGTTCCAATAACCGATGCGTCCGGGGATTTGGTGGAGGAACAAAGGACTCCACCGTTGCTCTTGTGGTCTCCAATGTTCTACCTAGTTGTACCAGGTCCACTATTGAGGAGGTCGGCACCAGACTGAGCTGAGTCTGGTAGAAGGGTGCAATATTCCGCCTTATCCACCGCAGCTTCTCCTGTTCCGTGCACGGTACCGTAAGTCGACGAAAAAGGCCTTCCATCGCCGCCACGTACACCCCAATGGACTCATCCTTTCCCTGTGTCCGATGCCGAATTTCCTCAAAAAGCCTGTCGTCATAGTCCGGTGGTAAGAACTCTGCCCGCAACTCCTTCTTTAAATCGTCCCAATCTTTGCATCTATGTTTTATCGCTCGGAACCATGTCAATGCCTTCCCTTCGAACAAGACCACCGCTGCCCTAAATAGATGGGATTTGGGTACCCCCTTCGCCTCTCGCCACTCTTCTACCCTTACCAGGAAAGAGCTCACCGAATTCGAATCCCCCGTAAAACGAATACCCCACTTACTCACATCTTGATGTTTCCCCAAGGGCTCCTCAACTCGGGGGGTAGAGCATATCGGTCCCATAGCGCTTCCCAAAGCTTCTCCTGATATCACACAATCTCCCGCAGTTGGTGCGATCACCTCTGCCTCATCCTCATCTCCTTCAGCCTTAAGCATTAATTAGCCCATGGACATCCTCAGGGCGGACCTCAACTTGCTCACCTCCTTCACTAAATCCACTTCACCTCTAGGTACCTTACCCAAACGTCAGAGACCATAATCCACCTTCGACGTGATCTTTAAGAAATCCCCACTGTCCGTTCCCCCTTCAAAATCTCTTAACAAATTCCTAATTTCCTCCACTTTCTCTTTCACGGCGTCCACATCTTCTTTGGCAGTAAAAGGGTACGCATCTGTCTCAACCATCGAGCAGTCCAACGCTCGCTCCGCTCTGAGTGCTATCCGCAACGCCTTCCTCATTTCATCCACCGTGCCTAATGCCTGCTCCCGAATCCTCAGCTCATAAGTTAGCTCATCCTTCCTAAGCCTATCGACGAGGATCTTCCCTTTCAACGCCATTTCCCTTTGCTGAAATCGAACGAGACTAATAAATGCTTAAAACTAGTTACACAACCACTTAATTCTACTAGTTACACAACCACTCAATTCTAAATGAACAACTCTGGATTTCTTATAAATTCAATCTAAATTTATATGATCACAAATTACAATTTCCACCGTTATATATAAACCTCCACCAACCGCGATAAAACACACTCCCGCAAAATCAGTCACTACACTTCACTTCCGCAAGTTACGCGTCGCACCAAACAAACCGTCTCCACTCGCACTTTACGTGTATTCACTTATTTCACTTCACTACTCCACTTACTTTACAAAACATCCACGTTGGGCGCCAAATATTACCCGCAACTTTCCAAAGTGGAAAATTGATGATCCCGGACTCCCTAGCCCCGTTACGGCCACCACTTTCTTGCGGCTACTCCGGTAGAGGCTTCACCATTCCCAACCTAGCTCACCCGAAGACGGGCGTGGGCGCCACTCGTCCACTCTTCGAGCCTCCCAAGGGCCGTCCGAACGAGAGGACGACCGCCGGAGCAGCAAAGGAGAAAGGAATCTAACGCTGGGACGCTAAGCCGCGGGGACTCTATCAACCAGGGCGAGCTGGGAATAACGCCCTCACACCAAATCTGTTGTTCCCTACCCCCGTTCACTGCACTTCACCTACCGCAAAAGGAAAACGAGGAACCGGCACTCACCTTCCTTACCCGAACACTACCACTATTGGAAAAAAACCGTCCAGGTCTTCTCGCCTGGTCACCGCTCCCGGAAAAGATTTTCCGAGCCGCACTTTGCACAACCCGCAAAGAAAATAATTAATTCTTGCTGTATGGGGAAAACTATATTTATTGCAATGGAAATAACAATGTACAACCTCAAAGTCAGAGAAGCCACTTACTTATTTCCTAACCTAGGAGAGGGGCCCCTCACTTCCGCTCGCTCCCAGATTTCCTTCGCTTCCAGATGTTCTTCGCCGTCTCGATTTTCTTCGTTCGTAAGACTGTGATCCCACACTGATCTAAATCCCGGGGCACAACCGTTGTTCGCACCAGTAGAACTATGTTCACTTATTTCGTTTCTTGTTATCGCACCACCGTTGTTTGTTGAATTCCGAATAAAACTGTCCGCTCGAAAGAAAGAAGGGAAAAGAGACCGCCCGCACCAATCTTCTCGGCTTAAATATTCCGACTGAATCCCGTTTTTTTCTTTTTCCTTTCTATCCACCGGGAAAAACTCGTTTTGAGTGACTTTGCACGAGTAACTCCCCTCGCTTGTTTCGACTCAAACTACACACTACCCGTGGCGATCCTATTGGGAATCGAATGTACTATCGCCGAATGCATTGATTCCATCTCCATTGTCTGGTATTGATGATTTGTCGTTTACTTGTCTGCTGTGTCGTCTTCGGCGACTGATGATGCTCCGATGATGACGATCATTTGAATCGTTGGTTGGTTTCGTTTCACATGAGACTTTGGATGTTTAATCTTTAGGAAATACTCCCCGCAATTTATTAAGCCATAGAGTCTTATTATGAAAAATACAATGTCGTGTGAATGATGAAACAACCATCTTTAGCCGCAAATGAAGACTCTCCTGGCCGGAAGGTGGGATTGATGTTCGCTTAACTTTCCCAATTGCTTAGAACTCTTTTCCAACTATCATTGGGGTTCAAATGCAGCTTCCCATGTCTAAGCATTGTGGGCATTATCGACTGATTTAACGCCGACGGTGCACTTGCGCCTATTAGGTTCGGTATGTACGATACGATGTGTCTTTAGGGTTTTGGATGTTTCATAATATCTGCTACAATCGCTGTACTCATGCTTGAGGGCGCAAACATTGCATTGGAATGGGGCGTGATTAGATTACGAAGCCTTATGACGATGCAATTGCGTTGCATGCTCTGCCGCATATGTTGAATGGATAACGACTGTTTCCGCTCCGTGTGTATTTCGCATTTCGTTTTCGAGCTCGCGCTGGTGCTTGGTGCCTCCGCCGCTTGCTGCTGGTTGCGTTGTCCGTAATTGTGGCGTGTTGAACGGAAGCGACCTAGCTAAATGAGTTTAATGTACATTAAGTTACAAAGCAAAATTACTATGTGGCTTCCTGCTTGTAATTAAAACAATTATTAAGTTTTAACATTATTGTGTGGCTTCTGTTTGTAATTAAAACAATTATCAAGCTTAAAATTATTGTGTGGCTTCTGTTTGTAATTAAAACAATTAACAAGCTTAAAATTATTGTGTGGCTTCTGTTTCTAATTAAGATAATAATTCTTTCGTGAATGGAAATTAAAATTACTTGTTGCTAGTTACATCATCGGACTACTAGAAACAACAATTAATAAAGTGCGGCTCGGTATTACGTAGGTTAAACTCTTACGTAATCGCGTATGGTAGTGTTCGGGTGAGCAGCGCTACGGAGTCTCAATGTTCACCCGTAACAGGATGCTTTAGTTATGGTATATGTTTCACCCCCATAGTATACCACAGGTCTTATCACAGATTTGTGTACTTGGAGCTTAGTTTTCTTGTGTATGCAGCTGGTCTTCAAGACCGTTGGAACTGAATAAAATATTTTATTTGCAAGCTGTACTCTTTTGGGTATTTTGTCTCCCTCATTACTGGTTCTCGCTATTTTGGTGCCTAAATACACCAATATGCTCTCATTTTTGATACTGTATTCGCCAAGTGTGATATTTTGTGTATTTGAGGTATTTTTCCTTGACTGTATATTGAGCTTTGTTTTATTTTCATTGATTTGTAACCCTACTAGTTTTGCTTTGCTGTCGAGGTCCAGAAAGAGTTCTATGGCAGCTGTTAATGACCGTGACAAAATTTTGATGTCATCCGCATAGGCTCCCACTTGGCCCGGCTTGTATAGTCATGGACCTCGTGCATACACAGGTACCTTCATTATGACGTACTTCGGAGCCAAATTGAATAGCAATGGGGCCTGCCTAACCCCCTGCTTTATTCCGATATTTGTGTCAAAGGCATCGGTGAGTTGGTTATTGATGCAGACTTGGGAGGTCGTCCACGTCATTGTCATTTTGGTAAGACGGGCTTATTTGGCTGAGATGCCAAAGCAATGCATTATTTGGTACAGTACGTTACGATCAATACTGTCGTATGCTTGCTTAAAGTCAGCGAAAATTTGGTGTAGGTCTATGTTCAACTCCCAGCATTTTTCAAGTACCTGCTTAACTGTGAACAATTGGTCTTTTGTTGACCTAACCGCTCTTAAACCCCCTTGATACTCCCTAATAATACTGTTGGCACATGATCCGATTTTATATTCTAAGATTTTTGAAAATATTTTGTACAAAGTTGTGATATGCCTTCATGATTTTCGAACTGTAGCTTGTCACCTTTTTTTTGTAGATGGGGGATATAATTGATTAGCTCCACTGTTTCGGCATATGTTTTTGTTGCCAAATGTGCTGGATGACTTGGTGAATAGCTTTATGAACAGTACTGCCACCATATATGATGAGCTCCACTAGAATCTCAGCGACGCCCGGGTCTTCATTATTCTTTTGGGTTTTGATGATGGAACAAACTTCATCCAGAGTAGCCAATGGAAGCTTTCCGCAGACATCTATAGGCTCCGATGCTCTGGGACTATACGGAGGATTAAGGAGGTTCTTAAAATATGAAGCCCATCTTTGCTTAATCTTGATATTACCGATGATATTACCGCTATGATATTACCGATCATCATATCACGACAGAGCGTGGTTTTGGGCTGATAACCGCTGATAACAACGTTTCAGACTTTTCACTACTTTGTATGCTTGTCTTGTTGCTCGCTAAACTTAAGTCTATACTTCTCAATTGGTCATCAAAGTATTTTCTTTTCCTAATCCTTATTATCTTATTCGCTACTCTTCTCTTCGTCCTGATTTTCCTACCTACGTATTTTTTTTACACCTGATTCTTTTTACCTAACGCATTCTGGCACTCATCATCGAACCAATCATTCCTCTTGGGCCGCGCTTGATGTCCGATCCTCTGTTCTGCCTCGGTCATCATTGCCGATTTCACTTCCATCCAGCGCTCGTTGCTCAACAGTGTTTAGCTTTAATGGGTACTTTGATGAGTAGGCAAAGCACACCAGTAGCAGCAGGAGATTTTGGTTCAAGTCAGGCGTACAGATATCACCCGAAATTAAGCAACATTGTATTTTGGTACACATTACATACTTGGTGCTGAGCGCTTTGAGAAACCGCAACCCGAGGCTTGTTTATTCGATAAAAATGCTGATTTAAATTTCCTTAAGCACTGGCCAACTGCATTTCCATATCCATCACCGCACTACAATGAATCAACACAGACACTGAAAAGGCTGGTGAATATAAGCAAGGAATCTGTTTGTTTTCTGAAGTCATCAGAAGGCAATTTGCTCCATATAGAAGTCTTTTTCAACAATAAGATGAGGTCAATTTTACAATGTATTCAATGATTTGACGGAGCTTGAACATTTATAATTTATCTGGGTTATATCCGTTAAGTCCTGTTATCTTTTTCGATATATTGATTATAGTCGAAATTATCCACTTACATACTGGATTTACATACAAAATTTTCCCCATGGTGTCATCTCAGTCAAAGAGAGCTCAGAAAATTTTTCTGAATTGTATTTTACTGAAAGATGTGAAATTACTTTTCCGCTGGACTCTTGACTCTTATCGGGAATCGACTGACATTATAAATAATTTGATCACTCTTCCTTGGCAGTGGCTGCTTGCATACAGTACGTTCAATTCTTCCAATTCCGGAAATCTAGTAATGATGTGGACTCCTTGTAGAGCCAGTTCTTGCTGTTGTTATTTTATTGACGCTTTGTAAATTTGTAGATTTCAAGTCCTGCGAATGCTTCTATCCTTGGGTTAAATTAGCAAACTATGCAAAAGTTTTAAAGACACAATTCTGAGAGTCTGAAAAAATTTAAGGATTGTTTCTTGTTATTTTTCTTCCTCATTGTGCAACCAAATAGTTTAATTCCGAGCAAAGAAAATTCAACGACCACTCAAATTTTAAACTAATCCCATGTTTATTATTTTTTAATTGGTCTGACCATTGTTATAAATTTCTTTTCCTAACTTGTATTTTTTTCAACAACAAAAAATCTATAGTGATAGGAAAGTTTGGCTATATCAAAGTTAATATGAATTCACTCTTCCTCTTTCACATTTTCTTTTAGTTTAATAGTTCCGACACTCGGTTGTTTAAATATAGTGGTGTTCGTGCACCGAACTTTGGACTTAGTCGTCCCTTCCCATTAATCCTTCACTTTGCACCGCATTTAACTTACATACACTTTTCCCACTATATTACTACTTAATTTTTTTCACCCCAATATTGGCGATAGATTTTACATAAACATTTAAATTGTCTTCTGTAATCGTTTCACATCCATCAGTTTGGGAAAACCTACATCGTAACTTTTTGTTTATTGTTTTTCCTCCTTGATCTCGAATTTATCACGCTCGAAGCACAATAATCACTCGCGAAGCCAAAATGTTTAACCCAAACTCTTTCTTATTTTCCTCACTAGCCTTTTTTCCGTTCCCCCTGACTATCACGGCACACTCTAACCGTCTCCAACAAACATTATTGCGTTTGAAACTCGTCCTCAAATTTTATTCACAAATGCCCCAAGCAAAAATTCATTCATTTAAAAATTCACAACATTTCTTTTTTTTCACCTTTGAAGCTCGTCATCGCCAAAACTGACTGCCTATTCTGCAACCCTTTTTCCAACAATCCGGTGCCGTATAGAGGCAGCATGATAATAGTTCAATACACTTCAATCCCGTTCCTTCCGTTCATCTTTTGAATTCCACCAAATGCAACAGTTACAATTGTATGTATAGCGATTTGCATATAACCATGATATCGATTAGTTATATGCAAATCGTCATACATACGGAAACAATTACATTTAACGGAACTAAAAAGATTTTCTTGCGCCCGGGGGAACCCAATTCCACGATCTGAGTTGACCTCAAGATTAAGAGTCCCCTAAGCCAACTTGCGATAATCTTTCATTCATCAAACAGGAAACTTCAATTGCGTAAGGCATTTGAAAGCTTGCATTAATATTATTGTAATGGGCAATGGCACAAAATTTTGATAGTAGGAAGGGAAGAATGAATTTTTGTTAGTTTAGTAGTGGCAAAGATAAGATGTTGTTAATTTCAGTGGGTTCGGGTTTTTCAATTGAGAAAAAGTCGAGTCCAAGTTGGTAAAATTTTTAATTCATTGAACTGGGTTTCAATAAGTACCACAGACTAAACTTCTGAATAAATATTATTATACCAACACAAAACTATACATCAATATATTTAATTAACCAGATATGTCTTTGCAACCAACTGACACAACTTTTATGCACGAGGAAAACAGACGGAATGATTATTTTTATTTTATATAGCTAAATTCAATTCAAAATGATTACCCGACTACTAGTTTTCTGTTTCAGTAAATGCAAGGTAAGGATAGGGTCAGCTGTCAGTTGATTAAATCTCAACACTCCTCCTTGATCAATTTACAGCGGAGCGTCTCAAAAATTCTTCTGTTGAGTGGCTTGGTGAGAATGTCTGCGATTTGCTTGCTGCTCTCGACGCATTGCAGTGCCACAGTGTTGCCGTTGTATTGCTGGATGTACTTTCAGGGTATTACGATGTGATTCTTTCCTCTGGTCGTCTTTCCTTTGTGTGCATTTCGTAGCATGTGTATGGCTGACATGTTATTGACGTACAGAGTGATCGGCAGCTCAGCTTCTAGAATGCCAAGTTCCAGTGCGATTCGTTTGATCCAGCACACATCGTCAATCACTAACACCGCTGGTCGATACTCGACTTCTCCAGTTGAAGTCGCTACCAGACGTTGCTTCTGTTAATACCAGATCACTGGCCCTCCTCTCATCACTAACACACCACTCGTTGACTGTCCTGTCTCAGAGTCTCCTGTAAGGTCTGAATCGGTGTAGGCAACAAGTGTCTTGTCTCCTCCGAAATGAGTTCCGGCTGTCGTGGTCCCTCTCAAGTACCGGAAAACACGTTTTTCCATCGCCTGATGGCTCTTAATGGGCTTGTTGCAGAATTGATTGAGGTAGTTCACGGCGAAGCTTATATCTGGCCTGGCTATTGTGGCTAAGTAAAACAAACTTCCTATCACTTCGCGATAGTTGTTGTTCGCTGGAAGTGCCTCGTTGTTCTTGAAGTCTGTCTTATGGTTAATCATTTCTGGCTCAGTGGGCGTGAATGCTGGATTGCACTGCTCGAGTTCCATCTTTCTCAAGATCTTCTCCATGTAGCGAGGCTGACTCACGAAGATACCGTCCTGGCCGATCTTGATTTCCATGCCCAAATACGTTAACTTGTTTTGTACTTTCTTGCGGAATGTTATCTCGAATTCCTTGCTTATCTCGTCTAAGAGTTTATATATTTCTTCTTCATATTTGCCGGCCACCAATCCATCACCCACGAATTGTGAGAGCATAATGCTCTTGTCCTTGTTATAGTACGACGACCCGTGTATATACATGCACGTGTTCTTGATCAAGCCTATCTCCTTCTCAAAGTGGGTGGTGACCCTCTCGTTCCACATTCTCGGAGCTTGTTTTAGTCCTTAGAGACTCTTGTTTAACTTACAAACTTTCCTAGTTCCATCGTTGAACCGTTCAGGCTGGTGCATATAGATGTCCTGCTCCAGGTTCCCATACAAGAAAGCCATTTTCACATCGAACGATACCAACTTCATTTTCTCCGACGTTGCGTGACTTAGGAGTAGGCGAATGGATGCATGGCGAGCTACTGGGCTGTAAGTTTCCATGTAGTCCACTCCCTTCTTCTGTTCAAATCACCTTGCCACTAGTCTGGCCTTAAGTCTTCGAGAGAAGGCGGTCTCGAAGTACCCAGCGACAAGTGATCGGTTTCGCTCCTTCTGAACAGTCCACCAGCTTCCAAGTTTTCATCTCCATCAGTGAGTCGTACTGCTCCTGCGTTGCTCGTCTCCACTGCGCATCTCTAAGTGTCTCACTCACCGGGATGTCCTGCGTTTCACAAATCATGGCTACTTTGGCGCTCTTTCCTCCACGCCGGGAGTCAAATACGCAGTTTCTCAGTCTCGGTGTTGGTTGCAAAGTCCAACGATCTCGCAGAACTCTCCTTGCTGACTCTTTTTCTGGCGCTGGTGTCTCATTCTCGTTGTCACTTGGCTCCCCAGCACTTTCTCCAGTTCCCTAGTTCTCGTCTGTCTTGCTGGTGCTTTCTTCTTGCTTTTCAGGTGTGCCCTCTGGTACCTGTGTCTCAAGTTCAGTTCCTTGCCTCAGTCTCATCTTTGCCTCGTCGAAGATTACATTGTCTGAGCTGATAATTTCTCTTTCAGATAAACCCGGTAGCAGGGTGAATCAATATCATAGCTAATCAGAATTCCCTTTTCTGATGTTCTATCTATCTTGCCTCTTTTCTGTTTTCAGCACGTAACATTTGCATCCAAAGGGTCGCGGGATCTCAATCTTCATTTTTCTTCCGAACCAAAGTTCTGCTGGGCTTTTCCCTGGTACGTTGCTGGTTCCAGGGTGGTTGTTCGTGAAAATCGCATTGTTCATTGCTTCTGCTCACAGATTCTCGTCCAACTCGTTCATGTGTATCGCTGTTCTGGCTGCCTCGACAATGGTTCTCCTTTCTCTCTCAATCCTTCCGCTCTGCTCTGGCGAGTATACATTCGTGAAGGTTTGGAAAATTCCCAACTTGTCCATCATCTGTTTGGTTTTTGCATTCTTCAGTTCGGTGCCGTTGTCAGACCTTAGACTTTTCTCTCTCCTACCTAGCTGGTTTTCAACAGGTAACATTCGGTCTTCTCTGGTGCCACACTTTTCGTCTTCATAAAGTAACGGGTTCGGTAGTGAGTGAATTCGTCCTTGAACATGACCCAATGACGGGATGTTCATCTTGCCGGTGTCAACGTGCAACGTTGCTGAGCTGTCTTGGGGTTGTTTGGGTGTGAGGATCTATGTAGCTTGCCATACGAGCACCCTGTGCATACATAGCCATTTCAATCCGGAATGTATTTTATTCCTTTCCTTTTCAGTATGTCCCTCATATACTTGAAATTTTGATGGGCGAGTCGCTCGTCCCAGACTTTGATCGACACGGCCATCAAATTTTTCAATTCTTCTCTCTTGAGCATCATTTTGTAGAGATTTCCTTTGCGCTTTGCTATTGCCACTATTTCCCTGCCATCCAGACTGTTGCACGTTGACTCGTTTCCGTTTGCCTTCTGTACATGTCCCTTGTCCAGCATCTGACTCACTGAGAAAAGATTAAAGTTGAGGTTTGGCAGTAAATGATATCTTCTTGTACCACTGGATACCACTTTTGACCATCAAATGCTTCCATCTCGATGTTCGCGACTGCAACGCCATCTAGCCTAAATTGGGATGGGCTTGTCCAACTCAACAAGCTAAACAAACCACTCTCGGTGAGTCGTCGTGTCTTGGCTGGCTCCACAGTCTTGATACCATGAAGTGGCCTTGTCCTTCGAAATGTCGTTGTCCACCGTCGAGAGTGCTCTGGTCAAAAATGCCTTCCTATTTGGTTTCCCCTTTGTTGACTTGTTCGCTTCTTCTCGAAATTTGCAGTCTTTTGTGAAGCGTCCCCTCTTCTTACAGATATACATGAATACTTCTTCTTGTAGTAGGCAATGCACTCATCACACGGTTTACCTCTGCACTCCTTGAGCATGTGACCTTTCTCCCCACATTTGTAGCATGCGAACTGCAACTTTTCCTGCTTGCTGTTTGACGACTGTCCTTGTTTCTTGCGTCTGGCTATGAGAGCGTTATTGGTGCTGCCTTCTGCATTTGTCGTCGTTTCTTTGAGTCGCTCGTCTTCGAGTCTCAAACGTTCCATGAGAGTTTCCACGCTCTTCGCTGCTCCGGTCACGTTGTCCCGGGATATCCTAAAATGCGCCAATTTTGGCAGTAGCACACGCACGATCCTCATCGTAATCTAACTTTCCTTCACAGGATCATTTTCAGTTGACACTTCATCCGTGAGATTCAAAATCGCCCTACAGTTCTCAACAGCTGACTTGCTTTCATCATACTCATAGGTAAACAATTTGATTTGAGACATTTCTAAAGTTACATCAGTCTTTGTACCATATAGACTAACTAATTTGTCCATCAGATCGTTGGCAGTTTTACAAATTGCAATTTTATTCGCAATCTTACTGGTTATATTTAAACTCATCAATGTTTGAGCCTCAACATCGTTCTTTAACCAAGCGGCGACTGTATCAGTTGACGCAGCACCTGCTGGTCTGGGCTTTGCACCCGTTATCATATCATGCAAATCTTGGTTCTTAAGTGCTAGTTTTAATTTAAATCGCCATGAACTGAAATTGACATTTCCTTGACTATCTTCACTTAGCATTTCCAATTGAAACTTTACAGTATCCATTTTGAATCTTCGGTGGCGATTTTCTGAGTTACAGCGACTTGCTGTGCGATGGCTGCTCCAATCCCGCTGAATTGTAGGTAATGTTCTCCTTGCCGGTTCTGACGTCTTGGACTGCTTTCTCGACTTGCCTGACAATTTCCTTTCCTGATTTTTGAAGAAGCTATCTTGGGCCCATAAACTGTTGTTAATTTCAGTGGGTTCGGGTTTTTCAATTGAGAAAAAGTCGAGTCCAAGTTGACAATATGTTCAATTTATTGAACTGGATTTCAAAAAGTACCACGGACTAAACTTCTGCATAAATATTATTACATCAACACTCAACTATACATCAATATATTCAATAAACCAGAGATGTCTTTGCAATTAATCGATGCAACTGTTATGCACAAGGAAAACAGACGGAATGATTATTTTTATTTTATATAGCTAAATTCAGTTCAAAATGATTTTCCGACTACTAGTTTTCTATGTCAGTAAATGCAAGTTAAGGATAGGGTCAGCTGTCAGTAGATCAAATCTCAACATAAGAGTATTAAATTTTTGCATTAAAAAAAATGATGAAGAATAAAATTACAGGCAAATGATGAAGAATAAAATTACAGGGTATTTTTATCAAAAAAGGAGAAAGAGAATATAAGGCAGGAGTGCCCAACAGAAGGTGAAGTTTAAATTTATGAATGAGAGAATGCCGGCATGGCCGGATTTTGCAACAATGTTCATGTATTAGTGTCAGTTTTGCCGATTGAGCTTTTTATCATATGAAGAAGATCATCTGAAATTACTGATCACTCGGTTCGCTAAGGTCATGAGTAGTTTGTTTAGCAGATGAGCGATGGTCAAATTTAATCTTATATTTTCTCTTGCACACCTGCTCATCCAACTGCCTGGCGCCAGGCGGGATCCCCCCCACCGACCAAACTGCGAACACAAGACTGCAGAGGGACTCAAAGCGATTCAGGATAATTATCTACCCAGCCTACCCCATGCCACGCAGGCATAAATGACCATTTATTATAATACTTGAATTGAATTTTTGACTGAGTATTTCGTCGCAAATAGGAATTAGTTACAAGGTCAAAGGTGTTATACTAAAGCATTCCATATTCAGACCATAACGGTTGCTTCGCCGCTAGAAATTACATATCTTTTTTGTATGTTTGATTATTACTTGATTCCATTGCAGCTGGACTTAAATTCCTACAGAAGCACTTCCAAACATATCTGCTTTGGTTCATGTATCCATTGCTTCATCTTTTAACATTTTACAATAACTCCACTTGAATCGAAATACAAATGAAGAAGCACCTTCCGCTTCTTCTTTTTTCCATCATTCCTTTATTTCTTTTAATATATTCTGTGATTGATTAAATGTCCATTTTTATTTTAAAGTGTCATCATAAAAACGATTTGATCGTTCGTGACAAGTGGTATGCATTGGAAATACAAAATAGCATCACCATCGTTACGCAACACAGTCAAGCCGCGATCGTGTACATTACTCAGCTGACCAAGGCTAACGCTAATCCAATCGTACTTAAAATCTATGCAGAAGTAAAACATTCACTTTTGCCATCTGTACTTGTTTTTATGATTGTTTTCCGAATCATTGGACATCATATGCTCGTAAATTTGTTTTAATGATTGATCCCGAGCATCTGTAGACACGTCGCGATCTGCATTGAACCCATGTAACTATTAGCCTATCTGAATAACACTCGTAAGTATCTTTGGTGTGACCTTCATTGAATCATCTCCAGCGTAACAAGTGCGAGTAGCATTTTAATCCAGTTTTTCCTTCGATGGAACTTGAGTTATTTTAAAATGAATGGCATTCGTTCATAAACAGTAAATCTGAATAAATGTATGCGGGAGAACTAAGTCAACATGCGGCTCGGATATATACATCTTCGACTTCTTAATCATATGATAAATGCGACGCGAATGGGGCGAAATGTAAACCACAACGCGTGGATCGCTCCAAATTACGAAGAGGTGAAGATAAATTCATTAAGTTATGCACTCGCGCGAATGAATGTGGCTGTACAAGGTGCGGATTAGATTGCTTGTAATCGTAGAAGTACTGTTCGCTGCTTGTAATGAATAAATTAATTACTGATAGAACGGGGCAATTAACTGCCACACAGCAAATGTTTCAAGGCTTCACACTGTCATGGACAGTCGAAGAGTTATTCATATTTTTCTGCCGTTTTCCATATATATGAAGAATAAATTATTGTACATACTTACCCGAACGTTTACATAAAATTCAACTGATGAAACAATTTTTTCATCTTTTTAGCATTTTATTAACTTTTATACATATTTACATAAATTTCATTATTTATACAAAAACAAAAAAAAAATTACAATTAAATACAATTTTCTTCCTAAGATACAAGGAAAAATGCTCAAATATTTAGGTGTAACCGATATCGGTGTGATGCGATGTTCATAGGCGGCGAAGGTAGTTTGGGAAAGCGCAGTCAACTATCATTTCTATACAACATACGATGATTAACAATATACGCAACGTATGAGGACTTTACAGTTACGAACTTATCTCTTCCTTATCTGAGTTTCGTCAGATTCAAGTCTTCAATTTCTACTTTTTGTTCTTATTATATTTTAAAAGTTTACCTTCGTGACTTTACGTACCCTCCCCAAACATTTTGAGGCCTGAAGACAATTTCACGTTTTCTCACCTGCGAATTGTAGTCGATTGGCGCATTTTGATGGTTTTGATAAGAATTTGGCTGCTGATATTGGAATTGTTGGTATTGTGGCTGTTGCGTGCTACTGTAAAATGACTGCGATTTTTGTAGTTGTTGATATTTTGGCGAGATGTGCTGTAATGAGAAATGAAGAGAATTTGCGATTAATTATATAAAAACTTATGATACAATAAAGTCGTGAAAATTAGGCAAGTTTGGTATTTATTTAAAATATTGTATTTTGATTAGAAAAACAGCATGAAAACATGTTTAAAGAATGCCGAATATTGACATATTCATTTAGGGCGATTTATTATGAGGTTTGTTTTCCAAAACGTCGAGTGAAGCTGGCTTATCCCTGATGACCAGAGAATGCGTGAATCCCAAAGAAAATAATGTAAAGGTGTAATATCACACGGTCTACGCGGTCAATTTACTTTACTATAAGAAAACGAAAAACCTTTCTCATAGAGTGCAAACACTTCGCGACACTCTCATTGAATGTTTATCGCAATCACGCGAAGCAAAGCCAAAGTAATTGATCGAGAAAGAAGAGCTAGGCGACAGGAAACCGTCACAATTCCTACGCTATCTTCGCACACTCGACAACAGCGTGCCTGAAAATATCCATCGCGCAGTCTGGCCGTTGCGTCTACCTGCAGCAATACAAGCAATTCTCGCGCCTCACAAAACTGATCCTCTCAATGTAATAGCAACAACCGCCGACAGCATCCACGAAGTGACGCCACAACTTCAGCTGGCCGCGATCAGCAAACAACTGTTGATGCAAAAACAAATCGACGAGCTAAGAAATCAAATGAGTGAGCCCATAAATATCGTCAGACAGCAACGATCACGCTAATGGTCACGTGATCGATCACGATCACCATCGCGTGACAGACCATCGGGAACCAACATTGACCCCAATCACTGCTGGTACCACCAAGTGTTCCAGAATCGCGCGAAGTAGTGCAAACAACCCTGTACATATAAAGGAAACGACAATTAGTGTCATTAACGGCGGCAAATGATCCTGCACCCACGTCAAACCACCTCTTCGTCACTAATCAAGTCACAAATGTCCGATATTTAGTGGAAACTGGCTCAGGCCTCTGTGTATATCCACATCGTTTGCTCTAGGGTCACAAAGAGAGGCTTGATTACACACAATACGCTGCAAATGGCTCGCAAATCAACACTTACGGTTGCATCAACATCGTACTCAACGTTGGTTTTCGTCGAGATCTCTCATGGCGATTTGTTATCGCTGACGTGTCAAAACCAATCATTCACGCTGATTTTTCAAGTTTTTACGGCCTTCTCGTCGATCCCAAAAACGCCAAACTTATTGACTCAACCACTGGCTTAAAAACTCAGGTGTCTAGCTCCAGCAACGTATCATTCATTAGATCAACACAAAATCAATGTCCTTATTCATTGATCATAAAACAATTCTCAGGCGTAAAACGACTCGGTGGCATCTGCAGAGCAGCTAAACATTCAACCGAGCATCGCATCGAAACAACGCCAGGTCAACCAATTGCCAGAAGAGCACGTCATCTTGCTCCCGATAAACTGAAAATTGCTAGAGACAAATTCGACAAAATGACCAAGGCTGGACTTGCACGACCGTCAAACAGTCATGGTCTTCACCTCTCCATCTGGTCCTAAAGAAAGCTGGTGACTGACGACCTTGTGGAGATTACCGTCAACTCAACGATCGCACACTGTCTGACAGATACCCTATACATCTGTTAGAGGACATCACGGCTGATCTTCACAGCACAAAAATTTACTTGACAATCGACTTCGTTCGTGCTTTCAACCAAATCCCTGTTGCTTCAGAATATATTTGCAAAACCGCAATCATCACACCATTCGGTCTCTATGAATCCCCATTCATGACGTTTGGGCTTCGTAATGCATCTGAAACCTTTCAACGTTTCATCCACGAAGTCACGCGAGGACTCTACTTGGTATTTCCATACGTCGACGATATTCTCGTCACTTCATCTCATGAAAAAGAGCATCATGAACATCTTAGACAACTCTTTACTCGCCTGGAAAAACACGGCATCGTCATCAAAAACAATATCATTTTGGCCTGCCAGAGGTAGATTTCCTCGGCTACCGAGTATCTTCAGCAGGCATCATACCGCTTCCAGGCCGTTGAACATTTTAAAAACGCTTTTCAGTTTCAGGCTACAATCAACGACTGTCTCCAAGGATCGGACGTTAAAGGCCCTAGTTCAGTGCCCTGGACACCTAAACGCGAAACTGCCTTCGAGAATCGCAAAAAACAGCTCGAGTCACTCGTTATGCTGGTTCATCCAAACACTGAAGCACCTTGGGCCATCTTCACTCATGCTTCAGACTCTGCAATCGGCACCGTCGTCCAACAGCGAGTCAACGACACGTGGGAACCGCTTGCATTATTCAGCCAAAAGCTCTCACCGTCGCTAAGTAAACACAGTACTTACGACCGTGAGTTTCACTCAATTTATATGGCCGTCTCTCGCTTCAAACATATCTTTGAGAGCAGACAAATCACAATTTACACCGATCATCGACCACTCCTTCACGTCTTCAAGCAGAATCCTGATAAAGCAACGCCTTGGCAACTCCGTCGGCTTGACTTTTCCAGCCAATTTGCAACCAACATTCAACACGTCTCTGACAATGATAATGTCGTCGCCGATGCACTACCGAGAATCGAAACAATCTCTGCAGCAATTAAAATCATCGATCTCGCTCGCGCACAAGCCACGACGAAGAACTTCGCACGTATCTTCAACACGACAATCACTCACTTCATCTTCGACCGATCAACGTGCCCAACATCTATCTACCAGTCTACTACTATACGTCAATGGACACAGCACGTCCATTCGTCCCAACAAAACTACGAAAACGTGTCTTCGATTCTCTTCGCAGCATAAGTCACCCCGGCAAAAAAGCAACAGCCAAATTGGTATCACAGAAATACGTTTGGTCAAGCATCAAACGAGACTGCAGAGCATGGGCTCAAGCCTGCATCGAGTACCAACGTAGCAAAATTACTCGACACGTTTCAGCGCCAATGCAGCACTTTCTAGGTCGCTCTGGCCGATTCGAACATATTCATGTCGACATCATCGGACCATTTACATCATCACGAGGATATCGACACTGTCTGACAATAATAGACAGATTCACACGGTTCCCTTTTCACTCGATGACATCCCTGCAGATTGCGTAGCCAGAACACTCTTTGCTGGATGGATCTCTCTACCACTGACCAAGGGCGGCAATTTGAGGCTGATCTATTTAACGCATTAGCTTGTTTACTAGGCAGCAAGCACATTCATACAACGACATATCACCCAGCATCCAATGGTCTCGTCGAACGTCTTCATCGTCAGCTAAACGCTGCAATTCGAAGTCACAGATCCAACGCAAGGGTTGATACGTTACCAATCATCTTGGTAAGCAAATGGGCTGCTTGGAAAGAAGACGTACAAGCGACGCCAGCCGACCTAGTTTTTGGCGAACCAATGCGATTCCCCAGTGAATTTTTGGCAGCATCAGGACAAATCGACGCGCCTTCAGCCACTAATGAGAAATGTCTCGACACGCAAACAAACCGATCTTTGTCTTCGCGTACTCATCCGAGTCGATGCACCTTGACTAGCATTTGAGCAACCATATGAAGATCCATACGAAGTCGTTATGCGATCCGACCGATACTACATCGAAATTCGCAACGTCGGCACGCCGGTAAGCATTGACAGACTTAAACCAGCTTTCATGCTTCCTGAAGGCGAACCAGAGAACGCAGCTCCGCCTCCTCCACACAATGAACCAACTCCGTCGACGTCTGGCCATACAGCTCCAGCTTCGAGCAGGTCATCGGAACCCAAAGACATATCGTCACGCAGACGCACGACGTCTTTTCGACCATCATCTTCGGACTCATCGAGCAGAGACTCATCACCCCAACGACAACGCAGAAAACGTGTGAGATTCAACGACAACAAGTAATTCATTTTCCATTTCTCTTCAAAGGGGAGGAGTAGTTGTAGCGGTCAGCTACAGTATTCCTAGACCCGCACAAACATTTCTGACACACATGCAAGCATCCACACTACATTCACGCAAACAGTCACTGTCTGAAGTTGTATTGCATTTAGCGGTCAGTCGTATACACGCCATCAATCAAGAAACACATGTAGCTCCCAACTCCTAAATATTTAGTTGTTATTCTTGAATAAATGTACAGGGTATTAATAATAAGTAACCGGACTGACCTCCGGAATTTTTTTATTGTCAAAATATGTACAGTTTTTCTTTAGAAATCTTCAAAGTAGACCCCATTGGAGTCGATAATACGCTGATACCGGATTTTCCAATCCCCGAACGCTCCCTGGAAGTCGGCAACCTCGATGCTGTCTAGAGCCCTCGTCGTAGCACGTTGAACGTTTTCCAGAGTCTCGAACCGCGTCCCCTTAAGGTGTCTCTTGATCTTGGGGAACAGAAAGAAGTCCACTGGTGCCATATCCGGGCTGTAAGGAGGCTGTGGCAACGTTGCCCTCGACTGTTGTGTGCGACGGAGCATTGTCGTGATGGAGGATCCACGAATCGGCAATCTCCGGACGGACTCGGTGAACCTGGGCGGTTGGTCGACGGAGCGCCTCTCTGTAGTACTGGCCGTTTACAGTTTGGACGGGTGGCACAAACTCTTTGTGAACAATGCCTTCCACGTCAAAGAAAGCAATGAGCATCGACTTCACCTTCGATTTGCTCATGCGCGCTGGTGTGTGCCACTCCAAACTCTGCCGCTTGACCTCAGGATCGTATTCGAAAACCCACGTCTCGTCTCCTGTAATAACGTGATTAAGAAACTCTGGTTTGGTTGCTCGATCGTACGCTCCATTTTCACTCCAACGACGTAACTGAACACACACTCCACTCTCGCTCGATGCTATCTCTCCAAGCGCTTGGAGGCAACTGCTGCAGCCCGGTTCCCTTTACCTAGACCCCCACCACCACTACATTACCAGATACCGTTTAGCAGACGCTTTGACGGTGCGGGGCAGGCTCAGTCCGGTTACTTATTAGACAGTCCGGTTACTTATATAGTTTGTTAAGTAAAGATTCGCGTTGTCATTCACTGACCAAATATGTCCACAATCGGGAGAATTGTCCGCAAGTTTCAGCAAACCGGGTCTGTAAGAAATGTGAAATCACTTTTGCATGCTCGTCCAATTCGTCCTGCGGAAAACATTGCTGTTGTTCGCGTTAGTGTGGCAGAAGAGCCGTCCACCTCGATTCGTCGTCGTGCCCAACAATTAAACATCTCACTGATATGAATTTTGAATAAAGATTTGAATTTAAACGCTTACAAGGTTCAATTGACTCAAGAGCTCAAGCCTACTGACCGTTTCATGCATCGGCAATACGCCAAATGGTTGGTTGAACAGACAGAAGAGAATGGTGACTTTACAAAGAAAATTATCTTCAGCGATGAGGCACACTTTCACCTCAGTGGATTCGTTAACAAGCAGAATTGCCGCATTTGGGCAAATGAGAATCTACAAGTGATTGTTGAAAAGCTGATGCACCCACAAAGAGTGACTGTTTGGTCCAGTTTATAGGCTGGCGGCGTCATCGGGTCGTACTTCTTCGAAAAAAGGGACGGCCAAGCAGTTACCGTAAATAGTGTTTGCTATTGCGAGATGACAACGGACTTCTTGAGGCCAGAAATTGAGGTTGTGGACCAGAACGATAAGTGGCTCCAACAGGATGACGCCACTTGCCACTCAGCCAACGAAACATGGGCTCTTTTGGGTGAGAAATTCAATGGCCGTATTATCTCACGTTGTGGCGATGTTAATTGGCCGCCATGATCATGTGATTTGACACTGTTGGACTCCTTTCTCTGGGGATATTTCAAAGAAAAAGTGTACGTCAATAAGCTAAGAACAATTCAAGAGCTAAAGGATGAGATAATTCAGCACATTAACGACATTGAACCTCAATTATGTTTCAGTCATTGCAAATATGGACCATCGGATAGAATTATGTCACCGTAGCCGTGGCGAGAATTTTGGTGAGATTTTATTTTACACGTAATTGCCATAGATCCGTCTATTATAATAAAAAATATTAATATAATTCTCTGAAAACTTTTTGTTTTGTTTACAATTAACATCAAGCATTTTGGTTGGACCACCCTTCTGGTCTTTCTATTTTTCAAAAAAAAAAAAAAAGTCCTATCAACGCTTTCTTTTATGGCATCACAACTAATCTGACTCAGAAATCCCTCCTGATCATAAACAGTTGAATAAAAGCAGTTGAGTTGCACAAGGTTCATTCTGATCCACAAGCAGCACATGGCTTATCATGAATACTGGCGAACTAGCTAAGCAACCAACCACATGAAATTAAAATTCATGTAATGAAAGAAACAAAGAAACTGCTTAGTTTGGGATGCGTATCAGAATCAACCAAAAATATTTTAGAGAAAACAAACCTTCGAGTAACATTCACGGAATCTAATAACACTTGGCCTCATCGGTCATACAATGATTGTAAGCCGTTAATGTACAAATCAAAAGCAAGAGCAAGTAATATTCATATCCAAAGACAACACAAAAATCGAAAGCGTTTTGGAATTTGAGCATAATTTGTGCATTATACCTTTATTACAGTTGCCTGCTTACCCTTTGGGGGCTGTTTGGAGACGGTGGTCTGTCTTGGGTTCTTGACTGGTGAAATAACAGCCGAGCTTTTCCAGCCCCACGTTGAGCGCCATTCATTGTGTTTGGTAATTTTATTGACGAACGTTAAATATAACCGCAAAGAAATGCTGCAATTCTCGTAAATCCAGACATTTAGTTTACTGAGGCAGCATTTTATCGCTGCGAAATTATCAAACACCAAACCGACTTCTGATGAGCGCCACATAGTTTATACTTCTCTACGAATCAGAACTATAGGGTGAGCTTCTTAGCAAGGAGCTGCACCAAAAGCGGTTGGCTATCCTTTCTAAAAAGCGCAGTAATAGCGACGTGCGTAGAATTGAAAGACACAGGGAGGCATTTACAACGTAGGAGAAGTAACGATCTCTCAGCGT
The DNA here is from genome assembly GCA_963969285.1 of Odontomyia ornata. Taxonomy (NCBI): domain Eukaryota; kingdom Metazoa; phylum Arthropoda; class Insecta; order Diptera; family Stratiomyidae; genus Odontomyia; species Odontomyia ornata. The sequence continues at coordinate 157,053,224 of OZ017741.1, forward strand.
AGGTAAAAGTCCAGGGAAAGCAAATCAAACGCGAGACAAATGGCGCGCTTATTTTTTGAAATGTCGTAGCTCAATCTAAGGCATGTTGAGACAGACTTGATACAGCTTTAGGGTGGGCATGGATTTTTTTTGGCCTTACCTGCACAAGATTGATAGAACACGCTTTCCAGACTGCGTGACTTGATGCTTAATGTCAGAAATACGTGTCTTGCTTAGAAGAGATGGATGACACCTGTCACGCATTTTTTGTGTGCAAAGAATGGGACAGATAGCGCGATGAAATCTTAAATTAAAATTAAAATTGAAGAGATGTTTGCGTCAATTGAAAAATTAAATCGTGTAATGTAGTATATTATGTTCGGGAAGTCCCGGAAACTTCTTGCAAAAAGGCAAAGTTGAGCGTCTGGACGGGCTGGGGGGAGGGCCTAGCATCAAGCAATGTGTTCAAGGGTTCCAAGCTACATTCTCAGGCTGCCAGGGAGGTATTTAGTGGGTAGTCCAAAAACCTTGTACGTTTGGGATCCCCCATTAAAAAGGCCTTCACTATACTATCACAGAAAAAAGCACTATGCAGTAATTTGAAACTTTAAAACGCGTTTGAAGGCTATTCATAGCTACAAATCGAATGTTTGAATTTCACTAAACGTTGAACACAGATGCAAAATCCAGTTCCCCACTTATAGAATGCATGCGTTATTCAGTTGTATTTGATTTTTTTGCTTGGTTTAACTTCCAATCAGAATAAAGCTAAAAAAATTCATTTGATAAATCCTTCTAAAGAAAATTATGGCCAAAAATGAAAATGCCGGACCACGTTAAATAAGTGTACCAGAAACGTTGAAAAGGAGATTTCCACCAAATTTGAGGATTTTTGAAGCTTTCGTTTTTAATGTTAAGGCAAGTGTAAGAGGAAAAATTTATTTATTATCAATATTTATTCACAATATTAAAATTATATTGGTGGTGATTGCAGAATTAGTTTGAAATTGTCATGGAAACAATTCTAAATTGACTGTTTTTGGTCGATTTTATATGAAATGATCCAATTATTAATATCAAGCAAGATATAATTAAATTTTCAAATGCTAAAAAGAACCAAATATTCTGAGCTTATTCTTGGAATTAAATTTTTCGTGAATTCATGGAAGATTAATTGATAATGTAACTAAAATAAATGTGAAGTTTTCCCATCAAATTTAAAGCTCAATGCTTTGTTTAAAGTAATTATATGTATTTGAAAGTACATACCGAAGCTTTTTCAGCTTCTTCCCACGAAACCATTTAAATCATATGAAAGTCACTGCAATTATCCGTATTTGAGAAATCCATCTCAAGTAATCAAGACGCAGGAGATAAAGATGCGAAATCAAAACATATCAAAACACCAGTAAAATTTCATATATGAGTATAAAGTGTAAGCACGTATTTCCCAAATGAAACAGATCTTTGCAATTACAAATCCGCTCAATGTTGTGAAGACATAAGAAAAAAAATCGGATACGCTCAGTATGCAAACGACATTCACTTGATAAGAGAAGAAAAAAGAAGATTTAATGATCTTCACCAACTGTAAAGCGAAACGAACATTTTATGACTTCACGATAAGTGTAAAGTACTTGATGCGCGTTGATTGAAATGTCACCCGTATAAGTAGATGAAATTGAATGGAATGAGTCTCTTTAATTTCCTAATGGAGGTCTACTTTACCACGATCAGATACTGTCACTTTTTTGAAAGTTTTGCTTGAAATGAGCAAAGATTTCGGGAGCTTGGTTGAAGATTAGGAAATTAAGAAAAATGAAGATATGCAATACACAGATGAAACATTTCAACATTGAAGACATGCTGGGTATGCAATTCGCTGCTTGCATTCAGTTCATATTCCATTATGGTACTGGAGTATGAAGAAATGGCTTGGACGAGCTCATGGAAGGGTTTCGGAACTCATGCCTTATGAAATACGTATATCTCTTTATTAAATTGCACTTTTAGAGCAAGCGATTGGAGATTTTTGGGTATTGAACCATAAACTGCAATGCGGAATATGCAAGCGTTGGGTAAAGACTCTCAGTAGGAGGTTTTCGAAATGTTCCTTTTGTTTTCAACCAACCTACTATGAATTTTACTTGGTTAATATTTTTTAAAGTATTTGAGTGAAAACATATAAAGCATGAAATTTTTATAAAATTGAAAGTAATTAAAAAAACTTGTTGGCTATATATACATTTTACAAAAATTAACAATTTAGTTCTGGGAGTCTTAAATTAGAATTACCAAGGGTTTCAATTAGGTTAATTATCTCTGACATTTTTCGAATAGTTGTCAAAATCATTTGCACTTACCTTACTGTAGTTTACATGTTTCACCTTCTCATATGCCTTATGCTTCTTCAACTTTTGATTATATTTGCCGTTTAGTTTGTTGTACTTATCATACGTGTCCACATCCTTGGAGTAATACACCTTTCCGGATGCTGGCGCCAAAGCATAGTATTTGAGTCCTTTGTTAGGAACATATTGAACTCCTAGCGTTGGCACAGTATGTTGCAAACTGTTTGCATTGTTTCCAACGAATTGTCCATAGTTTGGATTTGGCGATTGATACTGTAAATTTCTGAGCTCATTTGGTGATGCTCGTGCATAATTGTCAGTAGTCGGCCGAGGTCGTGATGGTGGCGGTAGGATGTAACTAATCGATAGATCAACAAACATTTCATTAGCATTTCTATTGAATTATTTAAATAGGTAAAGCTTACTGGTATGGATGCGGGTTAGGAGTGTCATTCTCAGTACTCTCCCAGACTGGAGCTGGTTGTCGGTATGGCTGCGGGGGGATTGGCGGAAGAGTTGATGTGGGTGGAATAATTGGTCCCGTGTTGGTATTCCAATCCACTCGAATTGCACTTGAGATGGAGGCAATCCAGGCCAATAACAAATATGTTTGATGCTTTATCTGTAATGCAGAAGGTTACAGGCTTAAGTCTTTCGTTTTGCTTGTATGCAATATAAATTGAATTTAAATTCTAAAGCGGTTGGTTCTTATTTAAATCATTTATCAAGTGCTAACGATGAAGCTGATTTTTTTCAGAGCTAGGTCGAAACCGTTGGCTCGAATGTACAAATAACTTTTCCACCATGTTCAATAGTTGAATTAAATGGGTTCAATAAATTAGCATAGAATATTTTTATTACTGACTGCGGGAGTGTTGGCTTGATTAGTTTTGGTGCAATAAATTCATACTAACGTTGCAATGATTCGTTGTTAAAAATTCAAATGAATGAATTGTAATTTACTAATTTAAAGTAACATTTATAAATATGTGATTTGATAAATTTTTTTCTACAAATCGCAAACAGCATTCACCAGCGCCTCGCTAATTACTGAGTATTCAATTAGTAGCAATTTATCCCTTGCTTGCAATGAAATCATGCAATCAAAATAAACGGGTGTAAAATTTATGATAAGTGTCTGCAATATTCATTTATTAGGCGGTAATGTAAGCGTTGATTACTTTGTTTTTACATCCAGAAGTCATTGCATGATCCAGTCAGTAATAATGTATATACAAAATCAACCGAAATTACATGGAACGTCAATTTGGTTTTCTAAGATGAGCTGCACAGAAGCTGAGATAGTGGAATAGAAGCAAATTGCGACCTTTGCTGTGCGACTATAAAGTGAGTAGGCGGCAATGTCATTGGTGACACTGTTGTTACTTTGTAAAAAGGGTTGTCTTACTTTAAGATACGAATTCAGTCAGGAAAAATAATAATGTATTACTGCTATTTTTCATTTCTCATTCAGCTATTATAAAAATTTTTTTTTATATGTTTAAATTAGTTTTTTCCAATAGAAAAATCTTCAGAACAGGATATAGTAACTTTTTTATAAGAATACAATACGTTAAACTCATTGTAAGGAAATAGGAATATACGAGGGTCATTCAACAAGTACTTAGCCTACAGAAGAAAAACGCAAATTTTGGAAAGGTGGCAATTTATTTTTCCACATTATCTCCTTCAAGCTCGATACACTTGGCCCAGCGATGCTCTGACTTTTTCAACTCGTCCAAAAAATACATTTTCTCGAGGGCTGCAAAATTGGCCTACGTGGCGGTGATGACCTCCTCATTCGACCCAAATTTATTTCCGGTGAGTGATTTTTTCAGGTTTGGAAACAAAAAGTAGTCACAGGGGGCCAAATCCGGAGAGTACGGTGGATGGGGCAGCAATTCGTAGCGCAATTCGACCAATTCGGGCAAGACGACGGCGAAGGTGTGAGCCGGCGCGTTGTCGTGGTGGAACAGCACTTTTTTCTTCGGCAACCGGGGCCGCTTTTTCTTCAATTCGATGTCAAATCGGCCCAAATAGTCTGCATAGTAGCACCCCGTGATTGTTTTACTCTTCTCGAGGTAATCGATGTCGATCACACCTTGTGAATCCCATCATCTTTCCGGCCGATCGAACAGTCTTCGCCTTCTTCGGAGCACGTTCGCCGGGTGAAGTCCACTGTTTCGACTGTTCCTTGGTCTCTGGTGTGTACCAGTGAATTCATGTTTCGTCAACGGTCACAAAACGACGCAAGAACTCCGCCGGATTGCGCTGAAACAGCGCCAAACACGTCGCCGATGTGGTCTCACGGTTGCGTTTGTTTTCCGGTGTGAGCAAACGCGGCACCCATCGCGCCGACAGCTTTCTCATGCCCAGTTCTTCGTGTAGAATTTGATCCACCGTTCCTTCTGCGATGCCCACAGTCTCAGCTATCTCGTGAATCTTCAATCGACGGTCTGCCAACACGAGATCGTGGATTTTTTTAATGTTATCCTCCGTAGCAGCCGTTTTCGGGGCACCTGGGCGTGGCTCATCAAAAACCGACGTGCGGTCACGAACAAACTCGTTGAACCAATTCTTGACGGTCGCCATCGAAGGAGAAGAGTCACCGAGCACAGCATCCAAGCGATCTTTGATTTTGCTGCGCGTTTTTCCTTCCAAAAACAAGAATCTAATCACTGAACGATATTGTTCTTTTTCTATTTTTGTACAACCGACCGACACGCTCGTTTCCAAAGGCTATCAAAACAAAACTAATGAAGGGAATTGACTGTAACTTTGACAATAGGCTACTAAAAGAATGTACTGCACGATGGTAGAACTCTTTTGTAATAGCAGCGCCATCGGGCGGCGAGGCTAAGTACTTGTTGAATGACTCTCGTATTCTTCTGTCTTCCCCATTTTAATCACCTACAGGCACTTGAATATGCCCTAATTCTGTCAAAGTCAAAAGCGCTTTATTTAATACTAATCGTTATCAATTTTAAAAGAATATAAAGCCAATTCCAAACAATAACAATGAAAAAACTTAATGGCCCAAATGGCTCTCTAAATTTATACGTTATCATTAACACATTTCATCAAAAAAACTATAGCAAATTCAATCAATTAAGATTATTACATATTTTCAAAATTTAATTGGAAAAAGGAGAAAAAACCAACCAACACTTTCCTTAAATTATTTATAATTTAAACACAACAGTGAAACTTTGATCCTACACCTCATATGTTGTAACTTCTTTCTAATAAAATGCAATCAAAAACATGATCTTATACTAAAAAGATTATCTAACAATGTTCCTAACCTAAGCGTTTAATCTTACCTCTCTCTAACGTAATATAGTAAACATAGCATATACCTAACCTATACCTAATTTTTAACACAAATAAACAACAACACTAAATGCAATAATAGCAATAATGAGCTGAAACTCAAAAACTAAATAACGAAAAAACCACAAAAACTGGAAATGAACACGAATAATTTAGACATTGTCATTCAGCCACCAATACCTGGATTGCGCCGTCTCAATTCGATCAGCTTCAACGAATCTAGCAAATGAGTATCTCCATTGAAATTGTTGGTTTCGTGAACTCAATTTCGGAGGATGTTTTATCTTCTTATCGGTGGCCCGTCGATATATGTGATATATGACTGGGACGCCGTCAGAATCAAAAACATATCGATTCATGTCCAAATACACGAATGCTTCTGGAGGAATGAAGCCAGTAGCGAGGCAAGTCACTATATACCCGTCTGTAAGGTGGAACGGCTGTGAAATCCAAGGGTTTTCACTCACAGTCATAGATCTTGCGATATGATTCCAAAGAAGTTTCAATATGAAGATATCGACCCTCGTCACTTCAGCAGTTTGATAAATTCTTCTATTCGATACATAATGTTTCCAATCCGTCTCAGGCTTTCTGTACAAATCAGTACATGCACGAAGACATTTCCTTTCGAAAACTCTTAATTTTTCCATAGTACTAGCACTCTGGTTGTACCAGATCTGACATCCATATGTCAAAACTGGTCTAACCAGGGTCTTGTAACAGATAATTTTGACCTTTTGATCAATATATTTGGAATGTAGAGTTTTCGTAGGGCCATGACTACTTTAAGTGCCTTACTGAGCATGATTTTCACATGTTCAGTATAGTACAGATACTGATCGAGATGAACACCGAGGTATCGAATACAGGATTTATGTGGAACTCGTTCTAAACTACCCTTGCCAGCCATGATGTGGAAATCCTTCCAATTACGTTTCAGGTCTTGACTGACCCCCTGCGGCGTTGTCCGAAACAAGATGGTTTCACACTTTTGCGCATTGATTTTCATTCGCCAATTGTCAGTGTGCAGCTATACATCATTGAACATTTTTTGGAGATTTCTCTGAACTATTGTAGCTTTTTGGTCTGTCGTATAGATGATCAGATCATCAGCAAACGCTACCAATGATCGCGTTGGCGAGACGTTAAAATCAAAGCCGTTCAACTGGTTGCGAATGAAGATTGAGAAGAGCAGAGGCGCAGTAACTGTTCCCTGCTGTAGACCATTCAAGACCTTGAATTCGCGCCTTGTTGTCAGATTTCCAATATAACATATTGCACATCATGGCGACAAGGCGTCTGGGGAACTTGCCCTGAAGGAGTTTCAAAATTAGTCCAACTAACCACACTGTATCGAAGGCTTTCTCCATATCCATGAGACATGCTCCAACACATTGTCTATCATTTAGTTTCCAACAGATGTCTGAGGTTGCTTTTGTTATTGCATGTGTGGTCGAATGCCTGGCACGGAAACCAAATTGGCAATTTGGGATCAACTCATTTTCCTCAATGTGGGCGTTTAATGCTCTGTTCACTGCACTTCAAACACCTTGCTGATGTTAGGCAGCAAGCTGATTTGGCGATAGCTTTTCGGGCATGAAGATTCTTTTTCTTTCTTCAAGATCGGAAATACCTTAGCCCTTTTCCACTCATTTGGGAAATACAAATTGCTCAACATGTTATTGAACAATATGCAATAATTCCTAATAGCGACCTCCGGCAAATGTCGGAGAACTACATTTGGAATACCATCAGTACCACATGATTTCTTGTTGTTTATCCTGCGAAATATGAAATACAAGTCTTCATAGCTGACAAAATAATCAACAAGATTCAAGCTCGGTATGAAGTCAGATGTTAATGTTTCATTGAAATGAAGAATTGATTGGCCGTTCAGGCTTGATTTGAAGTCGGAAACTTTTGCTTCAACGACCTCTGAAAAAATTTCGTTCCCTCTTTCAGGGTTTGGTAGATGAACCAATTCAAAATGTGTTCCAATCAGGGCAAGTTTATCCAATCCTTCACAAATAATCCTGTTTCCATTTCTATCCGGAGTCGTACTATCAATTTCGATACCAGTCCTATCGAGAAGATTTATCTCATCACTAGTGACTTCAAGATTCGATACCTTCACTCGAAACTTCTTGCGGAATATGCTTTTTACTTTCGCAAACACGCCATCTGGGTCCTGTGGGCTAATACCCCTCAATTTGTCCGCCCATTGACTGCTGACCTCACTCCTGAAGTATGACCGGATTAAGTTCCGGACATTCTTCAGATGTAATTTCAACAAAGACAACGAGGGATGGTTGTAGTCCAAAAATCGTCGATAAATATTGTTGACGCGTGTGAGAAGAAGGCTTTTCAATCTTTTCAACCTTGCGATGGTTGTTGTTTCATATCCTTCCATATTGTTTCGATGTTTTATCTTGGGAACTACTTTTTCAATCGTTTCCAACGTCAGCTTCTCTAACTTCGACAAATAGACATCTATTTCATCGTTAGTTAGATTCCTGTCATTAGGAACCATTGAGCAAGAGTTGCCACCATCAGAAGGGAGACATTGCTTCTGGTACTCGCGATTGAACGTCTTTTGAAACTTTCCCCAGTCTGTTTTTTTGAAATTCAACTGGTGATTTTCATGCTGAACTGGAATGATTAAGAGATCATCCCTTTGATGATTGATTTCCATTACGATTGCGTTATGGTCGCTATCATAAGGAGGCACCTGCAGTTTCCGTTGAGGACTATTGAAGCTGAATTTAAGTCTTGCGGCAGCAATGCAAAGGTCCAAATATGAATTTTTCCTAGGGTATGTTGGGAACTCCGACCCATATAGATTGCACCTATAATCAATTTGGTTCTCTGTTATCCAAGATTTCAGGAATACACCTCTTGGATTATTGGTGGCGTTCAGCCATGATGAATGCTTGGCACTCAGGTCACCAGCAAGAATATAATAGTTATGCAGCCTGTTCAATTCGAGTATTTCGAACAAGGAATTGAGCTCCTCCTTGAGCTTGAGAACAGTTTCACCAGTTGCATAGGCAGAGATAACGAAGAGGTTATCCCCACCTGGCAGTGAGATTTTGATAACGGACACTTCAAGAGATTCAAAGCTTTTGAATTCGACGTTTTCAATCTTTTGGAAACGATTGGGTCTTCGAACCAATATCCCGGTGCCACCTCCAACATCACCTGTTACCCTATCGTTTCTTACGAATTCAAAATCCTTGAATCTCATGGAGTGCCATGAACTGAGGTGGGTTTCGGTGAGAAGCACGATGTCAGGCTTTTGTCTGGCAATGAATTCAAGGAGATAATCACGCCGATGTAAAGTAACAATGGAGTTGACGTTGATCGAGATGAGACGAATCCTATCCGTGGGAATGTGGCTGGATGACAACTTATTTTGAGGCATTTGAAAGCCCTAAGCGCTGAAAAACAATGTTAATTTTCGAATCTTGTTTATCGATTCGCTCCGATAAGGAATTTAATTGCTGATAAATTTTAAGGAGCAGCTCATTATTGCCACTTATATTATTTATTTTATTTACATTGCCTGCTGATCCTCTCGCAGCAAGTGCAAATGACACCCCGGGCTTGACAAAGTTGGTAGGTATCACACTGCGGTGTGCTTGACTTTGTTTCGGAGTGACTTTAATCTTTGCATCTTGATACCCGGGGCATCCTCGATATCCCTTATTCTGTCAGGACTGGCCAAAAGTAATGTGCCGCATAGGGTCGTTTGTCAATGAATCCAGGTATTTCTCTGAGTAGAAAAAATCGGCTGTTTTGAAGCAACTCAATCAAGGCATTTTTAGATATCATTGAAAGAACTGAAGCAGTCTTTAGAAAGGACTAACTGCATCAAACGGAGCAAATAGAAGTGTGTTGGAGCAACTTTCGTTAAAAACGGCTGTGATGCGATTTCTCAGCCAAGTGCATCTAAAGAGTCCTTGTTGTTATGATGAAAATCACGTTTTAATGTCTTTTGTTATATTTTGGAATTTTTATCACATACAACCTCTGAGCCATGAATATTGCTTTTTCATATTGAAAGACCTGGTTCACTCGACTTCATCTATGTTTTGTTATGGATTATGGTAGTGAATTCATTTTTCTTCTCATTTATTTATTTAGATCCATTTTAACAGACAATAATCCAATTACAAAACAGACTTGGATAATTAAATATCGTTTAAAGTTTTGTACAACAAAATCAAACAGAAACAAGTTAAGAATACTAATTAAAATATGTAAGAAAATAAATAAAAGCCTAGATGAGAGTTTTAAAAATTAAGTGATATGGAAATATTAATCGCAATTCCCAAAAAGTAACGTCTTTAATTTATTTTTAAAAACCAAGTAAGACGTAGATAGAGAACAAAGCTCGAGGTTGTCATGCTTTCTGATAATTTGCGGCATAATTGACTGAAAATATTAATTTGTCCAGGCGCAGGAGCCTCGAGAATGCTATAAGGCCGACTACGATGCGCTCTTTGCTAAGAGTGGATGCAGTTTGTTGGTGGTACAACTTGTAAAGTAAACATTGATCTAAGAAGGTTCTACAGGACGACAGAGAAGGGAGACGAGGTATGGATAAACGACGCTCATAGGTTAAGTTAAATTTGAAGAGCAAAATATGGGTAAACTTACACTGAACAGCTTCTAGTGAGCTCACAAGATATAAGGGTCTAGGAAACCACACTACCCAGCAGTACTCAAGAAGCGGGCGGACAAGACATGTAAACAAGCGAATAGCGGTTGCAATATTTGCAAACATGCGCAAATGCCTTATAATAAAATCAGAAACTTTTCATGCATTGGTAATTATGCTTAAAAATATGGGCATCAAATCAAACTTGGGATTAAATATTACATCAAGATCCTTGCATGAGTCTGCAGATGAGAGAAAAACATCACATAGGGTTTAATTGTAAGTTAAAGAACAACTTTCAGAGTAGAAGTCATATTAAAACATTTGGAAGCATTGATACGAAGGGAGTTTGCATTACATCAGTTATACAGGTTAAAGAGATCATTTTGGAGTTGCTGACTATCTTCAACGGATCTAGTTATCCGGAATACCTTGAAATCATCAGCATACAGGAGACAAGAAGTGTAAATTACAGAGGGAAGGTCATTAATAAATAGTAAGAATAGAAAAGGTCCAAGGATTGACTCTTGAGGGACGTCAGATTTAGGATTGAATGGAAAGGAGATTATGCTATAGAGATTAACATGACATAAAGAGAGGATACATAGGATAAAATCAAAGAATAAAGGGAACCGGATGTGCCAAGCAAAGCTAACTTTGACAAAGAAGAACATAGTTCACGGGATCAAAAGCTTTGGAGAAGTTCGTGAATATTGCATCAACTTGGAGCTATTTATCTAGAGCTTTTGCAATATAATCTTCGAACTCAGCCAACCTCGGGGAAGTTGAACGACCCTTCAAGAAAACATGTTGCTGTGGTTTGACAATTGAACTCAATGACTCAAAAAGCCTGTTGTGTACAATTCGCTGCAGCAGCTTCACAAAACAAAGGAAAAGAGTGATATGGGACGATAGTTTGAAACAGTTGATGTGTCACCGTTTTTAAAGAACGGAACAAGATTTGCATCTTTTCAGTACGTAGGAAAGGTGCCAGTACTAAGGCTGAAATTGAATATAAGGGATAGAGGAAAACACAAAGAGGAACAAAGTGATTTAACAAATCTATTTGGCAATCCATCGGGACCAGGACTATTAAGGGATTCAACCTCAGAAAGATCAGTGGAGTAGGATGTAATTGATGCTGGACAAGTTTGAATTGGGTTTATGGAGGAGTGAAGTATATCATAAGAGGTAAAAATAAAGGAAAAAACAAATTGGCAAATAAGTTTAAAATATCCCGTGGGGAGGAGGCTTCAGTGTTATTTAGATTTAAAAGATCAGATGTAGGACAACAAGGGCTTAGCGTTATTTTTTAGGAGGGAACTAAAACTGCTCAAGTAATTTTTCATGGCCGTTTTGAGCTCTTTTTAGCCAAAAAACGCAGTCTACAAAAATTCTGTTTGGCATCATCGTTTCCGGTTAATTTATAGTACCTATGCCTCTTGTCTTTGTCTTTTTAGGCACAGAGAACTCTTCGAGTAAGCCAAGGTTTCATTTTAAATTTACAAGCAGCTTGCATTGGAGCATAATGAGCAGTTAGATTGTTAAGGTAGCCGTAAAATTTGTTCAAAGCACTATCACAGTCTAGACGAGAGAAGAAAGTGCACCAGTTGACAGAGTCCAGATTGGTTTCAATTGCCTCATAATTTGCTCTGAAGAAGTCGTAACGATAAACTGGGGCCATTGTAATGTCCTTTAATTTCTTTTTCAAATTTCAAAGATCAGATTTTTACTAGTTCTACTACTTGCACTATTGCATTCCTTCATTGAAATGTCCATGGATCACTTCTTTAGGGCTTTGTAAACAAAAAAAACTAATAAAGATCTACTAGTTTTACGTCCTATATGTCTGTCTGTCCGTGCATCACAGCAGCTTTCTTCAGGAACTAAGGCAGCTCCAAAGCGCAAACCTTGTGAAAAGGTTAGAACCGGTGTTGTCTAAAAAATTTAGGTCTAAAAACATTTCAACATATTTTAATCATAGGTAGTCTTGATTAGGACTTCTGAAATCTGAAACAAAAATCTCATTTTGTGCATTCGCGGGTCCAGGGGTAGGCAAAATGTATGAAAAAATTATGTCCCTCCCATCTTTGTGCCAAAAAATCACGGAGGTAGGTCTTTATGAGTACAAGGATAACAAATACCTCAGAAATTAAAATTCACTCAACTATGTTCATAAAAGTTGGATTTGTCAATGTTGCATTTTCCCCAAAAAATCAAAACTTCTTAAAATTTTATGGGTATGTATATTAATTTAAGGTCCTTATGCTCCCAAATTTCATGGAAATAGGTTCATAACCAAGCCAATTATAGCCATTTCAATTGTATGGAATCATACAAACAATAACACATGTTGATGTTTGATGCATATTTCAAATCGACTCAGGGTTAATCTCCACTCGAGGGCGCTTTAGTTGAAAGCTCTACGGGCCCCCGTTTCACTCGCTAAAGACGATCATGGGCGGCACTCTCTTTTACCCTAAGCTCTCGTTTCAACTACCATGCAAGTAGATGGTTTGCCGGAGTTTTTGCTAGAGCTGAAATAACTAAAATAGAAAGAAAATTACTATCCACTTTCTACAACGGAAAACTGGGTACTCTATAACGATCATGGTTGGGGATCACCTAAAACTAATAGCTCGGATAACTCATCACCTCACTAAAACTTTTGGAACGATATTATCTTAATCAATTTTCACAAAATTTTTAGAAAGGGCGTATTGGGTGAATATCTCAGTTAAGTTGTTTAACCAGCTTAATCAGTCGAGGGAAAACAAACTGGCAGCCATTTTAGACGAAAATTCATGATGTAAAATTTGGTGCAGAGGTTTATCGAAGTGCGATGTATTTCACAATAAAAAATCTAAAGTCGAACAGTTTGAAACAAAATGGCGGCAGCTCAAACGTCGAAAAACGTGTAAACATTGGATGTTGTAGTTGTGACCAAGCTTTTCAACCGATATTAATGAAATTCGGTATTTTCGTAAAAACTATAAGTCTCTAAAGAACTATATAAAAAACTAGAGATCAAGTCTCCAAAAACCAAATAGCGGCTAGTTGAAGCTTGAAATTTCAAAGGCATCTCAAAGACAGAAAACAATTAGACCTAAATGCTTTGTTATTTTCGTGCGCATAGATGCGCAAGTTTCAAGATGGTGGCGAGTCAAATATGCGGTTTTTTCAGATTTTTGTGGCCCTCTAGTGGCCACATTTTCCAATGGATATTGATGAAACTTGAAATTATGGATAATTGTACAGTTTTTGTACCAAACCTAATATGTTTAGTTGCAATTTTCACTAAAATTTTTATACTTTTGCCCTGTCTAAAGGGAAACTACGATTTGAATGAAATTTGGCAGATTGATTGATGAAACTCTGAGATAGAAATATTTGAAAAAAAATCCAAAAAATGCATGCATTCAATATGATGATTTAGAAGGTAAGCGCTATTCGCTATTTTAGTAGCAACTGAAGTAATGAATATTTTTCATGGAAACGTTTTAAGTGGCTTAACTTGCAAGTATTTATACAACAGACCATTTTAGGGGATTGTAAAATATTATTACAATACCCTTTTAAAATCGCGATCTGTCTTTTCGTCTTTCTGTCCGTCCGTCCTTGCGTCACATCAAGTTTTTTTCACAAGCCACACAAGCTAGAGTGATGAAATTTTCTACGTAGGTCAAGAGTTGTGCCCTCTCAAAGGTTTGCAAGAAAATTTCACCAGAATAATCATATCAGCACATATAAGAATTTTGTGGCTATCAATTGATTTACAAACGCTGCATTCGCCAAGAATATGATAAACCTCATCATATGATGAACAAAATTCTGACCTCAATTTCGAAATTAACTTCGAGCCTTTGCGATTTATCACAATAGTAAAGGCAAAAGCTCGTTGCTTCATGAATTTGATCTTTCGCCGTCTCCTTTATGGGAATAGCTGATTCGTGACTCAATGACCACTGTCTCTTTGACGACCGAAATGTGGGGTAGTGCTGCCAACATACAATTTATGCAGAACTGTGCACCCCAATGGGGAATTTATGAGGCGTAAAATAAAATGCAGCTTGGACTAGAGTTACAGTGTCATTTTTACTAGAAGCGAAGACGTGCTAATCGTGAGATGTCATGAGAGATAAGCTTAGTTTTCCAAAAGCTCAATATTTTGAAGGGGTGCTTCAACAATTTATCGAATACGTTTATTATTCATTACTAACTATACTAAGAATTTTATCTTTCGGTATGTTACTCGGTTCTTCAAAAAAGTCAAAAATTTAACTAGAAATACTATATTTAATTTTGATTAGGCATCACGACCTGATAAAATTGCCACATTAACACAAAAATCGTTAAAAATAAATAGCGTGATGGTCGCACGCATATTTAACAATTCAATAATTAATTCAATACTGCAATATGTTCTTGTTTGGTGATGTCCAATGCTTTAAAACGCCCCTACCCGACCGAACCGTAGCCTAAAGATTTCTTATAAAACTAAAGGGGCAACCCGTGTCCAGAACCGAGAAGCAATGAAACCATTGGTTAAACGTATGAACAAATTGATCAACACATCCCAATTGGCCTTCTCCCATCGGTGAGTTATTAACAATGTCTAATCGTTGCTGTCTTTGTGGGCAGTCTTTGCTCACATGCCTCAGCAGACTGCACTTGAAACAAGAAGTTGTCTTTCGCTTTGGCTATGGACACTTGTAAGAGTAGTGCCCTATTCTACGGCGATTAAAGTAATGGATTTACATAAGCTTAGATGGTTCTCTGTTTCTCGAAATATTCTTGGGATCAATAACACTTTTCATGCGGTTGTACAATATATTTACGTTGTTTACTGGCTTCGATGTAACAGTACTAGGTACTAGGCTGTTAACTACTCGTAGATATTGTATGAGACCACTCTCTGATAGTATGATGCCCCGGACTAGTTCACTGGCTTGCAAGGAATATTGCAAAAATGATTATGTGGCTGACATCTTTGATTGGAACAACTTCATGTGAACACTGGCATAGTTTACCGCCCGACCGAATTTCGTGTGAATTCTTCCACTTAAAGCATCCCAACAGTAATTGTACGCAAAAATATAGGTGCAGATCTGCGTATTAAGTGACAACAAAATATAAATTTACGATGGATGTAACTGTTGAATAATTTATATACTTCGTTTCAACTGTCTGAAAATTTGGTGACGGCGTAGTCATCATTGCCGCTGAATTTCCCTACAGCCACTTCAATATCAATAAAATTAACATTGTTGCGCTCAACTGGGGGTACATTTGCATGGGCTTCTAACTGAATTTGTAACTAGGCCACTTTCCATCGCAATAAGTCACGACGACGAGTCATCACTTCAATTTCATGATCAATAACCTGCATATCATCTTGCAGGATACGTGTAACTTTGCGGCCACCTTCTGGCACGTTTTCTAGATCAACAAATACTTGAAGTTTAGGAGCGCCACAGTCGCTATTTACGATGTCATTAATTATATCTTCCACAACTGGATGCTCATTGTCCTCATGCGGGACAAGCGGATTTTGTATCACTGTCATGTGCTCAATTAATGAGCGTCGGAATCTAGCCACGGTTTCAACACCGTCAAAATTCACACCAGCTTGGTTTAGCTCAACTTCCAATTGCCGGCAAATTAGGCAATTAATTGTCAATAGACTAGCTTCCCTTCCTTACTTTTAGGACTTACGATTCTACTCCACACCTGAATTTTGGAAACTGGTTAACGATAGAATAAACTTAGACATTGTCTTCTCGGCTTTTTAAATGAATGCTTTCGATCCGCTATACGCTACGATCTGCTCCTGTACAATATGGTATACGAGTATATCGTATCGTACTCGTATGACTATTGTAGCAAATTTTACAACACTACAAAACCTTAGAAGTTATTCATTTTAAATTTTTTTGTGAAACCAAAAATTTTATTTCAAAGTCGTAAAAATATGCCTTCGGCATTTTATTAAAGTTTACTCTTAACAATATGATGCCATTGTTCTGACATTATATTCGGTGCATACTAATTTTTCCTGTCTGTAATTAGCATAACGAGGAATTAATGTCCAGTTTCTAATCAGTGATAAAAAATATGTTTTTGGGAGTCAGAAGTGAACTTGATGGGGTATAATAAAACTAAAAGTTTAGACCCTTACATGCAAAAGTACATAATAAATGCCATCCCTGTAATTTCAGACGTTCGATGCACTTGCAATATACTCCAATACTGATAAAAGCTACCTTTTGTCAAAAACTAGGTTACTGGAACAAAATTTCGTATATGAGACATAGCAAGTCGAAGTAGCAACTTGATTCACGGGCAGATTTTAAAAGATGGTTGTTTATGTTTGAGTTTGCCGCCATTTTATTTTTAGTGTGTTAACCTGACAGTTTTGTTAGGGATTTTGAGGAAAATGTAAGAAATAGTTTGCTAGACAACGTATTAAGCTATTTCTAAGATTTTCCTCAAAATTCCTATATATTCGAGGGCAGTCCAATGAGTAATTAGCCTAGAAGAGAAAAGCGAAAATTTTGGAAAAGAAGCAATTTACTTCCCAACATAATATTCTTTTGACTCGATATACTTGACCCAGAGATGCTCCATGCTCCAAATTCTTTAACCCGTCTGAAAAAGACGTTTTTTCGAGGCCTCCGTGGTGGCGATGACTCCTTCATTTGACTAACATTTCTGCAGGTGGTTCTTTTTAGATGCTTACTGTCTCAACTACCTTACGCACCTTCAATCAGCAGTCTGCCAATACGAACTCGTGGATTTTTGTAACGTTATCCTCCGTGATAGTTGTTTTCGGTGCACGTGGCGTAGTTTGTTAAAAACCAACGTAAAACTCGTTAAGCCAATTTTTTACGGTCACCATCGCAGAAGCAAAGACACCGTACATAGCATACAAGCGCTATTTTATTTCGCTGCGCAATTTTCCTTTTAAAAACAAGAATAAAATCACCGACCAATATTGCTCTTACTAAATTTTTCTAAAACCTGTGGAGACGCCCGCTTCCACACGCGGTCAAAACAAAATTACGAGTCTGATTCCACTGAAATTTTTAAAATAGTCGTCTACAAGAATGTACTACACGATAGTGAAGCTCTCTTGCAACAGTGGCGCCATCGGGCAGTGAGGGTAAGTACTTATGGGACCTCCATCTTATGTAGTGTTTGGGTAAGTTGCGAATGAGAGTCTCCTCAGCATTAGTTGTTGTTGTTCTATTATGAAAAATTCAATCGGTTATAACTAAGTTGTTTAAAGCTCATTTTTTTGCGAAATTTTCAGTACACATACCTACAACCATATTTGTGTAGAGCAGTGGGTAAGTTCAAACCTCGGTGGCGGTATCGAACTTGAGCTTGTGATTCTGCTGTCGAACTATTAGATCATCCAGTTACGATGGGTATTAATTGAAAAATTAGATAGTAATCACATGTTTGAGCATGGTATTGACCATATCACATTAAATTCCGTTACAGTCATCGAATGAGATACCCTAAGAATAAATCAAGACCAAGGTTTGAATTCGGACTATTGTGCAGTGGATTAATATTATTGCACCTACAAGTAGTAATCCGCGTGATAGAGTGGTTAGAGTGATCACCCTGTAAGCTAAATATCCCTGGTTCAAATCTCATTGGTGATAACGAGATTTGTTTCCAGTAATTCTTAGGATATTATGGTACGTACTGATTTAAAACTGGAAAGCATCGCAGCTGAGTAAATGGACACAGAGCCAATAGCATGGTAATTACCATATCACCTTCTCAAGTGCCGCTACATACGGCCAAGATAATGAGATACTCTAACAATCACTAAGTGAAAGGGGCTGGAGTGCTACAACAACAACAAGACCTACAATTAAGATACCTGAATTCGAGTTTTTAAAATATTTAATGTTCTCCTTAAAAAAAATTCATTAAATGCACTGTCATTAACAAAGTTAATCGAATTTTGTCTTATAAGGTATTTGTTGGCCCTGAACTCAGAGACTTACTTCCGTCATTTTTTCAGATTTTTTGGATTCAAAGTGTCCAATCGCAAGAGGCATGCAAACTGCCAGCATAGTTTCACTTCCATGCACGCCCCGAAAGCAAAAGTTCATATTTAAGACTTATTTTGAAAAGTTCTCATTAAGACATTTCATTGGATATCCATATTGGCTGCCTTTGTGAAAAAATGTTAAAAGGTTATCCTCTCAATGAGAAGACCTCCTTAGCCGCATTATAATTTTTTTTTGTGCTGATACTTTTAAGGCTTAACTACAATACATACCTACCTATTTTCAAAATTTCATATTTCAAGCTGATGTAATTTGCAACAAAACTTGCTAGTAGTCTGCGTAGTGTAGTAGTTAGTGTGCTCGCGTTGCAAGCCGAAGGTTTCTGGTTTGAACCACGTTAGTGACAAAGAAATTTGTTTCAAGTCATTCTTCGGAAGAACTATAAGCCCATTCAGTTATAATTCGCACTTGTTGAAAATCAGAACGTATCGTAGCTGGATGGACAGATCAACTGCCAACGCGTGATACTGATCATATCACCTTTCCGAGTGCCAAAACATTCGATCAAGATGATGCGATACTCTAACTATCTCTAAGCAAAAGCCCAAAAGTGGCTGTAATACTAAAGCACAAAAAAAAAAGTTTCTGTGACGCACGAAAGGGCAGGCAAATCATGAGCTTAGTGGCTTTGGTTTTCAAAAATAATCGGGGTGGTTTTGCAAAATTATTTAACAAAACCCTAAAACTGAATATGGAAATATGTATTTCTTTTTGTGATAAGGGTGCATATAAATAATCAAAAATTATAACAAAATCGCTGTGACAAAAACGTGTTGGCCATAATTATTATTATTGGTGAAAAATAAAGAATGAGCTTTGAATGTAAGTAATTTCATTTCAAACTTTTACCACATGACCATCCATCAGTAAAATTGATGATAATCTGTAGAAGATGGCCAATAACTTATATAGATAGGGCATGGAAACTGAATTTAGAATATAGAAAAAGAATTTAATGAATTCGTTGTATTTATTCCGAATTTGCTAAGACAAGCCAGCGTTTTTTGAACCAAACTCATATTTAGGAACTAATATGCGAAGAGTATTTGTATCTTACATAAAATAGTCAATAACTAGCAACTAAATTAATGGTATGAATCTATTCTATAGTAAGAAAAATAATGAAGATTACAGTAAATGGACTTGTTTTGGTACTTCTACAATCCAAGTAAGTATGACTTTATTGAATGAAACGTATCTTGTTAAATATTTGTATAATTTTTTGATTATTATACCCTATAAGCGCTAAAGCCGATATGCTTTTATGATTTTGATTTTATATTCTTGATACTTTTCAAGGGCAAAAATAACGATGAAACAGTTTGAAAAAAAAAAAATGATTTAGATTAAAGGCGCCAACTTTGGCATTTAGCTTATCAGAGAAAAATATCTTTAAAATACAACTCATAAAATTCAAAGCATTCATGTATCTAAAAAAAAATTCACGCAATTAACTCTGTCTTTTCTAATTAACTTGATAATCAGACCACAAAAACAACTTCCATGAATGGCAACTCCTTTGCTCTTGACTCCGTTTCGTTAGAACCATTAAAGTCGTGGAAACTTCTGTTGAATATCTGTGACAGAATTTCAGACATAAACTCCAAAGAAATCTATAGATAATTCTTATTTGTGGTCAATTATGGTGACTTTACGGTGCATGCAACTGTTTGATTATTTGCTTTATCACTTCTTAATCGTCACAATAACTTTAAATGAGTGAACGTGAAATATTCGTTGAATTTCAGTTGACGGTTAATTAAGCGTGGAAATGATTCTTTTGCGGTGCGGCGCATTCGATTGGGACACCGTTTTCAAAAGGATTTATGCTTGGGAGAAGTTTTGGATTTTATCTATTTTTTAATCTAGGTTGATAAAGTGCATGAATAAGTTGATTAACAGAATATAGTATATAGTTTGATTTTAATTGTTATAGTCTTATTAAGCGGAAAGAAGCCTAAACATCTACTTACGACATAAATTAAAGGAATGCTTAATATATGTTAGAGATAGATATGTATTAACATGTGATAAAGTATAGACTAACTAGATGGTGTCACAATAATTAATGCTCCCCCACAAATCAAACGTAGCCATAGAAGAACAAGGAATGTAGTTGATCTAGTTAAAAGTTTCTATTGAGTTTGCGTCATTGAAATAATTGATGATGTATGAATCAGAATTATAAATGAATTTATTGGAAATGTCAAAGAAAAGCATAATCTGCATATGTCAGTAGTCATGGGAAATGCAATAAGTCTTTTATGTGTTGTTCGAAAATTTTTAATCAAAGGCACGGTCTTGAAAGATATCTGTCATGAAGATAAAAATTTGATTTCAATCAAACCATGTGATCAACGCTATGAGCATGATTCCTAATCTACCCAATGATTTTTTGATAAGTGCAATTAAATACAAACAAAATACAATGAAATACAAGAAAAATAGAAAAAAAACCCTAATATTTTCTTTATAGTTAAAATTATCACCAACCGACGTCTGATTTCACCACCAAATTATCACGAACGGATTTATGGTTTCAAAGTTTTGCAAAAACAATTTACAATATATTTTTAAAATTTGTACCTTTCTGCGTGTGTGTGTGTGTCAAAATTCTCAGGAACTGGAAAAGCTAGTCATTAAATCTTGTAAATAGCTACTGAATGTTATTAGTTAATGAAAAACATTTCAAAGGATTTTAAGGGGGCATCCTCATAAAAGGTGTGATTCTTCAAACATTTTTCACCGAAGATTGTCGGGTAGGGCATCAAATGGTCTGTCTGTATGAGATCTTTTAGTATCAGTTGTTAAAATTGCAATATCTTGATGGTGTTCCAGCTGAGGTGTTGCTGCTTGTCTATCACCATTGTCCTGACTTGCTGCTCAGCATATTCAACGCTTGCATACGGGACGGGGTTTTCCCGATACGATGGAATGTGGCGATGCTCGTGCTGATCAGCAAGGGGAAGGGAAATCC
Source organism: Odontomyia ornata (assembly GCA_963969285.1). Classification (NCBI taxonomy): domain Eukaryota; kingdom Metazoa; phylum Arthropoda; class Insecta; order Diptera; family Stratiomyidae; genus Odontomyia; species Odontomyia ornata. The sequence continues at coordinate 157,074,614 of OZ017741.1, forward strand.
CGAATCGCCGTCTGCATACCGCCCGTTTGCATGCTAGACACGGCTGGGAAAGTGCTAGAGAAACTCATCAAGGGAAGACTCACTGACGCGATTCATGCTGCTGGGGACTTATCTCCTCGGCAGTTCGGCTTTAGAGCAGAACGTTCTACCATTGATGCGATTGCAGAGGTGGTCAGCGCGGTCCAAAAGGCAGAGACATATAGTCGCACAAAGCAACGGATCGTCCTGTTGGTGACGCTCGGCGTCAGGAACGCCTTCAACTCCGCTAGATGGGAGGATATTCTGGATACGCTGGAAAACCCTTTTCAAGTTCCAGAATATCTAATGCGGCTTTTGACGGACTACATAAAGGACCGAAGCCTGCTCTACGACACGACACAGGGCCAATGAAAGATGGCAGTTACATCGGTTGTTGCCCAGGGGTATATGCTTGGTCCGGACCTGTCGAACGTGTCTTACGACGGGCTACTGAGGGTTGAGATGCCAGGTCAGTCGCGCTTGGTTGGCTATGTGGATGATGTTGCGGCTCTGGTCGCTGGACGCACCGTTGAACAGGCGTAACTTAGGCTAGGTATGCTAATGCACCGAGTGAGGGACTGAATGACTGCTCGCGGGCTTAGTTTAGCACTAGAGAATATCAAAGTGGTCATCTTGACAAAAAAGAGAATCCCTAGAGTAAGAAAGATCAGTATTAGAGAAAATCGAATCGAAGCCATCGATAAAGTACTTGACGCTACTGATCGACTCGAAGGTGAGTTTCTCTGAGCAAATCAGGGCAACGGCTGGGAAGGCTGCTTCGGGAGTATCGGCTCTGAGTCAACTTATGGCCAACGTAGGGGGACCCAGCCCATCAAGAAGACACCTCTTGATGAGTGCCGTAGAGTCAGTGCTACTGTACGGAGCAGAAGTATGGAGCGACGCTCTCAGCAAGGAAATATACCGAAAACCCTTCACACAGGTACAGAAAAGAGGAACACTGAGCATTGCATCTTCGTATCCATCAGTCTCTGAATTGGCGGTGAGAGTTATTGCAGGCGTGATGCCTGTCGCCCTCTTTGCTAGAGGGCACCGCGCTATTTTCCTGCGCCGAAACGAGGATGCAAGGAAGATGGTTGTCCGCGAGGAGAGACAACGCTCACTCAACGATTGGCAGCAGTCTTGGGTCAATTGCACGAAAGGATGTGGACTGTGCACCTCATCCTGGATGTGAGACCGTGGCTAAATCGAAGGCATGACGAGACTGACTTCTATCTGACGCAGTTTTTGAGCGGGCATGGGTGTTTTCAATGTTACTTGCACAAGATTGGTAGATCAAGGTACCCGATTGTCGGTATTGCCCAGGAGATTTTTCGCGCGCAAAAAATGGGTCAGGCTGCGAAGGAACCTCTACAGAGGGACGAGAGCTCACCCCCGATAATATAGTCGCAGTGCTGCTCGAATCGGTTGACAAATGGAACCAGGTGGTACATTATGCTCGGGCAGTCCGAAAATATAAAAGGGACTCATAGCAGCGGGGGGTGTCCCGGCTGGGGGATCGATTTCCTGGCACTTCCTCTTCTCCTCTCTCCTCCCGCTGTGAAAGCGATCCCCCAGCTTGAAGGCGCCTCACGGCATAGCAAAACGAAACCTGGCCCGAAGTAATGTGTCAAACGGTTCCAGGCTAGGTCCTCAGGTTGACAGGGGAGGTGTTTAGTGGGTACTCCAGTCAGTTTTTTTTATCTTTTTGGGGTATTGTAAAATCATTTTACAATACCCTACTAAAATCGCGTTCCGTCTATCCGCCCGTGTGTCACACCACTTTTTCTCGCAAACTATATATGTCAGAAACATAAGATTTTGTAAGTTGGTGCGAAGTTACGCCCTCTTCAAAGTTTCACCAAGAAAAGAAATGTTTAAGGTCTTTAAGGGGGTCTATCCATATAGGGGAGTTGCCCCCGAAAAAAAGTTTTCATCGCATGTAGGCAATATGGGTATCAAATGAAAGGTCTTAATGAGAAATTTTCAAAACACGTCTTAAACTAACACGTTTTGCTTTGAGGGGTGGAGGGGAAGGGGAAATATACGAAAATGTTGTGTGTGTGACTTTAGGAGCACAAGGGCAACAAATACCTTATAAGTCGAAATTCGATCAAGTTTGCTAATAATAGTTATATTTTATAAATTTTGCATTGATGCCTATAAAATCAAGGTGGGACGGTTAAATTTCCTAAAACTTACACTTTAAGTTTTTTTCAAAATGATTGTATGTGTCCAGAAAATTTCACAATAATTGAACAAAAAACAGCTAAGTTACAGCCGATTGAATATTTAACAATTACAATTACAATTACGTTAACACGTGATACTGGGAGATACACGCTTGCAACGAACCTAGACACTACAAATATGTAGGAATTTTTATAAAAATTTCAGAAATGGTTTGTAATATTGATGTGTTACCATGACTAATCAAGCAACGGGGTCAAAACACCTCAAACAAAATGGTGGCGAGTTTAAAATCATAGTAACAATAATAATTTTCGAACTCAATTTGTGGAATCTGTATACTAGTCAAGTTTTGATATGCAGAATATATTGTTTAGTTTACTAATTGTTTTTGAAAACCCATCTGGCAGGAGTACTCTCCTGCTACTTCAACTTGTTTATATTTATTCCTCTCTTCTTTTTCAGCAACTACTCTCATTAATTGCGCTTTAAAATACAATTTACTTCGAAATTCTTTTGCTTAAGTTTTAGTCTAAAATTTATTACGTTTGTTTCATTTTTGCAATTTAAGTAATAAAGATGTAGATTTGATTTAATCGAGATATTTTTTTTGACTTAAATACTCATACATTAGGAATAAACTTTATATCTGCAAGTGTCTAAGTTCATTAAATTTACACATAGACAGCATGAGATTGATGCTGTAATGATGTAAATTTTTATTTATTCTTCTTTTTTTTTGTATTTTATAAGCAATTTATTCCTTCGATTAATTGCTAGCACCACAATTTCATTTTCAATCGGTCTTGTCCCATTTTGATTTTAAAATTAATGTTATTTGAATTTTATTTGAGTTTTGTGATAAATTTATTTGTTCAACTCACTTATATCTAAATTCGCAAAAATTTTAAATAAAATATGCATGTTTTTCTTTTAAGCTAAAGACAATCACCAACCGTCTAATATTAATATGTATCAATTCAATAATTACTGAAAACTTTATGGTTCTTTCAATTTTTCATGTTTTTAAAATTTTATTTTTTTTCTGTCATTTCTAATTTAGGATTTTGTTTTTTTCAAAAATATTTTTTCAATTTTCTTGATATCAAGTCAAAGGTTAAAGGGAATCCAATAGATAGTGTTAGGGTTCTTGACGATATTTTCTATTGGCTCGCAACAATGAAAGGGATCAAAAATTTAAATCATAAAGCCGAAAATGGTACATTTGTCTTCTTCTTCGTAGCAGTAGAACCTCTCTCGGGCCATCGCTTCCTGCAACAAGTGCCTCCAACTCTCTAGGTCCATTGACATCCAATTTCAAAATCTGAGCAGCGATGAGCTGTCTTCGTCAAGCAGTTGCCTCACTGGGTTTTACCCTTCAGTTTTCTCAATGAATACCTTTTTGGGTATCCGTTATTCGTCTGTACGGTTCATGTGGCCAACCCATTGCAGTTTCCGAAGTCTTACAATCCTTGTCAAAAATTTCACAGCTCATGCTCGTCAAAAATTTCACACAGCTCATGGTTGCACCCAATTCTCGATTGGTCCCCATCTAGCTTCAATCCAATTATTTGCCTTAGGACCCGTGTTTCAAAGGCTTTTAATATGTTTTCGGATGCTTGGGTTAGGGTCCATGTTTCAAACCCATAGTACAGGTCTTATCACAGATTTGTATACTTGGCGTTTTTTCGCTGTTTATGCAGCTAGTCTTCAAAATCGTCAAAACTGAATAAAATACTTTATTTTCAAGCTGTATTCTTCAGCGTGCTTCGTTTCATAAGCGGTTATCGTTATTTTGGCGCCTAAACACAGAAATTTGCCCACATTTTCTATAGTGTATTCGCCAAGTGTGATATTTTGGGCATTTGAAATATTTTTAGTACGTCAAGAGTTTTATGTTGTTCGCAATGATTTGTAGCTCTACTAGTTTTACTTCGCTGTTAAGTTTCAGAAAAAGTTCCCTGGCAGTTGTTAGCGACCGTGACAAAATGTTGCTGTCATCCACATAGGCTACCACTTGGCTTGACGGACCACTTATCTCGACAGGTAGCTTTCTGATGAAATATTTCAAAGCCAAATTGAATAGCAATGTGCCAGTCCATCTCCCTATCTTAGCCCGATATTTGTGTCAAATGCGTCAGTGAGTTGGTTATTAATGCAGGGTTGGGAGGTTGTCGTCGTCATTGTCATTGTGTTGTGTTGTTCGCTTAATCCTGTTTTCATCAGTGATGATGTTGCCGATGTCATAACGGCAGAGCAAAGTCTTGGGCTGATAAACTCTTTTCAGGGTTTTCACTGCTTTGTATGCTTATCTTATGTTGTTGCTCACTAGACTTATATCGATACTTCCAATTGGTTATCATAGTATTTTCTTTTCTTAATTCTGAATGTCTTATACGCTTTTCTTCTGAGATTGACATGTTCTCCCTTTTTTGTACGCCTGATTGTTTTTATGTTACGTATTCTGGCACTCATCATCGAACCAATAATTTCTTTTGCGCCGGAATCGATGTCCAATCGTCTTATCTGATACGGTATTAACTGCCGCTTTAACTCCCAAATATAGCTCGTGGCTTGCTTTCAGCGATGTAAGAGGTAGGATGGTAGTTAGCTGGTAGTCAGGGGTGTCCATGGAATTTTTGGCCACAGAAGCCGTTTGGAGCCTTTCGATGTCGAATTTCTATATGAGGCTGGCCTTTGATGGGTATACCGCTAGCATACGACATCGATAAGTTTTTTTAATCAAGTAATGATCCGAGTTACATTTGGGTGCTTAATATATACGGCCGCCAAGTATTCTCGAGGGCCAACAGTGTTGGATCAGAAGATGGTCGGTCTTTATTTTTGTGTCTTTTACAAGCAAGGAGTCCATTAGTCTTTCCAGGTAGTTGCAGAACATTTCCTTAGTTTCTTCGTCCTTTTCTTCGGTTGAGGCGTGTTCATTTATCAGCCACATTTTGAAGTATTTCGCCTTCATTGATTGCCTTAAAATCAATAACGTGCGATATCCACAATGAACATCACTCCAAATTCGTGCTTTCCAGCAGGCTTCTCACTTTTGAATATTGTACGCGATCTCATATTTGAATGTCACTTTCAGTTCAATTCGTTTCCTGGATTACCAGTATGTTTAATTGAGTGGCCTGTGGTAAAATGTTTTTACCACTGCCAGGGTTGCTCAGCGATCCGACATTCCAGGATCCAGTATCATGGTCTTTGTTTCGGATGCGAGGTCGTCGCTGTAGAGCCAATCCATTTCAAGGCCCTTCTGTAGGTTTCGAAACAATGTAGGGATTTCCAGGGACGGGGAGTTATTTCATCATCCAACCTCCATTCCGGCGGCATGGCTATTACTTTCAGTTTAGTTATCAGGCAAGGAAGACTCACCTTCACCTTCACCTTCTGACCTCACCACAAAAGCCATGTGAGTCGGATTCAGTAGATGAGCTGTAGGTGTATTCGCAGTTATTGGCATTTCTCAGCATTTAGTGGCCCATCATTGGGCGTGACCCCGAGATCATTTACTACCATTTGTTCGTGGAACTTATGATGAGGAATCATGGAAGCCGGAGGTGAGTAAAACAAGGAGATCTCTCCTTCTTCCCAACTGAACTTGGAACCGTCCACGGCGGAGATTATTGTGGTCAGAATCATTTTGTCGCTGCAATGCACTGTTTTCGAGGTATTTAGAAAAAACTTTAAAAAAAATATGTCTTTTTTGGCCCTAGAATTTTCTATCCCTGCGGACTTATATGCTTGAGACGAGAGACAAAGTGGCAAATGTAGTTATGACACCTGAGAGTATTTTAACTAGCTTTAATTTAGGTCCCAATAATTTTTTCTTTCTAATTAACAGTTTTCAAGATGTTTGGCAAAAACCAAACAAAATTGTTTGGAAGGTTAGCTTCTTTTACTGAGTTTCTAACGAAAAGTGAGCGAGAGGAGTGAGCCCAGAAAAAGCGTACAATGTACCGAACGTACTGAAAAAATATTTCATTCACCGCAATACATTTTCCGAACCATTTTTCGACTACGCTGTTTCAGCAACGCTGTTTTTGCCCGTCAAAACGCTATTTTTGCTCGCCAACGCTTTTTTAGCTCCTGCAACGCTGTTCCATTGCGCTCACTCGTTCCAATGTAGCAACACCTTCACATCACAAGGAGATTACGCCAAAACAACAGTGAGGCACTCTTGGAGTGTCCGGCGGGAAGTTTATCTTCGTTTTGCAAATGATTATGCAAAGGTTAAAAAGTTGTATATAGATACATGCAGGAAAAATACAGGAATTAATGTGACAAATTCACAAATCTAGGATGCATATTATATGAAAAAATACTCTGTACAGTAATTTTTTGTAATAATTACGATATCTGATTATTTTTGGCTCTTTTTTCAACATATGGTCGACGTGATTTGTTATTGTCAAAAAAGCGGACTCCTTCAGAACATAATCTTTGCGCCTCTTCTTTATTGAAAAATCTGTTTTCTATGAGCTCTAATTGATCTGGTTCTAATGCTTCTTCATTACCAATTTGACATAGAGTATTAGAAAATAGGACGTCATTTTGCCGCATTACCTGGGTGAGTTCATGAAATTTTAAAGACGCCAAAGAGTTGTACTAGTTAATTTAGATCTAATTTGTTTGAAGATTGGCGTTGATCTCATTGGTGATAAATGTCGTAAATCTCCGATAAGAATAATATCAAATCTAAAATTCTCTGGCCATATTGTCCAGGATGAAATGAATTTTTTTACAAATTTATCTATATACAACTTTTTGACCTTTACATAACCATTTGCAAAAACCAAGCTAAACTTCCCACCGGACATTTCCAGAGTGCCGCACTGCGATTTTTAAATCGATTTCTGAGACCCTCCTACATCTTTAGTGGAATCGTTTTTCAACAATTGGTGACGTTTTTCAACAATTGGTGAAAAAATTACCAGGGAGCTTGGTGAAAAGTCAACTAGCTATTTCAATATCATAAATAGCCTACCTAAGTCCATCTGTCACATTCATCAAACAACTAAAAGAGAAGTATCAAATACAATCGAAAATTTGAAAAACAAATGCAGCACCAGGTATTGACAACATCGCCACACATGAAATTATTCTAGTCAAAGAGGAGATAGCTGAACCACTGAAATTTTATAAACGAGCATATTAGAAATGGAACATTTCCGGATGAAGAGAAACTGGCAAAAATTATTCCAATATTCAAAGGAGGAGATCATCTGGACCCAAATAATTACCGCCCTGTTGTCTTTTACATCAATGAAAGTCTTGATAAAGGAGATTATGTTATTGCACTTTTTGTGGACCTGAAGAAAGCTTTTGATACGGTTGATCATGACCTGTTACTTTAAAAACTTGAATCGTATGGTATACAAGGAAAACCGAAACAGCTTTTTCAAAGTTATTTAGAAGGGAGATTCCAAAGAATATCAGTTAATAATGTCTTGAGCAATCTAGCACCAATGAAATCGGGGGTTCCTCAAGGACCCATACTTGATCCAACCTTATTTTTGCAATACACCAATAATTTGAATAAATGTAAACTGAAAGCTCACCACACATTATATGCTGATGATACTGTACTTCTTTATTGAGGATATGATAAAGTTGCCATGGAGAATATCGTCAACGAGGATCTAAATAAATATCTCTCATGGCCTATAGAAAACAAGCTAGCATAGAATACTACAAAGACAAAATCCATGATTTTTAAACAGAAGAATAAGGAAGACATGGAAGTTGACCTAAAAATTAACGGCGTAAACTTGCAAAGAGTGTTTGAAATCAAATATCTCGGTCTTACCATAGATCATCGTTTGACATGGTTGCCACACAAATAATTTGAAGAGACAACTAGCACCAATGATAGGAGTGTTGAGAAGATATGGAGCTTTTCCAATGCATATAAAGAAACTTGTATGAAATGCATTTGTACTTACAAAGCTACATTATGCGGTGGTCATTTGGAGTCAATCATCAAAGCAAAACCTTAATATTATATCCAGGATACTAACTGAAGCCTATAAAAATATTCTAAACATTCCGATTCTCACTCCAACAAGACTAGTGTATCAACAGACCAATGCATTCACCTTCAGTCAAATCATTACTATGGAGAAAGCGAAGTTTATCTTTAAATGTCTAATTTCCAGTGAATCGGAACGAAGCCCCTTTATAAAAGTATCACAAATAAATCCATATAATTCAAGAAATCCCAACAATTTTGTCATACCCTACGCTAGAACTGATCGACTAAAGAACGATGCAACGAATTATGCTCTGCGTATATACAACAATCTTCCAGAAACAGTGAAAAACGTAAACTCATTATTGGTTTTTAAGAAAAGACTTAAGGAACATCTAATAAATTCAGATTAAGGATAAGTTCAGATGATTGAAAATGCAGTATCTTAGGGCACTTAGACTCTAACGTCGAGATACTTAGACAGCTAGTTTTTATAAACTCAGAGTTTTTTTTACTGCGTCGTTTTATAATATTTTTTTTTATCTCTGAAAACATTTCACGGAATCGGTGTTCTTCTTATACCAATGTTTTAGCATTGCCTGGAGGCACACGTAGGAATTGACGACGTGTGAAGTGCAGATCGCACGAGCGTTGTGCGACGATGAAAGAGTGATGGAGGGAATGGAGGTATTTAACAAAAAAAAAAGTATTACAAGATTTTATTTGTCGGAAATGGCATAAGAGCGTAATATACAGCTGGATACTCGTCGCAGCAAAATGAAGACACCGAGCGAAAGAATAGATCGCTTATAGAAATGGCAAGGTGCATGCTCTTAGACGCAAATATGTATAAAAAGTATTAGGGCAAAGCCGTAACACCAGCCAAATTTTTGGAGGATCGTTTGCCGACAAAAGCAACGTAGTTATGGCACAATGAAAAGCCCTACGTTAAAAATCTGCACGTTTTCAGAAGTAAAGCAATTTTGCAAATATCGAAGGAACTACGAAAGTAATTAGATGCAAAATCTACAGAGCATATTTTTGTTGGTTATTCGGGAGAATCCAGGGCCTTTTGATTCATTAACGCGACAACAAGAGCACTCAAAATAAGTCGGGATGCAACTTTTTTTGACGTAACTTCGCGAGAAATCGAATCAATGTCGATGGAAATTCAGAAGAAGAGTATGTTTTTTAGAGAAACAGTACTCAGTAAGAATCTATTCAAGAAAGAGACAGCCAAGAGCAATCATCTTATTCAAGTGCAGCAGAAGAGATCGTAGAAGCAAGCGATGACGCGCAAGCAGAAGCAGCAGAAACCGACAACACACAAGCGAAAGCAGCAGAAAGCGACGACGCACATTCGAAAGCAGCAAAAAACGGTGATGTGCAAACTAATAAGATTGGCAAAGCACAGGCAGATGCACAAGATGTCCCTAGACGGAAGTCTGGAAGGGATAATAAAAGAGTCGCGCGCAATTGGTACATGGAAACTTTAAAGTTTGCAGCAATTTCACAAGACAATCCATAAAGCAGGGGCGAAGCGTTATTAGAAACAGATAAAATAATTTTACAAAACCCTAAAAAATGACATATCATGGTCTGTAAGCTGAAAAGGGGCTCTACGGTTTAGAACAAGCTGCAAATATATGGAACAAAAAAGTTGGATTCACTTTTAAAGAGCAACAATTTCATTCAGAGCAGTGCTGATCCGTGCTTATATGTCAAACGAGACAAAAATGTCGTTTATGAAAACATCCATAGCGATGATTTTTTAATCGACAGCACAGCAGCATTTTTACAAGAAAACTTTAAGCTAACTTATACCAAGGAGTGGAAGTAAGAAAGAACAAGAATGGTTTTTATTGCAGTATATTGAAGAAATCTTGGAAAGATTTGGCTTACAATATGCCAAGATATCACATATACCGATAGATTTTGGTTATTTAAAAGCAACAGAATCTCAGCTTTTAATGGAAAATCAAGAATTATACGCGTACCAGCAATTAATTGGAGCATTGCTATACCTAGCAGTAAATACAAAACCAGATATCAGCGCAAGTGTGACTATACTCATCCAGTCAAATAAGCAGCTGACATCAGTCGATTGGAAGAAGGTGAAAAGAATAGCTCGTTACTTGAAGGGCACGAAGGACTACGAGCTCATACTCGATGACAACGGACAAGAAAAATTAATCGGCTATGCAGATGCGGATTGGGCAGAATATTTGAGTAATCGTAAAGCAAACAGCGGTTATCTGTTTCAATTCATGAACACGACAATAAGTTGGACATATCGAAAGCAAACATGCGTATCTCTATCTTCCACTGAGGCAGAGTACGTTTTTATAGCAGAAGCTTGCCAGGAAGGTATATGGCTGCAAGAATTAATCAAGGAATTCATTCACGATAAAAAGTTCAACACGACCATTTTCAAAGACAACCAAAGTTATTTAAAATTAATTGATAACAAAAGGAGTAGCCATCGCACCAATCACATTGACACCGAATATTATTTTATTAAGGATATTAAATATAGGAAACTTATGAATTTTGAATAACAAACATGTTAACGGACCCACTCAACAGGATCAAGTTTCAGTATTTTGCTGAAAAGAGCGGATTAAAATTCCGCAATGAGGTGCATATTATCGTAGAGGGAGGATGTTAGAATACAACAAAAAATATGCATGTAACTGATCAGACTGTGTACATTAGCCCATCAGCCTTGCTCGCTTAGTCTGAGAGCGACAAGCAACGCGTGCAGATCATGTCTTAGCGCTATTAAATTTTAGTCACTTAAATGTATTATTTTCCTTTCATTTTAATGTATCGTTTCACGTTACGTGTTTTACTTTTATAATAAAATTAAGTGTCACTAGAATACAAAACATTCATTTTGCCTAAAAATATAAACAAAGGTAAAACTTATTAACTGGAGAGAGCTACAAGGTTGCTCTGTATTGGGTGCAAGCATTTGCGGGTAATGAACAAGTGGACTTATTAGCGATGAAGAATGAGTGGCGTCACTTGATAGTCCCAAATCTTTTAGTGCAGTAAAGAGGATTTTATCTTATAGAAATTTACAAGAATAAAACCTAAAAATTCAACAAACACTAGAAACATACATCAGGACATAAAATACAGGACCTGTATTGAAATTATGTATCAACCAGTGATCAAATTAGACAAAAATGAGCATACGATTATTTTCAGAAGTTCTCACTCGCAGGACACCTTAGACATATAAAGATACTGTAGAATATCTACTGCAGCGTTTGAAACACCAAAATATCAACTACTGTTGTGGTGCAAAGCTCTATCCTGGAAAAAAACCTCTATAAGCTGACTACTTAGCTGAGGATGAATTTGGACATGAAGAGCTATCGTAGTAAACTATTCAGCTTCTGAGAAAATTTGGTATGTTTGTAGAATTCTAGGCACTTGAATACGAATTGGGTTGAATAAGTCAGCCAAAAATTAATGGTGAGAGACGTGTCGCCCCAATATGCAATCATTCTATCGCAATAGGTTTCCGTACGTTGAAATCCTACAGACTTTTTTGCCTATAGATTTTATTCATTGTTCTTTTTCGTAGTCTTTCTCCTGAATTGTGCAAAGTGGATTAGTGTCAATCAACTTACACACCTTGCACGAGCAAATTTTCTATGTTTTTTCCCTCGTCATCCGTTATCATTAATCTCCAATAATTATTTTTAGCCAGACAGAGCAACCGTTTTCTATTTTCCACTCTAACAAATCACTTCGATTGGAATCAGCACCATCGATCACTCTCATTGAAGATGTTACCTCACATGAAGGCGATAATGCAGACGACACATAGACGACACGTAGATGATGCAATCGCTGATTGATGCTGAGCATGGTCACATGTTTACTCGCCGTCGTGCCATGTATGTCGTGCCTTGCATTCATACGACACATATGGTGGATCGGCGGATAGTTTGTCGCAACAAAATTATTGTCGCGGCTCATGTCGCATATTATCCTCAAAGGCTGTTAAGCAGCAAGCTGCTGAAGAAGGTTTATTTTCGCATTCAATTACAAAATCGATCGTGCTTAAAATGATGGTTTTTATTGCACTTAAAAATGTTTATGTTGTTCAATTGCCATATTTTACGGCATTGGAGTGTTTCTTAGCAATCGCTAGTTGATAAAGCGAATGAGCGGGATTTTCCAATTGAACTTTGTGAGAACAAATCATGATCTTTTAATTAAATATGCGAACAACTATTCCTAAAATAATTTTCAATTTATATAAATAACCCAGTAGTCAGAAAAAGGTTACTCGTCTTGAATATGCATCGAAGTCCTTTGTTTTAGAATGCCTCATTCCAAAGAAGTCATTCTAATTATGAAATATTTTTATTTCAAAGGAATAACAATCACCAATTATCAATTAATACAACATTTTCAATTGTTCTTACAACTAATCAAGCAACCGTAAAAAGTCATTTATCACTATTGCGATCTGCACTAAAAGCAGTTGCAGAAAAATAATTTCTAACAGTTCTCGCGTCCAGCACATGCTTGGCCGTTTTTAACAACCATTCATTTTTTCTCACATTATTAACATCTCCTTAAGCATCGTAAAAATCTTAGGAATGAATGTGATTTTTTGCTATTATGGCACCGCTCGCTGGCTATAATGCTGTCATAAAAGCAAAATTTTACGACAAACGCTGGAATTACTCTTGCACCATTCCGTGCACTTTGAATTTGTAGACAATCAACCGCTAAGTGACTTCGGAGCTAATTATTTTAACTCGTTTATGCTTGTAATTGGTTTCATAATTGTATGAATGCGAACAAGCAGATGTTTTCTTTTTCTTCATGCTATTAGACGGATATTCTTTGGAGGTCAAATGTTTAAAGTTCACGCGCACAAGTACTTATGCTCATTTCTTTCTTCGAATCTGCATACTCACTTTGCCAGTTGTTTGGATAATTTTAAATTGCTTGTTGACATTTTCAGCCGGACAATCAAGAGGATATGAGCTTAAGATAAGTATCGTAGTCATTATTATCAACATTAATCAGATTTATTATTAGATTCTCCGCCGTTGCGGAGATTAACTAACGCCCGTTAAGTTTTTATGGACTGTAGTCAATTGGAAATTAAAGAGAGATGAACCATTACAGGGTTATTTAATATCTAAAAGGGCAGTGAAAGCGTGAGAAATTGCTGACTGCATAAGATCGATAATTGATTCGTGAGTCGATTGCATGAATTTAATTACAATGTTTTATAGTTGCACGTGTGAAGCACAGAAAATATCACTAAAACTAACGAATCACAATATTTATATTTTTAAGTTGATATTATTTACATAGGTATATATATCTATGTATATATATATATATATATATATATATATATATACATATATATATATATATATATATATATATATATATATATACATATATATATATATATATATATATATATATATATATATATATATATATATATATATATATATATATATATATATATATATTTACAAGATTCTATATACAGACTAGAAAAATCCAAATATAATATAGAAAAAGAAGCTATGCAACAAATAACACATATACAAACAAAACAAGAAAAGATTAGGTTACATTGAAAGAAAGTTAAAGCTAGAAAGTACGCCCAAGTTAATCTACAAAACTATAAAGAATAACAACTTGTCTAAGTTTATTTTTCAGAGCTTATAAACTGACGAGCTGGTGCACTTCGTCAGCTGATCAATAAAAAGAGAAGAATAACTTTTCAAATTTTCTCATGGCACGCCAGGGTGCGAAAGAGACAAAAAAATTAAACGATTGGTACGCTGCGGGAAAAGTCGATAGCGATATATCGGTTCCCTCGACTTGCGCGTGTGTACGTGAGAAATCCCCCGGCATTCATATGTGGGCGTGATAAACTTCTCCACATTTAGATGTGTGCGTTGTGTACGAACCCAAAATGAGAGCAGGTGTTAATGTTGTCATATGGAAATTTTTTCGGTTTGAACGAAATCATCAATCGGGTAACGTTCACACTATGGCGCGTGAATAATTTTAATTTATAAATTTGCATATTGATTTAACCGCAAAATGAAAATAAATAGGCAATTTCTGTGTAAATATCAGTTTTTACATATTGAAGAATGGTCACTTGTTATTTTGAAGTGTTGCGCGAAGAAAAATTATTCATTTTTGTTTGTTGTGTAATTTCCGTTGAAGAAACTCAACGAAGAATTGTGTCGAAAGTTCAACAGATGGCGGTAGTAAGCCTATCATCAGATGGTAGAGAACTATCAAAAATGTTGCTGTCGAAACGAAACGAAATAAATGTAAAGGTAATTTTCTTCGAATTTTAAGTTGCGTATGAATATTCACAAGTTTATTTTCAGATGCCTCAATCAAAAATTTGGTTATATGAGATGTGCAGCTCACTGTCGGATTCTCGTCCGAAAATATCTCTTGTCAGCGTTAACGTTTCTGCATTTAAAGGAAGAGTTGTAACCGGCCGAAAGTAATATGCAGGCGATAAAATGTGTTGTCGTGGGCGACGGGTAAGTCTGTTGATCACTAAAATAATTTTCCAGGCATTATTCATTCGATTACAATGGTTTTCGGAAACTAAGGAAAGCATTAAAATTTACATTTTTTACAGCGCTGTTGGTAAAACTTGCCTTTTGATCAGTTATACTACAAATGCATTTCCGGGGGAATATATTCCAACAGTGTAAGCTACAACGAATTTGGGATACCGCAGGCCAGGAGGACTACGACCGACTGCGTCCCCTTTCCTACCCACAAACAGATGTATTCCTAATTTGTTTTTCTTTGGTAAATCCTGCATCATTCGAAAACGTCAGAGCAAAAGTAAGTCTAATATTCGCAATTGATATTTAAAGCTACAAAATCAATTTTTTTAGTGGTAGCTGAGGTACGCCATCACTGCCCTAGTGCACCTATAATCTTAGTTGGAACGAAATTAGATTTGCGCGAAGACAAAAGCACTGTTGAAAAACTAAGCGACAAAAATTTAGTTAGTAATCACATTTGTGGATATGTGATTAATAACTAAATTTTTGTCGCATAGTTTTTCAACAGTTTGTAGCCTTCCGATTTTTTGGACTACAGACTAAAACGACTAATTTTCTATTTTCTGCAGGGTCTGGCCATGGCGAAGGAGATTGGTGCTGTGAAATATTTGGAATGTTCTGCGTTCACTCAAAAGGGGCTTAAGACAGTTTTTGGCGAAGCCATTCGTTCGGTTCTTTGTCCAGTACTACAACCCAAATCGTAGCGCAAATGTATCAATTGTAAAAGTTACCCGATTTTTTAGACAAAAGAGTCACGTTTCTTTATATATAAAATATAGAGAAAGTTATGATTGTTATATGTATAAAGAGAAAAAGCACATATAGAGGACACACACATAACTTGCATATACTTTATTTTGATTTTCTCACAGATGGAGAAAAGCAGCAAACGCACATAAATTCGAAGGCTCGAGTGAATGTGTGCATTTTATAATTTTGTAATTTAATTAAATACTAAAGAACTAATTGACTATGAAGATAATGTATTAAAAATTCTTAAGAGTAACATGAATCTTTTAATCGTTTAGGGTATTCGTGTTTTTTCTAAATTTTGCAAGTGATTCAGTAAACGCAACCTCGCCACTTAGTCATTGTTTTGGTTGCCCTATCAGTTATCAAGTGAAAATTACACCCTCGATGTTTCAGTCAGATTTCAGATCTTTGATCAGTGTGCTCATCCAGAGGACATGCACTTCGATCAATGGATAAGCGATTTCCGTTTTGCTTTAACCATCACATATTCATGTGCATCAAAGAATCACGTGAGTGAATCCTGTAAATTTTATATGGGTTTACTAGGTGGACCAATTCAAAATGAGTTCCGATCAGCGCAACCTGATTTAATCCATCACACATAATCCTATTTCCATCTGCATTCGGAGTCGTATTATTAATTTCGATACCAGCTCTATCTAGAGATTTATCTTATCACTAGCGACTTCAAGATTTGAAACCTCCTCTTGAGACTTCTTACAAAACATTCTTTTTCACTTTCATGAAAACCCCATCCGGGCCCTGTGGACTAAACCCGATTAGTTTTTCCGCCCATTGGCTACTGACTTTGCTCCTGTAGCATGAAAGTCGCGCTGGTTGATGTCTCATATCCTCCCATATTGTTTCACGTTAAATCTTAGGGAGTACTAATATCAACTTCTCTAATTTCGACACATAAATATTTATTTCATCGTTAATTAGAAACTCTGCAATTACACTAGATCAATGCAAAAAGCCTGATCGATAATTTTTACCCATGACAATAACAGCAAAATATTTTATCAAGATCTCTTCAAACAATTGTCAATATTAACAATTACTTAAGCTCGTACATACATTTCAAAGACCTTGAATTCTTAAGATGCAGTATCGCAAACTGATGCCAGGATAATTTTACGATAAAACAAGTTTGGTAAACAGACCTACGCTCATGTCAGAAGGGTTTTGTATTCAATTTTCAAAATGCAGTCACCAGATTGAATAAAGTCAAGAAGCATGTCAATGACGATTTTATTGGAGAAACTATGAAATTCGAAGATCATACTATTATTAGACTTCTATTATTAGACTTCTGAGGTTTCTGTTATTGTTATATTCATAAATATCTCCCTTGATAATTATTTCAGATGTCCATTCGCGAGGGAGGAAACACATTTTTCATGTATTTTCCCCCTGTGCCCCCACTGAAGCAAAAACTGACAGTTTAAGAACTGTTTTGAAAAGCTCCCATGAAAACTTTCATTTCATACTCATATCGGCTACGTTTGATGAATTTTTTTTTCAGGGGCCACTCTCCTGTACTGTTATCATCGATTAATAGCCAATTTTTTCGAATCCTAGAGTTGTTACAAAGCCCTTTTGTTAGAAGCTCCCTCCTGCCTCCTTGACTTGTTTCACTTATGAGTATTAATTGTAGGTACTCAGCTTCAGTCATTCATTAAATTGAATCAAGTGTTCAAAGCATGCACCTTAAACGTTGAAGTTGGGAAAAAATAACTCAAAATTATTCAATCTTCGCATTTAAAACAGCCACTATTTTGTTTTACGATTACTGATACCACTAGCTGAACTGATTCTCAAAGTTATTCATGACACCTATCATTCCTGAAATTTTCATGCAAATCCTCACAAAACTGTAGTGTCTGAGTCGGTAAAAAGTGCATGTTGTTCCATAGCCATATGTTGCCACAGTAATACATGCAGCGCATATTGTTCCATAGTAATACAGGAAAATTCAAACCGCTATAACTTCGCTAAATATGATGCAATCTTTATGAAACTTGCAGGGTTAATCAATCTTATAAATAGACATCATTGAATTTAAGGGTACCGTTAAGATTTTATTCAAGAAAACATAAAATCGATAAATCATACTATTACTAACAAAGTTGAGTGAATTGCGACTACTCACGTATTTGTTGTTGTTGTACTCATCAAGGCCTACATTCTTGATTTTTTTCAGATTTTTCGGATGGAAGGTGTCCAATCGCGAGGGGGGGGGACACACATACAAATTTTTCGTGCATTTCCCCTCCCTGTGCGCCCCTCGAAGCAAACTTTGCCAAACTAAGAACTGTCAAGACCTTTCATTTGATACCCATATCGGCTACCTTCAATGAAATTTTTTTTTCGGGGGGTCACTCCCCTACATGGGGAGACCCCCCTTTAATACCTTATAAAATTTTTTAGTAGTTGAACTTTGAAGAGATCACCACTTTACACCTACATACAAAATTTGATGGTTCTAGCTTAAGTAGTTTCTGAGAAAAACTGCTGTGACACACGGACGGACGGACGGACAGACAGACAGACGGACAGACGGACAGACAGGACGCGATTTTAGAAGGGTTTTGTAAAATTATTTTACAAAACCCTAAAAACCAACTCTCCTGCAAAGAAGAGAATTATCGCACACGGAAGCTGATAGCCATTGATTAAAATCATTATCTTCTGCCATCTCATCGTTGCATTCAAACGGCATAAGAAAAGATGTTCTACTCTAAAACTTTATTTGGGCATACAAAAACAGAAGACTTTATCTTCTACCCCCCAACCGCTTGTAATGTCACAAATTGTCGAAAATAAATCATCCAATCAAACAAAATAAAATTAATTTTCTGCATTGGAAACTTGACAGAGAAATCTCTATATCTATGGCATTTCTAGGTTTTCACAAAGCGGTTGCGGGCAGCACACTGAAAGCATTGGAATAACACTACCCACAAGAGTTTTAACGAGAAAACATAGAGTTTTTAATATAACGTATAAAAATATGATTTATTCTCTCCAATGGCATATAGGACCAACTGGGTTCAACAGTCTCTCTTTTAAATTGCATTTAAATCGAAAACTTAACATCATTGCAAACATTTGGGTGCAATATTTTAAAATATTACGGTGATTTTTTTCCCTATGGAACAGAAAGATTTTAATTATCCGGAACGGTTCTGGCATCATTTATTGTAGCAGGAACTTTGACTACAAGTCCATTCATATCCTTGCTCAAAGGTATCTGGCATCCCAACCCGCGATGTATCGGACAATTCATAAGCCAAGTCAAGCATATCGAACTCTTCATCGCTGGGCTTCTCAGGCAAGCGCTCATAATCCTCTAGTGTAAATATCAAATGACATGTTGAGCATGTAAGCGTCCCCTCGCATGCTCCAAAGCCTTCGAAATCCAAATTGTTATTAACTACAACATCCAGTAGACTGTCACCTACTTTGCCTTTGGCTGTTACTTTGCTCCCATTTGCTTTTATGAACGTGACTTCCACTCTGGAAGTGAAACATAACGAAACGTTAATTAAAATACTCACAGAGATGTTTTCTAATCAACTCACTTTTCTGCATCCTTTTATACGTTGGGTACAGTTGTTGAAAATACTCGCGAAGGATTCATTAGACTGTTTTCTTGAATATTCAAGGGTAGCATTCGTTTTACAATTTTTAGCACCTATTGATATGTTTCTTACGAAATACGAAGACATCCTTAGGGATTGCTGAAATATGCTTCTAGAAATCGAGATTTTGCTCAATTCCAACACACTAGAATCGTATTACTAAATTGGTTCAACTTAATATTAATTAATCAAAGTTTGCGAATTTACACATAAGCTCTGGCGATACCACGAGTTCAACAATAAAACTTTACTACAATGACGTTTGTCAGATTGACAGTTGAGAATGAGAGACATTTTGCATCGTTAAATGTATTCCGCTCATTTTAACGAAATCGTTAAATTAACTTCAATTTTATATCTCTTTCACTCTTATGGGGTGAAATGCATACGGTGTTCTTGTCCTTGTCTGACCTTGTTTCTCGCGGATTTTCTTGCAAATACGCGCGTTCACCAATACAAACTCAAGTCGGTGGAACCAAAACAAACTACCGTTAGACGAGCACTTTGTTCGTAGTGCGTCAGCTTCTTAGTATACTCGTATAAGCTCTTATTTTTATATTGCGCAGAATATTGAGGTATCGGACCAAGACCAAGAGAGTTGTGTTTACGTGGCAAACGTAAAACTGTCGAAAATAAAACACATTGGTTCGGGCAAAGGGAACGTTAAAAACCATTGGCGATTTATTTGAGCACTGTACTATATAAGTGGATATCTTATTACAAAGGTTCATAGCCAAGAGGTTATGGCTCAGTTTAAAGAGCAAACATTCATCAAGAAAAATACGATGCGAGACTAAAGACGGCATGGGCAAGAGAGATAGACAATCATTATAAGGGGAATATGGGATGTGAAATTTAAAGTGAAGAGAGCGGGTAAACCTACGTTGAACAGTCTCCACAGTACTGCATAGACTATGTTGATGAGGACTCCAAAATTTGCGAGCACTATTCCGATAAACTTCTAAACAATGAGAAGAATAAACAAATACACGAAGAAATATTTTTGAAGCTTTTGGTGGATCTTAATACAAAACTTTGGAAACAACCTGCGCTATATGTTGCCCATAATGCAACTTAATGCCAAAGAGTACTCCAAGATCTTTATGGAGGTCGACTGATTCCAGGGAAGAACCAGATATGGAATAATCGAAAGGAATGGTAAACTTTCTCAGTGAGTAAGTCATACAATGACATATGCTGATATTTAGTTTCAGACGATCAGTCTTACATCAATCTAATAGAAATTGTAAATTTGTATCAAATGAAAGGTCTTGATTAGAACTTTTAGAATCTGAAATAAAAAAATCATTTTATGAATTAGGGGGTCCAGGGGAAGGCAAAAAGTACCAAAAATGTGTCCCCCTCCCCCTCGCGATTGGACACCTTTCAGTCGAAAAATCTGAAAATCATCACAAATGTGGACCTTTATAAGTATAAGGGCAACCAATACCTTAGAAATCGAAATTCATTCAACTTTGTTAATAATAGGACGATTTGTAGATTTTACATTTTCAACCATAAAATCAAAACAGTACCAATTAAATAGACTGATATAAGATACTTATGTTCACAAAATTTAATCAAGATCGAATCATAATCAAGTGAGTTATAGCCATTTTAATTGTATGGAATTACAACAACAATAAAACGTGTTTATGGTTGATACATATTTCAAATTGACCTAGGTACTTTTATTTTTTTCCAATTTTCATGAAAAATTAAGGAATAGTGTTTAACTTGAATATATTCAATCGGCCATGCATTCAGAAAAATCAATTAAGCTAGATCAAAATGACAACAGCACTGTGCAAATGAAAGAGACTGTGCATCTTTTGGATAAATTCGAACGACTTTGTACTCGAGTATTGGATGAATAATTCAAATTATTGATTCACGCTATTAGAAAACTTGTTTCTAATCCTAGGATGTTTACAAAGACCTTCTGGTAGGAGCACTCTCCTGCTAACTCAACTTGTTTAATAAGTATTGGATGATCCACTGAATCGAAAGCCTTAGAAAAATCTGTGTAAATAACGTCTGCTTGCTTTGATTTATCGAATGCTGACGCAATAGTATTTGAAAATGAAAGCAACTTCGTAAGAGTGGATCTACTTTTGATGAAGCCATGCTTTTCACTAGCAGAGGATGGAAATAAGAAGGGATGGACCTGATCATACACAATTCTTTCAAAAAGCTTACTAAAACATGGAAGTAGGGAGATAGGACGATAGTTAGAGATATTAGACTTATCACCCGATTTGAAAACCGGAAATACATTAGCCTTTTTTGAAAGAACAGAAAATTCATTGCCAGAAAGACAACGATTGAAAAGAATTGATAAGAGAACATACAAAGAAGATGACAAAAATTTTCCAAAAATATTAGGAATTCTATCCAAATCACAGCCAATGTTATTGCCTAGACCTTTTAGAAATGGCTCTTTGTCTAGAGAACTTACATAGGCAAAGAGCAAATTAAAGCACAAAGCAATAGTATGATCAGAATTTTTGACAGCTGAAATACCATAAAATGAAGAAAAATGTTGGGCAAAGAGTTCACAAATCTCATATTCTCTGCGTAAACTTTTATGGCTAAGAAGATGAATTGCAGAGCCAGTAAGTCGATACTTAGTACGGGTAGCATTCTTCGCTTTTAAGATAGAGGTTATATTTTTATTTAGTCAAGGAGCGTCAATTGATCTCTTTCAAAAGTAGATAGCCGTATATTGTGAGATCAGAGATTAAAGAAAGCTATAAAATTTTTGTACGGCGTCCTTAATATTTAAATTATAGAAAAAGAAAAACCAATTAATGGAGTTTATTTCAGCCTCAATTTGGCTATATTCAGCTCTCACGAAATTAAAGCGGGGAGAAAAGACTCTGTTCAGAACAGTTTTACAAGGCATGAAAATAGAAAAATGAAGTTGAGAATTGTGAGGATCAGGTTTAACGTATTCATTGAGCGAAGCAGAAAGGAAAACGGATGATGTAGGAATATTATCCAAGAATAAATTTAAAGCTTTGTTATTTGCATTTGGGACATTGTTGAACTGGGCAAGTGAACACAAGGAGAGAAATGAAGAGAAGTAAATGGAATCACTGTCGATTGAGCTAATTTCAGAAAATGATGCATCCCACACAACATTCCGGAGATTAAAGTAACCACAAATAACAAGCGAAGAAGAAGGAAAGCGGTCGAAAGTTCAGGAGTTAATGGGGCAATACATTATGCTTGTCATAGGAGCCTAGTGACGCAGATTCTGCATAAGGCCCTAACGGGGAGTGCGATATGCCTATTGCATACCTAAATTGTGAAGTTCTTTCTTATTCTGTTCATATGGACGCCCCAACATCGTTAAGAAGTCGACATATGAAACCGAGCGATTTCTAAAATCCTCCAACACTGAGCCTTGAACGACAAGAGCAATAGCAGCTAAGGCAGCATCCCAGGCCTCAATGTTCATCTCTGGTAACAAAACAGTATTAGAGGAGGTCTGCTTTTTCACCTCGACTTTCTTCTGTGACTTCTAATGCACTCATGATCAACAAAATGCAATTTTCTAGTTAGTTCTGCAGCAATTATTAGAATATGGGGCCTCACTTCTAGAGCATCGAATTTCGGTTTGAGCATCGTCTCACTTTCTCCCCAGGTATTAATTTTTCGATTTGAATAATGAAGCTTAACTCGAATAGCGCTGTCTATGTCTAGAATAAGCAGAGAGCCAGATTGTGTCTTCAGCTGTTAGAAATTAACGAAAGAAAGTCTTTACGGAAAATTCTTCTACTTTTCAACTTTGGGCTCATAGCACTTTATAAACTTTGTCAAATCCAGGTTTTGACTATCTAGCTAAAACTTTTAGTTCAAGAGATAAAAAAAAATTGTTTTAAGTCCTGGCGCTCTTCAGAATGCAATTTCGTTATTTTTTATCAAAATATAGGAAGCTTGTGAACTAAGTTCTGGGATTTTTTTTTGCTTTGTGTGATCTAATGACGATTTTCTCTGCCTGATTAGATTCTATCTAATGTCAATAATTCGCCATTTTAGAATATACACAGAAATTTTTATCTATTTCCAGGACATAGGTCTAGGGGGGTGTGAGAGTTGTCCATTCCGTGCGTTTTGGGCTATTTTGGTTGTGCTTTATTAGAGTTCGATAGATGTCGAACGATGAACAGGCTCCAATCCGTTTCTGTTCTGAGACTAACAAATGTAATCTTCATCACATTTAAAATTAAACTAAGCCAACTCAAGGTACTATTTTCGGAATCACATTAGTCAGTTAATTATTAGTAAGCAATTTACCTAAGCGTCAACAGGCGCAGCAGCATCTACAACATGGCAATGGACAACTTTCAGGCACGTAATGCAAATTAAATTTTCTCCAGTCTTTCAATAAATTGAGCTAAACTATCATTGCTATCTGAGGATATAATCAAGTGCAGCAGCTACCTAGTAAACCACACAGGATGGATACTATGGTTCAAAGGGGCAATCAAATTTCTCTCAATCCGGATGGAGCTGAGTATACTCGTACACAATCATATCAGGCAAAATACACTAGAGCGCACCCCACTACAGGAAAAACCAAAAAATCGCTTGTTATGTAATAACAAGAGCAACCTCCCTTCAAGCCAAGCGTATTTATTTATTTATTTAAGTATCAACAACCAGACAGAAGTCCAATCACATGTTGTGTATAAATTAGAACTAACGCTAATATTAAAGGAAATATACATATGAAATTAATGGAAATATGCATATGAAGGAAAGTGAAAAAAAGGAATCCAAGAAATAGGAAATAAAAGGAAATTGTCCAATTACTTAACTACTAACTAATGAAGAGAGAGCAGTTATAAAGATGACCAAGATTAATAATTGTAGTTCTAAATTTTGCTTTTAAGGCAAGTTTTAAAGGCGGCAAGCGAGCGTGGTAGAGGACCAAGACATAGCTGGTTATGCAAACGGGGCAAGCGTAGTAAAGGAGAGTGGAAGAAGGCGTTAGTGCGTGCAAAGGGAATAAGGAATTGATCGGAAGATCTATTAGGGCGACTAGTGTTCGATGTTTGAATGTAACTGCATAGAGTTTGGGGTAAGTGACCGTGATAAAGCTTGTACAAGATGCATTCAAGGGAGTTTTAAAGTACGAAGACGGTCACTATAGGGGACATAAGGGAGGTTGAATTTGACAAAAAGAGACCGTGTGGATCTGCGTTGAACCGACTCAATAGCATCAATATGATTCCTGTGGTGAGGGCTTCATATTTGGGAGCTGTATTCCAGGGTACTGCGAACAAGTGAAAGGTAAAGGCACACACAGGAGGCGATATGCTGAAACGAGGAAGCGGATCTCAAAATGAACGCTGAAAGGCGGGAGGCTTTGTTGATGCCTTGGGCTATGTGGAGGTCAAACTTTAATTTACAATCAAACACCACACCAAGATCCTTAAAAGAAGTTATACTGCACAAAGGGGTTCCAACAAGGCTGTAGGTGGAGAGAAAAGGATTTTTTTACAGGAGAATGTCATCTGGTGGCATTTGGAAACATTCAAGGATAGATGGTTTGATTTGCACCATTCACGTAGACGCAGTAGGTCACTTTGCAAGGTATCAACATCACATTGTGAGTCAATTTCCCGAAAGATCTTAAAGTCGTCAGCATAAAGCAGGCAGGGAGAAGTGATAACAGAAGGAAGATCATTGACAAATAGTAGGAATAAAATTGGGCCAATTATGGATCCTTGCGGTACACCTGAGCTGGGGCAAAATGTAGAGGAGAAGCAGGAGTTAACAGTGAAGACAACGACGATCCAAAACATAGGATAGAAGCCAGGAGTACAGGAAATCAGAAATTTGGTAATTTTTAAATTTCTGAAATAAAAGTGCATGATCTACAGAATCAAACGCTTTAGAGAAATCCGTGAAAATAACGTCTATTTGTTGCTGACGGTCAAGGGCTGCAGTAATGTGGTGTGTAAAAGAAAGCAAGTTAGTGAGAGTAGATCTACCTCTGACAAAACCATGTTGTTGTTCTGCTAAGGATGGAAGTATAAGGGGAAACAGAGTATCGAGAACGATCTTTTCAAGGATTTTCCCAAAACAGGGAAGGAGAGATATCGGACGATAGTTACAAACGGAATTGCGATCCCCAGATTTGAAGATAGGAAGAATATGGGCAACTTTCCACTGGGAGGGGAAAGTCCCAGCAGCTAAGCTCACCTTATAAATAATGGAAAGAGGAACACAAAGAGACGAGGATGATGATTTTGCAAGGAAGTTTGGAATGCCGTCTGGGCCACCA
Organism: Odontomyia ornata; assembly: GCA_963969285.1. NCBI lineage: Eukaryota > Metazoa > Arthropoda > Insecta > Diptera > Stratiomyidae > Odontomyia > Odontomyia ornata. The sequence goes on from OZ017741.1 coordinate 157,100,099, forward strand.
CCGGTACTAGTATCAAGACTCCTTAAGAACAGTTCAACCTGCAAGGGATTGGTACGAAGCGCAGGAGAAGAAAAGGAAGAAGAAGAAGAGTAGAAAGAAGGAGAAGTATTTGAAGTGCGGAAAAAGGAAGAAAAGAAAGAAGCAAAAAGTTCACAGGACTCCTGAGGGGTAGACGATGTAATGTCATCGTAGCTGAAACTAGCTGGTGTATGATGAGAGCTCTTTAGAGATTTGACATAAGACCAGAAAGCGCGAGTTTGATTTGATTCAAGTGAAACTTCGACATGATTGACGTAAGCACAAAGAGCAAGCTTTCCAATTTTCTTAGCGTCAGCTCGTCTCTGCTTGTAAGCGGCAATGTCATTAGGAAGGCCACTGGAGAGGAACTTTCTGCGGGATGCATCCTTCACCTTAATGGCTTTGGCAACACTTGAGTTAAACCAAGGAGCATCTTTAGGCCTCCTTGGGGGAAACAAAGGAGTGAATTGAGTGATTAAGGATGAGAGAAACAGATAGAGCTTATCAACGCACTCTCCAAGGTTCAGGTTGCTGAAAAAAGAATACCAGTTGACTGCATTAATATGAGAATCTATGCTGCGAAGATCCGCTTTTAAAAAGTTATAGCGCAAGGTGATGTATTTCTAGGCAAAGGTGGAGCTCCAAAAAGAGAGGTGGATGGTGAGGATCTGGCTTAATGAAGGGTGAGAGTGAGGTGGATGCAACAAGAGAAGAGGCTGGCAAGTTGGAAAAAACAAGGTCAAGAAGTTTCTTATTGGAGTTTGCACTAGTATTGAATTGGGTGAAGGAGCATACGGAGCGAAATGAGGAAAGGGCAAACGAAAAATTACCTCCGGACAGTATGGAAAGATACTCACTATCCCAAGTAATGGAAAGTAGGTTGAAATCTCCACAGAGCGATACAGGGGAAGATGAGAAATGAGTTAGGACGTAGCTGGAGAATTCCGCAAAGAAACGTTCATACACCATAGCAAAGCTGCTACATGGGATGTAGACACACGAAACGAGAAGGGAGAGAGCAGCAGAAAGAGCGATTTGCACAATAATACACTCCACTGGGAGCGAAGGTAAAAAATCCTCACAAGAGATGCTATTAAGAGAGGCATGTACACCCACAAGAATACCCCTACCATCAGATTTGCCAGTGGCAACACGATCTCTATCTCTGCGAAAAATTAGGTGATTGGGAAGGAGTTCACTGCTATAAATATCATTTGTCAGCCATGTCTCAGTTAGACAGATGATCTGATGCGGATATATAATTGAAGAGATACGAAGTTCAGATGTCTTGGTCCTCAAACCACGGACATTTTGATAATAACAGGACAAAGATGAAATTGTACAAAGTTTACGATGCAAGGCGGTGCGAGGCGTATTACTTGTTTCTCCTGTTGCGAAAGGACACAGTGTTGTTACGCTTCTGATTGGCAGAAAACTGTTTTAACAGTACTCCAGGAGGCCAAAATTCTTTTTCCAACAGGCAATTGAGATTGGCTGGAACCGTGATTTTGTATGAAGCAATTAAACGGTTTGTCTTCTCGTCTGGAGTGAGTTTCGTACACTGGAGCTATTTCAGTCACGGGATAGCTTGAGGACTGAACAAAAAATGTAAACCGCATCGCAATAATAAGAGGACCAACACTTAAACCATAGGTATAATGGGACTCAACCTACTTGCGACGAGTATTCGTAAGCACAGGAGCAAGCGCGATAAATTCATCAATAATGACGAAATGGAATTTACTTACCATGATTGCGGAACGTGCTGGTACCTACTCGCGGAACGCCAAAAGCACTTGCATATTTACTATTTACTCTTGGAAATACATCTTTTTATTCCGGGTGCCGACCATTCCAAAATATATAAACAAACAACACTGACAGTTCGGAACTACCCGAATCATCGGCTGAATGTGCAATGAAACGTGACGGAATGTGAAATGGAGCAAATTAACTTGTACTGACGACTTCGAGGAAAAACTGTTGGGTGGAGAAAAGTTCAATGACCACAGGAAAACAGGCGAAAGTGGTTGAGCCGTTATAGATAGTGGATATAAGGACGAAATGTGGTGCGCTCTGGCTCCTTTTTGTATGGTTGTCAGTGTTAAGGGAGGTGGCCGTTTACCGCGGGAGGATAAATTTTTTTGGAGGAATAAGATTGTCAGATGAAGCATTGGACTTGTGACGGAAAAAATATCAACTGTGGAATCAAAGTGGTTCTACATTGAGATTCTGGTGGTTTCAACTACTAGCGAATCAGTGCAATCTCCTTCGGGTGCAATTTCGAAAAGTGGCACTGAAGGGCTGCCAACGGTTAGGATTAAGAAAGGATAAGGTAAACCAAGTCATCATTTATGGCATGTCCTGGATCAATTTCCTTCAATCATCACAGTTCTGTGACCTTATTCGCCAGTTGTTTACTCCCAACAAAGATCTGCTGTCAGCTTCTATCGTGCTTTTCCATCAAGTCTTTGGTCTTCCCGCTGGACGTCTACCTTGTGTTCTACCCGTTAATATTTTTTTGGGTAGCCGATTTATTTCCATTCTTCCCTCATGGCCCACCCATTGCAATTTACGTAACTTTACGCAAAAGGTGGATTGTCAAAAAGTTCACACAACTCATCGTTCTAACGTAGTCTCAACTCTGTTCCTTGTTTCACTGGGCCATGGATTTTCCGGAGCACTTCGCGTTTAAATATGTCCATTGTCTTTTCGGATCCACTCGTCAGAGTCCATGTTTCACTTCCATATAACAGCACATGTTCGACTAGTGTTTTGTAAATGCGGAGTTTATTTTTCTGTGTTCCATTCTGGAGCTTAGAATGGGCAGCATGGAGTAATATGCTTTATCAGCAACATTTATGCGGCGTCCGATCTCGTCCTTTTTGGTACCTCTTCAAATTAGGTTGGTTTCAAGGTAGACAAAATCATCTACACTTTTAAGATTGTAGACACCCAAGGTCAGGTTTAGACGAAATGGAGTTTTTTCCTCGTTCGAGCCATGAGTTTAGTTTTAGTTTCATTAACTCATAGGCAAATTTTGTTTGCTTCAGATTCTAGGCTCAAAAATGCACCTTTGGGATCTAAGACTGAACGTACCATTGAACGTGCCATAATGATGACGTGTTCCAGCGCAATACTAAAGAGCATTGGGGAAAGTTTCCCTTCATAAAGTTGTTCGTTAGTTCATCGTTTACCTTGACCTGGGAATCTGTGTTTAACATCATGACCTTGACCATGCGGACTAATTTTGTTGGGACACCAAGGCCAAGCATTATTTTGTACAGCATATTTCTATCGACACTGTCGTATGCTTGATTGAAGTCTACAAAGAGTTTGTGCACATCAAGGTTACAATATATTCCCAGCACTTTTCAAGCACCTGCTTTACTGAGAATATTTGGTTTATTGTGGACCGTCCACTTCGAAATACTTTCCTATGATGCTTTTATAGTACGGTTTTAGTTTTCTTTCTACGATTTTGTAGAGCTTTTTATAAGGCGTGCACAGTAGAACGATGCCTCTAAAATTTTCACACCTTAATATATCCCACTTTTGTGTACAGGACAAATTATACTTTTCCGCCAGTTCTTTAGTAACAGCTCCTCTGACCATATTCTGCATATTAGTCGATACAGGAGGTTTTTAAGATGGCGACCCCTGCTCTGAAACAGTTCTGCTGGTATTCCATCTATTCCAGGAGCCTTATTTTTTCTGAGATTCGGTACTGCTGCCTGTGTTTCATCTCTGGTTGGTGTTGAGACTGGGGCCTCTTGCACTGCTTCTGGAATGTTCACAGCTCCAGTCCTTGTTAGGGATGGAAATATTGCAGCCACCTATTTTTTAAAATCGAGTTAGCCCAAGTAGAATGCTTGGTTTCATTTCAAAATTGTGCAAACTTTTTATTGTAAGTTATCTAGGCTTGGATTATTAAGTGATTGGAATTATTCGAATTAATCGTGTGAATTCAGTATATAATTGTAAAATAGGTTGGAGGCTTGGACTTTGATTCTGTTTGCAAAATTGATATTCATGCCGGTGACATTTTGGTAATTTGTGCGAGAAACCAAGAAGTGGCCACAAAACGTATGTTGAATGGCAAATTAGGGATCGAGAGACAAATTTTCGGATAGGTGCGGGAAGGTTAACGTAAAGATCTCCCGGTAAATTGTTCGTTTGGTGACAAGATTAGCCCAGGGGCAAACAAGGTAGCGCGTGGCATCCCACAACCCGCCTTTGCGGGTTGGCTGGTCATCCCTGAGGTCACACCCTAGAGTGGATGTTATCAAGTTACCAAGTGGCATAGAATATAGAAATGTTTGCGTGTCAAAAGTAGTCCGTAACAGTTCATGAGGAACTCCCTATCCTGTTCCTTATTATATAGTTTTATCCTTTTTATGATATGTGTCATCTACGCTGATGAGTTTTTTTGAGACTGACAAAATTATGGACCAATATTGAATATCAGATTATTAGGATTCTAATCTTGGTCTAGTTTTGAATGGATTAACTCGGTTTTTAAGTCATCTCCTTTATAGTCATCTTTTTGCTAACTTTCCAGTTTTGGCTCATAAAGAGTGAAGCTTTTACATTGCAACAAGGTTTGCAATAGGTAGATTCCTACTTATCTAGACAAGTTTGGAAAATTGGTGATTAGAAAGCAATTTGTTTATTATTTTGCCGTCATCTGGTATTTCATAAAGTTCAATTTTATATAAATATACCGCCACCAATTTTCTCTACATATTCACCTCCCCTTCACTTACATGTCAGTTTTTCTTTTAAAGAGCGAACACAAATGACAATCTGAAGGAACAAGATTAAGCAAATGCGTGCGGTAGTTCATGACATCTCATCGGAAAAACTGCTTGTATGTGGAGTGTGAGGTCTGGTGTTTTCATGCAGAAGACATACTCTCTTCTCCTTCTTTTATCTCATTTCTTTAGTGTTTTGTAAGGTAAATTTAAATGTACTTTGTTTCATCATTCATCATAAATTTGATAAAATACAAAAAGTTTCAAAATTATTCAAAAAATCAAAATAACTTAATGGCCCATTTAGTACTTCAAATTTTAACAATATTGCAATTATAAATAATCAAGAAAAATATTTTTCGATCAGAGGAGAATTATGACATACAAGGAGCGTTCCAAAACAAACGAGACCTTTGTCATACAATTTTTTTTTTGGTGGCGCCATCTGTGAATTGGATAGTGCGTTGAAAAGTTACATTCCTCCCTGACTTCCAATGAAAGTTTGGTGACATTCGGTTCAGTGGAAGCGAAGTTATTGCGTCTAAAGTGACAGTATGTTTGTGTTATCGGTACAAGCCTTTTGGATGCCCTCTACGGAAGCAAACCGGTTTCCTTTCATGGCCGAATGCAATTTTCTGAATAAGAGGCATATCAGGCCAATACAGTGATTGATTGATGGTGAAAATACGATTTCTAGTCAAGAAATCAGTCACAAGAGTCGATTTTTATGACAAAAGTCTCGTTTATTTTGGACCAAAATGCGCAAAGACCTTTTGCAAGCCAAAATGATAGGCTAAAATGCGATAAATTGATGTTTTGGATATATTCAACTCTGATTCCATGAATTTCAACGATGATTTCGGCTCATTTTTGATAAATTCTTGCACAATTTCGATACAGTTTTCGGTGATCACTGATTTTGGGCGGCCCGTATGTTCATCATCATTTATATCCTCACGACCATCTCTGAAACGTGCAAGCCTCTCACGAACTCTAGCACGAGATAGGAAATCATCGCCATAAACTTTTTTCATCAATTCAAATGTTTCGGTAAACGTTTTACCGATTTCAAAACAAAATTTGATATTAGCTCTTTGTTCGAAACTCATTTTTGTACCGTTGACACAAATATACTGTCACTTTAGACGCAATAGCTTCGCTTCAACTGAACCGAATGTCACCAAACTTTCACTGGAAGTCAGGGAGGGATGTAACTTTTCCACGCACTATCTCATTCGCAGATAGCGCCACTTAAAAAAATTTATGACAAAAGTCTCGTTTATTTTGGACGGCTCCTTGTATTATCAACGACTTATAAAGAAGAAGAAAAAAGAAACTTTTAACTTCGATAACATACGTTTAAAGTTAATTCTAATAAATTCTAATAAAGAACATTATCTTATCCAAATATAACAATATCAAAACATTTCTAATTTGCATGTTAAATTTGATCTCTAGTTCTCCAAAAAAAAACTGAACACAAACAAACGGTAATAAAAACAACTGGAGCAATAATGAGCTGGTAATCAAAAAGGAAAAACGTTACACACAAATAACGAATAGCCAAGAGTAATTTAGTTATTTCGGGCACAAAATGTTGGTGGATTTTGCCTCCCTCAGGACCCCCTGATACATAAAATGACAGATTCTCAAAGTTCCAGTTCAGGTTTTTCGTTATAAGCGGGAACCCCCCTTTAAATATTTTTTAAATATTTGATAGGACCTACACTTTCGAGGGACAACCACTTCTGGTTTGGGTTTTGTAACTTCTGTAGTTTCTGAGGAAACTTGCTGTGACGCACGGACAGGCGGGCGAACGGACAGACAGGCCGCGAAATTAGTGTCTATTTAAAAAAAAATTTACAAAGACCTAATAAGATATATAGCTGGAAGATCATTAGAGTCAAAAACATACCAATTTATGTCCGAATAAATGAATATAAAGCAGGCGATGAAACAAGTCCTAGTGTACCTATTTGTAGGGAAGAAATTCTGCGAAATTCTGGGATTTTGGGTCACCGTTACATATTTTGCGCTATAGTTTCGAAGTTTTTTCAAAATGAAGATGTTAACTCTGGTCACTTTAACAGTTTTATAAATTCGAAATATAGTGTTTCCAATCTGTTTCAGAGTTTCTGTACATATCAGTTCATGCATGAGACATTTTCTTTCGAAAATTTTGAACTTTCACATCAAGTTGGCTTTCAGCTTATACCAAAACTGATAGCCATATGTCAAAATTGGTCTAATAAGAGGCTTTTCACAGCTTATCTTGACAATTTATTGCTTCACTGAGCATAATGCTCAGTTGTTGGTATGTTAAGATACAGATACTGATCGAGATGAACACTGAGGTATCGAACAGGGGATTTGCGCAGAACCCGTTTTCAGCTAACCTTACCCACCCATGATGTGGAAATACTTTCAATTCTGTTTCCGATCCTGACTGATCACCCACAGCGTTGTTTGCAGCAAAATTTTTCGCATCTCAGTGCATTGACTTTCACTCACCAATTGTCCATATAGAGCTGCGTATTATTAAAAAACTTTGAAGATTGCTTTGAACTACTAAGGCTTCTTTGTCTGCGATATAATTTATAAGAACGTCAAAACACGCTACTATTGTTTTAGTAAAAATAATTTGTTCTCATGGTAATGCTTATTTTAATTCTTTTAGAATTTTACAATGTTAGTGTATTTATTTTTTGTTTTATTTATAAAACTTTTAAGTTAAGAAAAACCATTTTGAATGGTGAAAAATTTATTATTTATATTGCCTTTTATTTTTATTATTTTATAATTATTGCACCTCATGGTGACAATGTGTCTGAAGAACTTGTCCTGAAGGAGTTTAAAAATTAATCCATCTAACAATACCATATCGAAGGCTTTCACCATATAATAAGAACCATCCCAGCACATTCCCTATTGTTTAGTTTCTAACATGCATCTGAGGTCACTTTCTTTCTCGTATATATGGTCGAAGACCTAGCACGGAATCCAAGCTAGCAATTCGGCACCAACTCGTATTTCTCTATGTGGGAGGTTAAAACTTGGCTCAGTATCACTTCAAACACCTTGCTGATGTGTTATAAACAATAGGAGTCGAGCAGCCCCGTAGTGATCAAGAGTGGCTGCTCCTGAAGAGACAAGGTGGTCAACCTGTCGAAACTGCTTAGTTTGTTTTATTAGTTTAAAGTAAACTACACCCGTCAAGTTTCCATCCTTTAGGCAGGGATGAGTGGTTCACTTCAGGCACTTTAACATCTTTAGGTTTACCATTCCCCTTGTAATGCCACGAACTTCTTCGGAGAAAGTAATGGTTGTTTTTTTTTTTATAATGTTTGCGTTTGTCTCAAGCCTCCGTGTCCGCTAATTTTAACGAGGAAAAAAGAAGTGAATTATTGCAGAGTAGCTTAATTGACACATAATAGAACATTTCTACAGATAATAAAAATTTATCGATACGTCTCGTTGAGGAGAGTATGCGTGATAAATATTTGGTATTGTGGCTTCGTGGCTCGACAAGAATCCGCTTCAAATGCTAACATAGTCGTCAAGCACGCGGTCGATAAGCGAAGCTAGTTAGCTGATTTCGGTGTTGTTTATAGCTTGCTGACACTTGTGCCAGACAATTGACACCTGTGTCCTACATGGATATTTGGAAAAAAAATTCATTACAGATGTTACGCAGCAAGCTAATTGGGCGAAAGCTTTTAGGGGAACAACGATTCCTCTCCTTTCTGAAAGATCAGAAATACCTTGAGTTTTTCCGTTTTCTTTTTTTCCTAAAGGTGTTTTTTTATTGATGTTTTCAGATTACGACACAATCATAATATTGCATAAATCGGTAAGTTTAATTCCTAATACAGTCTTGACTAATTTAATCAGAGAAAGTAGTTTTTGAAAATGTTTTTGTTTTGTTTTGTAATGTTTTTAACAATTTTCTCTGATTCTGGAATTAAAAGATGCTACTTTGATAGATACCTGTAGATCCATATTTGTGGCATTATTAAGCCTCATGATGAGTATTGTCAATTTTTGTTCAGCGAACTCTTCCGACAAATTTTTGGTCACAAATTTGCTATTTAGTTAAACTTTTGTTTCTAATTTTCGATTCAGAGTGCCTCTTTTCTTTAATTTTACAGACAAGAGTACTCGATCAGTTTTCTTACAAATTTCTGTTGTGCCTGTTTTGTTTCCGAGGATGGAGTTTTTTACTTTTTAGTATAAGGGGTTAGCTAACAAAATTATCAGTTTGGTTGCCATATAGCAACTTCGTGCTATTCCCCATAAGCAAAACAGAAAAAGGAATATCATGTATAATTTTTATTTTTGTTTTGATACGTTCCAAGCATCGAAGGAAAAATATAAAAATAAAAATACACTGTTTAATCTTAAACTAAGATTGTCTGAGGGAGAAAAACCTCATAAATTATGTCTTTTTTATTCAATATATAAATAGACACCACTCACCACGCTACCTCTCACATGAAATGAAATATGTCGCTTTGCATAAGCAAGAAAATAAATTTCCATTGATTTCACATTACAAGTGCTACAACTAGTTTACACAACCCACTAGAACAGTTACAAGAAAAACTTGAAAGTGGTATCATTCAACATTTTCTTCACTTTTGAGACCTTTTTTTCTCAACGATTAAACCAATTGTTAAATATTGACTTAAGTGCCATCAACACAGGGCAGGCATTTCCGTCAACAGTTTCTTGCAAAATCATTCCACCTTGCTGGGTCAGTAAGTTTTACTTCATTGTACATAAAATCTCTGATCTTGACCCACAACCTGAGCTTTCCCGTATAATTGCTTTTTGTTCACTCAGAGTTTGTTACAACGTTATTCAATTGTAACTATTGACTCACGGTACGGTCAAAAATTGAACTATGGAAACATAAAAATGTTTCATAACAAGCAACAAGTCAAGTTGGAGTTTTTTAAGACCCCTTAGACATTATTAGAAACTGCTTAAGAAATCACAAATTATTCTAATTAATTACTTCAAATTACATTTTGAATGCAAAATGCTTTGAACGTTTTTTCATGAAGTACATCCTAGTTATCTTATGGCCATTTCTCATGCATAGCTTTTGAAAATCCAAATTAAACTTACAGGCTTAAGAGCCGTAATTTATGCTCAATGCGCAACAGGTCAAAGAACCAGCGAGTTTAATTGAAATTTTCCTTGTAAATTGATTTAATCGGAAAAAATCAATTTAGGTTGATTAGTTTGATCTTGAAGATTCAAATCTGCAAAGCTAAATTTTAAATTCTCTTTACAGTGAAAATTGCGGGTCATGTTTTTAATTCATTTAACTTTAGTATCATTCCATAGGTCAAGTTAAATTTGAGAAGAAGACAACAAAGCTACAAATTACAGCTGGCTGGATTTAAGGAAGCCAAAATATAAACATCCATCTATGAAGATAATTGTAAGTGAAAGCCAAACCGTTGATTGGATGACTAGCAAACGCCACCAATAAACCCTAGCCGCGAAAATAATTTATTGACTATTGGACAGGTAGCGTCAAATCAATTTGCCATTTTGTCTCATCATTCTTTTATTGTTATTGACAGATAGTCAGACACTTTAAACGTCTCTTTGGTACAATAGTGAATAGTTGAGGATAGGCATTATTATAACGTTTGAAGACGATTTGAGTGGTTCAAAAGATACGTTTATGCTTATTGCAATTTCTTTTCAATGATTGATGGTTGAATGGTTAATTTTCTGTCACGAGGGAGTACCTTAGGTGGAAGTGGTTGCTTTGAAAGTTTAATGAGTTTTGAAGGCAGCACTTACTTAGTGTTGGCAAAAAAGGCGCAGCTTCTGCGTTTAGCTTAACAATTCACTTCGAATGAAAATATTGCATTATAAAAATATTGTCTACGGTGCAAATTTTTTTCTATTTTAATGCAAGATGAATTTAATTGGGCACAAAAATCGTCTTATGAAATGCAGGAGAATGTGAACAAAATGTGAATTAACGGCCAACTTGACACGTGTATTGAAATGCGAAAACTTTATATTGGCCATCGAAACTAGATTTGGATAAATATGCGTAAGAGTTATGCAAGGATGGACAAGATATTATGAAGCTTTTGAAACTGTAAAGTCAATTCAAAAACGGTTAAAGCAATGGTCAAGCGGTAAGTAATCAATTAGAGTATGACGCTCTTTCAAGGGTTGCTGCCTTGTAGTGTAATCAGCTGGCACTCAATTCTACCGAGCAAACGAGGAAGCGAGACATGGAATCAATTGCTTTTCAAGGCCAGCAGAAGAAGCGACCAAGGCTACGAGAAACCCACTAAAAGAACAACAACATGGACATGAATGGACTCAGCTGCAACGCGAGTATGTTAAAAGCAGAGAGCGTAGCAGTTGTCACAAAATGCCATCCATACCGACCTCTTGCAGCTGAGAAATCCACTCAGCTCTCAAAGGGTTTCAGGTGGGTAGCGGAATATGGAGACGACCTCTAACTTGTAGGTATTCGCTTCAAGCCAGGGATGCTGCTGGTGAATGGTGGAAATTATATTTCTATAACTTGGCTTGAAGGAGTGATCCCAAACTAAGTTTGTGGAAGGGCATAAGTCAGTGCGTAAAGTAAGGAAATGAAATTTTTAAACAACAGACGGTAATTTACCTTCTACGAACTAGGGATCGGGTGGCAAGTGCGCTACTTAACATATTGGTAACCGCAAACAAAGGTCTTTGTAAAAAAAGATGGAAGGTGATAAGTGCGGGGCCAGAAGGGACAAGCCAGATCGTAATGATGGGCGGAGTCATTAGACTTCAATGTCAGCAAAGGTGCAAGCTTGCGATTGGGGTTTGGGAAGATTCAGGTCACGGGACTGGGAAACGTGGAGAAACCATCAGCAGCTCTAATTACAAAATAGGAATCAGCCGCAGGATATACCACAGAGGAGCCCCATGGAGAAGATAAGGTTTCGCAACATAGGGAAGAGGCAATTTTGGCTATATTCTTCAAGAAGCAAAATACAGGGAAGAAAAATTAGGCCTGAGAATTTAGACCTGGGGAAGGCAAATCGAAACTTACCATTAAACAAACTTGACGTGGAGACGTAATTCAGGCCACATTGTCTGGGCAGCTGGATCGGGAAAAGATGACTCGGACAACACGGAAGGAAAAATTTGATCCCTCCGCGGTTGAAATCAGGCCTGACAAAGAAGAACATAGTGGCTCAAAGGATGAAGTGATAAAAGTACCTGGGCTGGAACTCAAGCACTTAAATTTTGAGCAATAGGCAGATAACTTACCTGCCTCCGTAGTTCTGGCCAGAATATTCACAAAGGGATAATTAAGGCCAGCACTGATTCAAGAATCCTTATTGTAAGTATGGGACAAGATCCATCTAGGGCCAGATTATAAGTACGATTACTTATATTTGGTTCCCATAAAAATTTCCATTTCCATAGAGGATAACACTCCCGACATAGTTTTTGCATTAACATACCCGAGACATAGAACAAAATCCTCTCATAGAAGTTCAAAAGCTGGTAGAATATTGTGAGAAAGGTAGCATGCCTATTGCAAGTGAGTATGATGCTAAGGCACACAATCAATTTTTATGCAGCACAGAGGTAAGGAACAATTCAAATTTATAATGGACCCGAATTTGAACTTCCACGACGTGGGGAACCCACCAACTTTCATTACGAGGCCAAGAAAGGTAGTACTGGATATCACTTGCAGTAGCATGAAGATAACTTCCATGATAAGGAAATGGAAGGAGAGAAACCTCACTCCAAAACTTACAAGAACAAACTGGCCTATATACCAATCCTTTTTGTAATAAAACCCACAAAACGTTTCAGCAAAGAGAACTTCAAGATATTCTCTGGAGCTGCACCATGCTGTAGAAGAGCTCAACTACCGTTTATGAACAATGCTTTCCCATTCGTATCATACAGAAGGAGAAATAGCTCTACTGGTAGACCGAGGGTTTTTTTTGTGGTTGAGAAATGAAAGCTATTTATGCCCTGATTGTGGGGCTACCAGACACACAAGAGGTCTGGATTACTCACTAAATATCTCTCCCGCCAAGCTGAGAATCTAACCTGGAGCCATTTCGCACATTATTTTGTGCAAAACCGAGTTTTTCTATGCGTGGAGCACTTTCAAGTTGGAGGCCTGAGCATAATGTGCCACTTGGTTTCCTTTGTCAAACGATGCCGGCGCCCTCTGGCTGCACTACCCAGGAAAGCTTTGCTGTTTCCTCGCAGAGATTCTGGTGCAGTCTGTTCCATCTTTTGCAAGCGAAAAATTTGTGCTCTCTCCTGCGCAAAACTTACAGTCGGCGCACTGCGACTTACAAATCTTTTGCAAGTGAGACTAAAAACACCAATGACTCAAGAGCTGGGTCAAGTATAGTACAAGGCGCGTTCAAAAATAAACGATACTGAGGTAAAATAGAAACGGCAGGAGCTTTGTTCTGGTAAATTTGAGTTTATTTATTCAAAATAGTCTCCTCCGGCTTCGATACATTGTTTTGCGCGATCCAAAAGCTTTTCGAAAGAGTGTTTCAGGTCACTGACCGGAATGTTCTGTTGGATTGCGGTACAAGCCTTTTGGATGCCCTCTACGGACGCAAAGCGTTTTCTTTTCATGGCCAAATGAAATTTTTCGAATAGTTAGAAGTCACAGGGAGCCATATCAGGCGTATACGGTAAGTGATTGAGGGTTAAAATGCGATTTCTAGTCAAAAAATTAGCCTTCAAGAGTGGATCGATGATTCTGAGCAATTTTTGGACATCAGTTAACTTGTGCGGAACAAAACGTGCACAGACCTTTCGTATGCCCAAAAGATCGGTTAAATTACGATAAATCGACGTTTGGGAGATATTTAACTCCGATTCCATGAATTTCAAAATTATTTCGGATCATTTTTGATTAATTCACGCACAGTTCTGATGGAGTTTTCGGTGATCACTGATTTTGGGCGGCCCGTATGTTCATTGTCATTTATGTCCGCACGACCATCTCTGAAATGTGTAAGCCACTCATGAACAGACAATCATCGCCATAAACTTTTTTCATCATTTCAAATGTTTCGGTAAACGTTTTACCGATTTTAAAACAAAATTTGATGTTAGCTCTTTGTTCGAAACTATTTTTTGTACCGTTGACACAAATATACTGTCACTTTAGACGCAATAACTTTGCTTCTACGGAACCGAATGTCACCAAACTTTCACTGGAAGTCAGGGAGGGATGTAACTCATTTATGACAAAAGTCTCGTTTATTTTTGAGTGCTCCTTGTAGAAGTTAGACTCACCGTGCGTTCTATTGAGCCAATTTTTAAAATTAGAGATGTGACACGTAGTCCATCTTCACTTTGTGCTACTCACCCAGGTCTGCTACCAATTAATAAGTGAGTATTGTCTCTCCTCGTGGGCAACTGTTTCCCTTTTGCCTTCGTTTCTACATACGTAGATACTTGTGAAACGGCGCTCTTTCACAAAGAGATCGATAGGTATCATGCCCGCGATGACAAGCATCGTAAAATCTGAGACTATCAGATATGAAAATGCAGTTCCCAGTGCTCCTCTTTTCTGTATCTCTGCCAATCATTTGCAGCATAGCTCCTTGCTGAGAGCGTTGTTCCATCTTTCTGCTCCGTAGAGTAACACTGGTTCAACAAATGTTATCAAAACAGTCGGCTTCTTGATGGGTTGAGTCATTCTACGTTGGCCATAAGTTGACTCAGTGCCAATAAAACTGAAGCAGCTTTATCAGCCGTTGTCCTGATTTGTCCAGAGACAGTTATCTTCGAGTTTATCATCAACATAAAGTATTTTAGTGATGGTTTCGATTTAAACAGTACTTTTCCAAAACTGATGTCCTTAATCTGGAGATTCTCTTCTTCATCAGGATGACCACATTGGTTTTCACCAGTGCTATACTCAACCCGCGAGGAGGCATTCAGTCCCTTACTTAGTTTAAAAGCATGCCTAGATTAAGTTGAGCCTGTTTGACGGTAAGTCTAGCAACTAGTGCTGCAACATCGTCCACATAGTCGATCAGGCACGACTCATCCGAAAGCTACAGTCTATCGTACGATATATTCTGCAGGTTTGAGCCAAGGCTAGATCCCTGAGCAGCACCCGATGTAACTTCCATCCTTTGTCAGCCCTGCATCGTATCACAAAGCAAACTTCAATTATTCAGGTAGTCCCTCAAAAGCCACATAAGATACTTTGGAGCTTGAAAAGGGGTTTTCAGTGTATCCAGAATATCCATCCATCGAGCGGAGTTGAAAGCATTCCGACCATCAAGTATTCCCAACAGAACCACCCACCGCTTGATCCGGCTATGTACCTTCGCGTTTTGGACCACACTTATCGCTTTTGCAATTGCGTCAATGGCAGGACGTGCTGCTCAAAAGCCATACTGCCAAGGAGATAGGTCCTTCACAGCGCAAATTGCGTTACTGAGTCTTGCTTTGAAACGGGTGGTGTGCAGACGGCAACCCGGGACTCCATTTTTTCCCTGTTGATCTTTCTCACTACTTTCTAACGTTTCGGAAAAAGTCTTCCTGCAAGCAAACGTTGAATGTACTGAAAATCAAATTAGCTAGCCTCTTCCAGTCTCAGCTACTTGAAAAGTGGGCATTTGACTGCTATTTTACCCCTGACAACGTCAACAAGGACGGAGTGGACGAAGAAAAGTACTTGCAGTATCTCGTCCATTATTTCTGCGTTATATATGCAGGACGATCGTAGAACATCAAGCTTCCACATAACTAGCTTGTAAATAAGGCCCCATGGATTCCTGTTCACATTGTCCACTAGATCTTCCCAGCACTTCCGGTAATTATCTTGCGAAGGTATTTGATGGTCAACTTATATGTTGGTGACCGGTTGCATGCCTCGTGCCGATCCCATTCTCGTTGAGCCTCATGTCGAAGATTGCTGACACTCGCTTCGCTTTTCAGCGATTTCAATTGACCACCAGTACCCTGGAAACTTGCCTTGTCAGGGTCTCCAATGATGCATAGAAGCAATGCAAGCAGACGTGCTGATGTATAGTTGAGATGATCACATCTTGAGTCGCTAACTCTTTGGTGCCCTGCGAATATTCCAGCAACGGCGCAACTGTCCTGAACACATAGGCAAACAACTTGACGTCTATTGTCCTAATGTTCCACATAATCGTAGAATGTGATCTCACACAGCATCATCAATTTCAAACAGAATGTGCCGATGGTCACTGGCTGAGTTGTCCTCTTATTGTGTTCTCTCTCTACAAGGGACTCCGACCCTTTCCTGGGCAAACCCGACAATCGGCGGACCGTAATTTACCAAGCTTGTGCAGGTAAGACCAAAAACGCCTATGCCGGTCAGTCTTACACGTCTTTAATTTAGCCACGGTCTCACAACCGGGATGAGGCACGCAGTCCACTTCTCTTCGTGTAGTTCACCCAAGGCTACTGCGCCGTCTCTCCTCGCGGGCAACCATCTCCCTCGCATCCTCGTTTCAGGGCAGGTAAATAGCGCAGTGCTCTCTAGCAAGGAGGGCGACAGGTATTACGCCTGCAATAACTCTCACCTCTGAATCATAAACTATCGGATACGAAGATCATTCCTCAGTGCTCCTCTTCTCTGTATCTGTGCCAAGCGTTTTCAGTATACCTCCTAGCTGAGAGCATTGTCCCATATTTCCGTTCCGTACAGTAGCACTGAGCCTACAGCACTCATCAAAAGGCGTCTTTTTGATGAGCTGGGTCCCCCTACATTGGCCATAAATCGGCTTAGAGCCGATACTCTCGAAGCAACCTTCTCAGCCATTGCCCGGATTCGCTGAGAGAAACTCATCTTCGAGTCGATCGGTAGCCTCAGGTACTTTACCGCTGACTTCGATTCGATCAGTATGTCCTCAATACTAATCATCCGTACTCTAAGGATTCACTAAACTGAACCCACGAGCAGTCATCCAATCTCTCACTCGGCGCATTAGCATACCTAGCCTAAGTTGCACTTGTTCAACGGTATGACCAGCGACCACAGCCGCAACATCATCCGCAAAGCCGATCAAGCGCGACCCATCTGGCATCTCCGTTCTTAGTAGCCCGTCGAAAGACACATTCCACAGGTCCGGACCAAGGATAGATCCCTGGGCAACACCCGATGTAATTTCAATCCTTCGTTTGCCCTGTGTTGGGTAGAAATGACACTTTCATCCCAAAGGCATGCAGATCGATTATATTAAAACAATGGAAAAAGTAGTGCAGTTACAAAAGGACAATGACACTTATGAATTATATACTGCACCCCAATCAACATGCGTAAACAACGGGCACATCTACGAAAACCACAGTGTATGCACTAAGAAAGATCTTAAAATCCTTTGATAATAAGGAAACTGCAAGGCATATTCCTTGGTTTAAAGAGGCTTTTAACAATGCCAGCCATGGACTGGTGAGGAATGCACTAGTAAATAGATGGGTGGACTCTATCATGATTCACCAGATATCACAATCTCTCGATACAAAAACGGTCACTTAGCAGGTAGGCGCTAGAATCATATATACAAGTATGTATACGACGTGAGGTTGTCGCCAAGAAAGGGACTTATCACATTTATTGTGCTAACGATATTCTGAAGAGATTATCTGAAAGTGGCATAATATGTCATGCATATGCAGATGATTTCGCTATTCTAGTCCGCGGTGTTTACGAAGTAACACTGTGAAACCATGTATCGAGCACTTCATAGTGTAAATAATCGTGGTCAATGAATTGGTTTTAACCTTAATCCTGGTAAAACAATGCTAGTGCCATGTACAAAGAAGTGAAAGCTAAAGCGAGTTTGCACTATAAGATCAAATGATGTAGAGTTAGAATTCAAGAGAGAAATGAAGCATCTCGAAACCCATCTGGATAGTAGGTTCACGTAGAATCTACATATCAAAGTGGTGACAAAAAATGTTACAAGAGCTTTGATGGTGTACAGGAACACTGCAGGCAAATCTTGGGGTTTTAGCTTAAGAATACTGCGCTCGATTTTTACTATGATGGTGAGACCAATCATCATCTACGGGGTTGTTGTTTTGGCAGACGAAGTTAAGGAGTACAAAACGAGGTAAACACTCGATTCAGAGCGACGTCTACCTGTGTCTACATGATGGAACCAAAGCGGTTATACTCGGCAGTGCCACTCAAAAACATACTAAATTTATTACTCCTCGATTTTAAGATGGAACAGAAATCGACATCCATAATGACCACGATACTTTACCATGAAAGGAAGTGTGGATCTAGAACTGAGCATAAGGGTAAAGTCAAATTAGCCAAGCAATTCCTTTAGGTCAGTGCACCATTTGATGGCGTAGTGCCAGACTTCAGCTTCGACGAAAAATGTTGTATTAAGCTGAGCAGCAAGAGGGACTGGAGCTTGAATGTAGCGTGCACCTCATATAACCAGATGCAATCAAGTGGTACAGAGATGGATCTAATACTACAGAGACGGATCTAACACTACAGAGAGAAAAATAATTGGGATGCTTGCACCGAGCGCTAAACGCTATAAACCACTGGAAATGATGCTAATCATCTTGGATAAAACGATAGTCATCTTGACTTATAGTCAAACAGCTATTAAAGCTCTTGAATCATGAATAATAACATCTAACATGGTTCAAGAATCTAAATTAACTTGGTGAAAAAAAAGGTTACTCTATAATGGATGCCAGGGCATACAGGTAACGAAAAAGCAGATCTCTTAGTGAGGGTAGGATTAAAAGTGGCGTTTGTCAATGCTGAACCCTTCAGTGCAGATAAGAAGCATTTTGTTTGCAGAAACTTGAACGTTTTAGTTATCTAGCGCTCAAGATATTGAAGGTATTCCTTAAGAACTAGGATGAGGAACGATTGAAATCTTACATTAAACTAGGAAAAAATCAGCTTAGAGTCTTTACAAGATTTTTCATGAGGCATTTATAAACCTGGAGGCACAGCAATAAAATGTGTCCCAAGGAGAAAGGAGAGTGCAAATTTTACAGATAAAGTATCAGAACATCTTTGGACGTACTGCAAAGCTCTGTTCCCGAAAGAACTTACTGTCTAGCTCTTTAGCATTTTAGATATCTGTAACTAGCAAAGATTATACACTTTATCCGAATTGAGGAGCTCTAGGTATCTCAATGATGCACAATAAATCTGAAAAGTTTGAATTGTAAAACACCCAGTTCATACAATCTACAACTGGTTAGCTAGACTTAAGTTCAGTCCATCTTAACAGGCAACTTAAAGTGTGCATGGCTTTATGAAAGAATCAGAGCAGAGAGTTCATCACAGTCGATGAATAAACTGAGATCAAGGCAAAAGTAGCAGGTAAAATTTGATAGCCTCTGAGTAGTATTAGTAGCAAGGACGTCTTACATAGGCGAAGAAAAGAACAATTACCTAAATTTTAGCCAAACTGAGAGGATTTCCACAAGAAGAACACCCGTATTGAAACATTGTCTAACATATGCTTTTGAGCGGGCATGGGTATTTTCAGTCTTACCTGCACAAGATTAGTAAGTCACGCTCCCCCGATTTCCGGTTTTCCCCAGGAGAGGAAGACACATTTTTTGTGTGCACAAAATGGGTCAGGCTGTAAAGGAACCTCTACAGGGAGACAGGAGAGTTCACCCCAGATAATATAGTTACAGTGATGCTGGAATCAGTTGACAAATGGAACCAGGTGGCACATTATGTTAGAGCAGTCCTAAAAGATAAAAGGGACTCACAGCAGCCAGGGGCGTTGAGGCTGGGGGCTCGCTTGTGTGGCACTCCCTCTTTCCCTCTCCCCTCTCACAAGAAGACGGATTCCCCAGCTTGAAGATGTCTCACGGCGTAACAAAACGAGACCTGACCCGAAGTAATGTGTCAAACGGTCCCAGGCTAGGTTCTCAGCTTGACAGGGGAGGTGTTTAGTGGGTAGTTCAGTCGCCTTCTTGCGAGAATGGGAGCCCCACACTCTGTGCGTAAATGGGCATTTGCCTTCCTACCACAAAAAAAAATATATGCGATAAGTGCTTAGAGAAAAAATGAAAGCAATACATGCGAATCGATAACGTTTTCATCAAAGAGAGAATGATGGTATATTTATCGGTTAAACAAGTTAATAACGGGAAATTCGATGACATAGGAAAATAGACTCGTAAATAGCAATGAAATGTTGCAGAAAATAGTTAAGGCGCATGCAATGAAGAAATCAGCCAAATTAATGCAGAAGAATTTAATAAAAAATCATTTTCTTAATTATTAAAAATATCTTAGATAATTTTACACAAGGAACATTTTCCAGTGTTCTAATTACCTACATATTATTATAGCGTCGAGAAAAAACTATTTAAAAATAATTTGCAAACTGAAGGCAAATAACTAAAATTAAAATGCATGTGCATATTTATTTATATTTTATATATATTTCATTAAATTAAAATATGATACTCCCTCACTTGCAAGTAGAAAAGTTATAAACTTGCTCTAGTTTTCCACTTAGGAAGCCAATCTAATCTTTTCATCGTGTTGCTCAATCAAGTCTAGCAAATACATCAAACAACAATTCGAATCTACTCAAGATATTTAATCCTTAACTCTATTTCCAGAAATAAAGTTACAATGTTTTAATTCACACATGAATTATTTTATCTTTCAAGTGAGAAGGTTAACACCTAAGATCTTTGCTGGACAATTTACGAGCAGATTAATGTATAAAATGTATCCAAGGCTATTAAAGAACTAATAAACAATACGACGAACACCTTATTTTACCTCCTGCTGAGATTTAATATACACCATGACAGTTGAAAAGAAACCTGAATCCATTTTGAGTTGAAATAGAGAACTTCGTGGAGTTGATGTTAAATGAAAAATGAGTTTTGTACAGTAGGTTGCAAATAATGTCAGAGATAATGCTATAATGAGAGTATGTCAGTGCTTCATGTTTGCCAAGATTGAAACAAATAAAGTAATTAAATTTTCTATAGGAAAACTAGTGATTAATAGATGCATATTGCTAATATATGTAACTCGCGAGTGCTATTGAAACTCAACTCATATACGAGTTATTTGTTGAACTTGGGAATCCTTGCTGAGAGATGTGAAATATATGTCTAATTTTCAGACTTATATTGCCAAATGCTAAATGATATGGCTATAACTGCTGCTTTGTTGTCAGACCTTTTATGCTAAAAACAAAAGACTTCGATGCACTGCTAAGGCGGGTAACCTTTATTTGATGTTTGGTGCTGAGCTAGGTCTAAGTTTCGGCTGATTGAAAATAGATTGTAAAAGATTTATTTGAAAATTTCATGTGGATACTACCTTTATTTAAATTGAAAGTAAATTACGTGCTCTCAGCTTAATAAAACTTGCAATTTTTCAACCAACAATGCCGACTTTGTTCTTTTGAAATTTTCTGCACAATACTTTTTTCCATTGGATGGAATTATGAATTGATTAAATTGCTGCTTTTGAGGGGTATGAACTACTGTGAATATTAATATACTCCTTCTATATGAACATCATCGCTAAAAAGTCTAAAATGATAGATTTTCTATGTAATGAATACTTTTCACAAAGCGCTTCCGGCCTGTTGTACAATGAAGCCGGAATCTTATTAACTTCATGCAGATTTATGTAATCATCAGCCGCATGATAATTAGATGTACAAAGAAAGCGTCTGCATTTAAAATTTAATTGCGTGGCTACTTTATTTGGATTTCACCAAAGGGCGTCTCGCAGATTCCACACTTAACTCTAAAAGACTGCTAGACCTTTACAAAGCCCATTGACGGTCACTTTTCATTTCTTCTCTTCACTAAATTCATTTTTCAACTCCTACAATCACGACTGAGTAGTTGTATCGCACGGGGAATAAATCTTCTTAACAGAGGGCCATTACCTAATAGTCGAGATTGCAATGAACAATTTTAATATTGCAAAAGTGAAACTTAAGTGATGATATTCTTCGAAATTTATTGCTGCTGATGCGAATGTTTATCCAGTTGCTAGCAATTTGTTTTTACAAAAAAAAAAAATAAATACTCATCTTCGACTGTGGTAGCAAACATTCGCAAATTAGTTTAAAATTACGTGCTTAACAGTCATACGAATATTTCATTGCAAAATAAGCCCAAAGGTGAAGTATGCCTAGCAAAATATTTTAGAAGTGAGAAGCAACGATTGGTTTTGATAGAGGTAATTGCCTAAGAAAATACTCAAACAATGTATTTGCTACTAAGTACTATCTCGAAGGAAGACTTGAGGCTTCTTCAGCAAGTCTAAGTAATTTTCGTTTCATGCCTTACAGCCGTGAGTAATTGGTAAATGAAATAAACGCAAGAGCTGGTTTGCAGAAAACAATGTCCTGGATTGCTCAAAGCTTGAGTTTGATTAAATTATGGCATGCTTGATTTATTACTAAATTGCTCTTGATGATAGGTGGAACCATGCTTTAACATAGTGATGCTAGTAATTAAGGAATCGCATGGATGAAGCCTCAACTTCAGACTTATGCAAGCAAACCAAAGGAAATTAGATCACATCTCTATCGCAAGGTCGCATATTAACTCACTCGGATCAGGCTGCAAAAGGTTAAATGGAGAGTGTTTAACATTCTTCTCACTTACATGACAAACCGAAACAATTGAATACACTGTGCAGAGGTCATAAATCATATGTGCACTCTCATTTAGCACGTCGGTTACAAAATTTTTGCGCACTCCGAGTTGATTGTTGTCGTTACTGGTGCAAAGTGCTGTTATGCGGTAATAATGTCTGAGAAATAGTTTATAATACGAATAAATACGGGCGAGTGCTTGCACTCGAGTTCAATGCAAATGGCAATATACGAGCGTATGCAAAGCATGTGTGCCTGGTTACGTTCAATTAACTCTTCACTTATTCTTGATATGTTATGGAGGAATCGTCACTGAAAAGTTTTTCAAGTGATTGGACTGAATAGTCAATGAGATACTCGTTTGTTGGGAATAGATTGGAAACTCAATTTAGTGACAATTTTGCAAAGAGGATTTCAAAGATGTCTACAAGACAGGTTATCAATCAAAAATATTAAGTTAATGGAGCTAGTTTTAATTAACTTTTGACAATTTGTTCATAAGGATCTTGAAAAATTCTCTCCCCAAAATGGTTTATAGCCATCTTTTTTTGATTCTTAATTGCAAAAACAAAAGTTGAAGACATATTAACCTTAGACCGAATGTATACAAAACAAGTTGAATAAGCAGGAGAGTGCTCCTACCAGAAGGTCTTTGTAAACATCCTAGGGTCAGAAGCAAGTTTTCTAATGGCGTGAATCGATAACTTGAATTATTCATCCAATACTTAGATATGAAATCGTTCAAATTTATACAAAAGATGCACAGTTTCTTTCATAAGCACAGTGCAGCCGCCATTTTAATCTAGTTAAATGATTTTTCTGAATGCTCGGCGGATTGAACATGTTCAAGGTAAACACTATTCCTTAAATTTTCATGAAAATTGAAAGAAAATAAAAGTACCTAAGTCAATTTTAAATATATATAGGGTTTTCCAATAAGAGGTGTTATTTTGAATAGATCTTGTGATTTAACACCTTACGACTTCTTCCTTTGGAGCCACGTGATAGAGAAGGCCTATGCCAATAGCCCAGCGTCAATTCAAGATCTCAAAGATGAAATTCGTGAGGCTATCGAGGACATAGGGCAGCCATTTTGCGATATGGTTATGGAAAATTTCATGAAGAGGATATGGTCCTGTAAGCGTGTCGTAGTGGTTATTTGCCCAATGTTAGTTATTGCTATTAACGGCATATCTTCTTCTTTATAATGAACTAAACATCCGATCATTTATTTTAAAAAATGGCATTTTTCATTTAATATCAAAATAACACCTCTTATTGGAAAACCCTATATGAACCATAAACACGTGTTATCGTTGTTGTAATTCCATACAATTGAAATGGCTATAACTCACTTGATTATGATTCGATCTCAATTAAATTTTGTAAACTTATATATTTTATGTCAGTCTATATAATTGCAAAATTTCAAGAAGTTTAAAGGTACCGTTTTGAGTTTATGGGCAAAAATGTAAAATCTATAAATCATACTATTATTAACAAAGTTGAGCGAATTTCGATTTCTAAGGTATTTGTTGCCCTTGTACTCATAAAGGTCCACATTTGTGATAATTTTCAGATTTTTCGGCTGAAAGGTGTCCAATCGCGAGGGGGGGGGGGGACATAAATTTCGGGTACATTGTGCCTTCCCGTGGACCCCCTAATTCATCAAATGATTTTTTTATTTCAGATTCTAAAAGTTCTAATCAAGACCTTTCATTTGATACTACACTCAACTACCTTTGATTAAAAAAATTTTTAAGGGCCAATTCGTTATTAGGGGGACCCCCCTTAAACATTTTTTAAATTTTTGTCAAGGCCTTAACTTTTGAGAGACCACCACTTCTGACTTTTTCACAAAGTTTGAGCATTCTAGCTTCTATAGTTTCTGAGGAAATCAGCTGTGACGCACGGACAGACGGACAGACGGACGGACGGACAGACGGACAGACAGGTCGCGAAACTAGTAGGTCTTTGTAAAAAAATTTTTTACAAAGACCTAAAAATAAACAAGTTGAAGTAGCAAGAGAGCATCTATACCAGAAAGTTTTTAATATCAAAAACACCTTCGAAACATTAAAACTTGGATCAAACAAATATTCTATAAATTCAGTAATAAAATCGTGACGTGTCTGTCTGTGCGTCACAGCAAATTTTCTCACCAACTACATAAACTAGAGTGATGAAATTTTATTCGTAGGTCCAAAGTGGTGCACCCTCAAAAGTTGAGGTATAAAAAAAATAGTTCAAGTTGTTTAAGGGGGTGATACTTGGAATTTTTTTACAAAAAACCCATATGGGTATCAAATGAAAGGTTTTCATCAGAGATTTCCAGAACAGGTCTTAATTAGAAGTAGTCACATGCAGGGTGAGGGAAAATGTATGAAAAATTAGTGTCCCACCCCTCACGATTGGACATCTTTGGACAGGAAAATCTGCAAAAAAAACAGGAAAGTAAGTCTTTATGAGTACAAAGGCAACAAATACATCAGAAGTTAAAAACACATCAAATTCGTTGACAACAAAAGATGAGGCGCGGAGCGGGAGACCAGTCGAGGTGCGGACTGACGCGAATGCGCAGCATCTGCTCGCCATTATCCATGAAGATAGGCGTTTAACAGTTCGAATGTTGGCCTCGGAACTGGGTATGAACCGTGAAACAGTCAGACAAATTTTAACCGACGATTTTGGGATGAAAAAGTTATGCGCGAAGCTGGTTCCACACACCACACCCCCTCAGCGTGTCCCAGTATTTGGCCTCTAAGGGACCGCCATGTTGCAACAGCCGCCTTATTCGCCCGATATGTCACCCTGTGACTTTTTTTGTTCCCTAGAACAAAGTCGGTGGTCAAAGGAACCCATTTTGAGTCGATTACGGAAATCCCAGTCGAAGCGTTCCAGAAATGTTACGAAGCATGGAAAACGCGCTGAAATCGTTGTATAGCTGCCCATGGGGACTACTTTGAAGGGAAAGGCAGAGTTGTAGAATAATTTTTAAATATACGGTTTTCATGGAATCAGTCTCATTACTTAATTGGCACACCTCGTATTTCATAATATATTATCGTGCCTACTCAAGTATTGAGGTCGCCACACTGAAAATAAAATAGCGGCAAATCAAAAAAAACCATATATTAGTTTCTCAAGCTCAATTCATGGAATATATTTATGTATGGACCTAGTTTTGATGTTAAGAAGACGTTGTTTGAACTTCAAATTGTTTTATAATACCCTTGCAGCAGGAGCACTCTCCTGAGGCGAATAATCGAAGCGAAGCTAGATGGGGACCAATGGCGAATTCGATACAAACATGAGTTGCATGAAATTTTTGACGAGCCGGAGGTCTCAACGATTGCAAGACTGCGGAAGCTGCCCTGGGCTGGCCACATGAATCGTGTGGGTGAACAACTGATACCAAAAAAAGGTATTTGTTGGGAGAACTGAAGGGCGGAGACCAGTGGGAAGACCAAGGAAACGCTAGTATGATGCGCTCGACGAAGACAGTTCATCGCTGCTCGGATTTCAAAATTGGAAGACGCGGTCAATGGACTGACACAGTTCAAGACACTATTTGCAGGAAGCTCAGTCCTTAGGGGGGATGTAGTGCTACGAAGTAGAAAAGAGAAGAGAACTCTCCTACTACTTTTACTTGTTTCAATTTAGACCTGTTATATTGCTAGAAATCTCAGACAAGAATACCTTGCTTGGGTATGGCTCAATTTTCATGAAATTTTTGCAGCACGAGGATCCATAGGGAAGGAAGGAAGTATATTATATTAATAAGTAAGGAACTCAATTTTAAGAAGCAACACTTTAAATGAATATTTCCTACTATTGAGTTCATATCAAGTTCTAAAGTATATTTTCCTCTTCTACTGATAAAAATTTGCAATCAATACTTTTTACTTCTTCATGGCATTGTAGCATTTCTTAATATTTTATGGAGCCCAGTTTTTGCTTTATTAAGTGTATAAATTCTTCTTTCCGAAGCTGCAAAGTCCCTTGAGAGAACTTCATATTGAGTCTGCTGAAACCAGCAGACTACACAAGCTAGGATTTACTTTACTTTAATCAATTTTTAGGGATGTGTCCAGAAGTGATAAAACACATAAAATAAGTAAGCTAGGCTCAGTAGAGGATACTAGGAAGGGATTAATGCTTGATTGGGATGAATAATTGACTTTAACATTTTAAGCATTTGAATTTTTACCACAGCTGACTAAGGCATAATAAAGCAAGAATTAGCAGCAAAATAGCTCCTTGACTACTACCTTGACTAACTTGTAGCCAAAAGCATAATACCATATGTTCGCTTGTGGTTGTCTTTTCCTCTTGTTTCAAATTGATTTAATTTATATTAGATAATAAATTTATAGCCAATTATTTTGCTTTTTGATATCCGCAGGCCAATTCTCTTAATAAATTTATATACGTAATAGGCAAAAGGAAGACCATCACCATATCTCTTTGCTAGCCTAATAATTTTTCAATAGAAATTAAAGGCTCATAACGTTTTTCATTCAGCAAGGTGGATTAATGTACTGACTAGGTTTTGAGTACTCATATACCTTAGCTTTGATGAAGTACTTCCTAAAACATCGCGACAGCCATGCAATGCAATGAAGCATCGTCAATGTTGAATTATTTGAAAAAAATGCCAATGTATAGGTTACTGCGACTACGGTTTTTTTGAATACAAGAATTTCTTATTTTTAAATTGATATTTAATTTTTTTTTACTTCAGCACTACAGCCCCTTTGGGTCTTTGCTTAGATATGGTTAGAGTATCTCATCATCCATACCGAAGGCATCGGCACTCGAGAAGGTGGAATGGTCAATATCACGCTTTGGTTGAATATCTGTTCCCACAGTTGCGATACGTTCTGATTTTAAACCAGTACATATCAGAACTGACCGCCATTATAGTCCATCCGAGGAATCGCTCGAAACAAATCTTGTTGTCACCAACGAGATTCGAACCAGGAACCTTTGGCTTACGCAGTGAGTATTCTAACCACTATAAAACGCGAACTATATTCCAATCGAATTTTAATAGGTATTTCCTAATTAATCCAAATATTTCTGGCGACTAAATTTAATTAATAGTACACGTAATGAATTTAATTCAAACATACAAGCAAGTATTGTACCTACGCAGCGTACCAATAATTTAATTTTCGCATATTTATGTAACATTTTGGCAATCACGCACTTTTGACACATATTCTTAGGGATGTGTAATATAATTTGACTGCTGCTAAGTTGTACTGTGGTTTCACTGAATAGTGGTATAACATCTGGCATGAGCAACATCATTCTATAACACATGCCGTTCTTAGGATGTGATAGCTTATTAATCCCAGAAGAGACACAACGTTGCGTTGTATTACGCACCACCTGGCACAACATACCTTTCGTCTATTGATTATCATCTACGCTTAAACTGGTGATTTTGATATTCCGGACCAAGCCGACTTTTAAATTGGTAGGAACAGAGTGAAATGTAGACTATAAATGGCTCTGGATTTAACTAATTATCTTCGTTCTAATAAAACTAAGTCATGTCTCAAATAACATTCTTAGTTTCTTTGCCATTAAGTTGGCCGTGTAGGTTCAGTTGATACATACTTCTAATTAGCATGGCCTCTCTGGTATATAAAGATAACTATGGCATCATAAAGGTAACTGCACAAACGAGGTAAGATGATGGTTTTACGTTTGAACCCAGCAGCCTATGTTTAATAAACATAGGCATAGGTTGAATTGGACAAATCAGACAAAAGTCTGGGAATAAATTTTAAGGCCAAGGAAAACATTTCCTGAATAATCCATGAGTAATGGCAATTAAGTTGTCTCGGGCGTCCTTGGCAAATACTCAGATATTACCTCAATTGTTCAATCGGTCCTCAAAAGTTAACTCTGTTTGGGCTTACAGGATTCGGAGGAAGGCTTTGAGAGCGCCCACTTGAGATAATATATGATAAGAGGAATAACGATTTTAATTGAGCAAAACAAAATATAGGGACTCGTACCGAAACCCAGGCTTCATCGAAATTGGCATCTTACAAATGGCATAAATTGGTTGCCAAGCCATTCTTGAAAACAGAACCTGAAAAAACATAAAAATGTACTAAAGATTAATTTAGACGTGCAATTTAAAGAAACCAAAGTGTCTAGTAAGGGTGCCCATAGACAGAAAGAAAGAACGATGACATCATCTCACCCGAAAACTGGAAGTTGGCTTGTGAAAAGCAACTACAGACTTGTATTGCCTGAATACTCAGGCAAACCAGAAGCCTCTATTCTATAAAAATTGTAATGACATGAACAATGTTGCACAAAGCCTGAATCACCTTGGATTTTTTCGTGCTGCATGGCATATGATAAAGGTACGCCATATCTCAATGATCCGATTAGCGATTTGACGGCAGCTACATAAACTTGTAGGTTCCACAGATTATAAGCGCAGACGCATATGCCTATTACCAGGTGTAGGCCAGTGTGGACACCAACAAGAGTTGAATCTTTATATGAATTCATCTTATCTAACAATCTTACCATGGCAAACATTGACAATGGACGTATGTTTCGAATATTCAACAGGAGAGAGGTTCTGACATTACGTTAATAAGCGTGCATTCTACATACCCTCGCAAAAGTTGGGCACTCGCATTCTTAACGTATTTACACAGCCTATATATTGAAAGGAATGTTAAATTCAAATTAAATACGCTTTATTGATTTCATCGTTAAAAATTTTATAATAACATAAAGCTAGTTTTAAAACATTAAAGTACTCAAAAACTTAATGGCTTTTATAGCACCATAAATTTAAACAATATTCAATCAAAAAAACATTGGTATCGGATAAAAATTGCTGCACATAGTCAATTTATTAAAAAAGAAGAAAAAAACAGACCACCCAAATTATATATAAGTAAAAAAAAACATAACGAAGATTGTATTTTGAGCTTGCAACTAATACTCGTATGTAGCAACTTTATTCTAATCAATATTCTCAAAAAAAAAAAAATTAACTAATCCCTATATTACAATATTCCTAACGTACTTGACATCAAATTACAATTAAAATTAATGTCGTAATAATGAGCTGCAATGAAATCAGCTTGACTAGCCTCAACATGCCTCGCAAATGAGTTTCTCAGATGAAACCGTTGATCCCGGGAGCTCAAATTCGGAGAACATTCTACCGTCTTATTCGTGACGTCAGATGAATAAGAATTGTATGAGCTAAGCTCATATAAAAGGCATAGGAGAGCATGCGACCGGTTTCTGCTCTCTTCCAAGGGATCTGTCTGTCATTTCCTCTTTGTCTGCCTCTTGCCGCTCACTTTCTTGTTCCAAAAGCTCACTGGATTGGATCTTTCTTTCCAAATTGGACGCCAAATTGGCCAAATTGCAAATTTCATTTCAATTTCATTGCAAATGACTTTGTGAAATTAATTAACTGTAGGTGTTTCCTTTTCAGATAAGTAGTTAATATGTTAATGTTTTGCATGTTTTCCTCATAATGCTGAAGGTTTTTCGAATAAAAAACAAATTTTTAGTATTGTATGAAAATTTGTTTTTATTGAGCAGCAGCCATGTTTGCTTGTGCAATTTGGCTCTCTGTTAGGTTTTAAACAAAAGCAGGGGTTGTTGCGACCACAAGGTCCCATTACTGTTCACTCCAGTATTATTTAATCACTCAATGTTCGTGGCCTGCCTATACATGTGATAAATAATTCGAGCGCCATCAGAAGCAAAAATATACTGATTAATGTCCAAATATTGGAGGCCAGTATTGAGACAAGTCTTTATTTACCTATCGGTAGGGTGGAATGGCTGCGAAATTTACAGATTTTTGCTCACAGTTACAGACTTCACGATATTATTTCAAACAATCTTGAAAATGAGTGCATCGATAAATTTTTCGATTTATCAACATCGCAGCAAAGGACCCAATAGGAGTTCCCTATATTACAAATGCGGTGGAATGGGACATAAAAGAAAAGATTGTTCAAAAGAGGCAGATTGTATTCTTTCTAAGGATGCTGAGTCAAGACCAGATCTTGGGCACGTCTTGGGATCAGGGAAATGTCATGTTTTCCAGGAAGCCCTAGCCGAGGCAAAATCAGAGCTTCAATGACCTGCATCCTGCAGCTAAACCAACACCGCAGTTCAACTGCCCAAGATCTTCTTGATCAGTTTGCGAGGGACATGATAGCCAACTTTATGTTGCTGAGTTAGCAACACAATGATAATGGTATTAAAATGAAACTGGTAGCGCCACCATCTAGGTTCGGAACAATGATTTTTAGGTAGATAGTTGTAGATTTGGTGCTCAGGAACTACTTTATTTAATGTGTATCTAACACTGAACGAACAGATTTCATCTTTCCAAGCCAAGCTTAATGCTTCGATGCTAAAGTAATTGAAGGGGGGCATGCCTCTAACAGATCCGTGGAGAAAACGAGTGCTAGAAATAGCAGCCAGGACCGCACTTGTAATACTAAACACCGGCAATATACCGACTTGACGCCGTATTGGCTGTGAAGGAACCATACCAAACGTGACATTCACCTCGGAGTCCTTAGTACGATGGATACACAATTGGAAAGTATTAGAGGACTACCCAGCCCTCAGATGTTTTCTCCCGATGACCGTGCTTTCAACTTTCTACAATTTGGTGGAACATCAGAAGGATGGACGTCGAGAGTTTCGTTGAGGTGCTGACAACAGGTGTTCTGCTGCAGGGAGATTTGCAGGTCACAGAGGAACAGGCAGCTCAAGACGTGTTGGACTGAAGTATAAGCATCATCACGACTGCTTGCAACGATTCGGTGTCCCGTCGAAAAATACAGCACGGAAAGCTCCTATGTTATTGGTAGTCAGCTGAAATCGCTGAAAAGCAAAGGGGCGGTCACAATGTTTGGCTTGAAGCTCAACGCGCACCGAAACCTGACGAGGCATGCAACCAGGTAGCATCATATAAGTCGGCCAGGAAATGCCTTCGCAAATTGATTAAAAATCGCAAAGCTCGCTGCTGGCAAGATCTAGGGGACAATGTGAACAATAATCTGTGGAGCCTTGGCTACAAGCTAGTTATGCCTTGGCTACAAGCTAATTATATGGCTTGGTGCCCTACGGAAACCTTGCATACATGATACGGGAAATATGGATGAGATCGTGCTGGCACTCTTCTTCATCCGTGTTGACACTGTCTATGGTGAAACAGTTGTGGAGTGCCTACTCTTTAGACAGCTGGAATTAGAAGAGGCAGCCCTTTCACTGAAAGCGAGGAAGGCTCCAGGGCTAGTTGGTATTCCAGCTGAGGTGTTGCAACTTGTTGCAAAGGGACCTCTGCAGGGAGACGGGAGAACTCACCCCGGATAGTATAGCTGCGGTGATGCTCGAATCGGTTGATACATGCAACTAGGACGTACAGTATGTTCGGGCAGTCCTAAAAGATAATCTTCTAATGAAAGTCCAGATCAGCTGGAGCAAGTACCCCTGACCTTACAAATAGCTTATAGATCGATTGCACCGAACGGAGACAACCTCTCTTTTGTGGTAGATGAAACTCTTAGCAATGCATTTGGCGATCATCTACTCAGGAAGCCTCTACCCCAAGTCCTTCAATACTTGATCCCATGGGAAAAAAGTATATTGCCGAAGCTCCATCAATGAGTAGCGTATCTAAATCCTTGCATTGAAAATAGGAGGCAGACTATAAATGAAATAATAGATGAAATTAAAATTAGTCTAGGACATCAAACAAACCCGCTTACTGTCTCATACACCGAAAAAATACGTAGTTTTGCTGACTGTAACTTAAATCAAAAGCCAACAATTAGTCATGTGCTGGTATCTCATCTCTTACCCTTTCTTCGGGTGAAAGAAATAAGACGTGGGGCAAAGTTTTCATGAAATCATAAGTTATTACAGACGATCCATATAAACAACAGCCAGAAGAAAAGAAACGGCAGGAAGAAGAGAAGAAAACGGCAAAAAGAAGATTCCAGCTTTTTTATTGACTGCTCCTGCCAAAAAGAAGATACAAATTTCAATAGAAAAGAAGAAAACAAGTCTTTATAAAAACAAACAGAAGTTCTCTGCCTCAAGAACAAAAAAAAGGGATTACTTTTGTCCCCTTTGTCTAGAAAAATACGAAGAACCAGCTGCCAACAGAAGAATGCATCAAGTGTAGATTTTGCCAGGAATTGTGGCACGAACACTGCACTGCTTATCAAAGGGGCGCTTTTTAATTGCATTGACAACTACCAAAAAAAAAAACGTGCCAATATTGTACAATAGTCTAGATATTATTTTGCTTTGATGAAGTGCTTCACTTAGTAGATACTGTGATGTTTTTTTGCTTTACAACTTCAGGTCCTTTCGGGCCTTTGGGTACTGTTATGATAATCGGGTCTAATTGATTTCTAAAGACTAATATGATTAATGCAAAGAAAAATGTTTCTTTTCTTCTTCTATAAGATGCTGTCTTTTTTATATTTACTGTTAATTACTATTTTTTAAACGAAAATAAATATTAGTCTGACATAAATTTGTAATCTGTTAGATTGAGATAAATATGATCATGATCACAAGCTTTAATGAAACACAATTACTTTTGTAATTATAAATAAGATTGAATTAACAGTATGAACAAGAATTTTATTAAAAAAAACACTCATATTTTGTAATTGTTTCTGCGCTTCACTAAGGAATGCGTATAATTACTTCATATACGTTTACTCACCTCGCAGGGGGGCAGACATATAACGCAAGCCGAGTTTCTCTCTTTGATTGCTTGTTGCACAAAGAAATACTTTTAATTTGTTTAGGTTTCTATTTTTAGGGTTTTGTACTAAAATACAAAACCCTATTGCAATCACGACCTGTGTCCGTCTGTCCGTCCGTCCGTCCGTCTGTATGTCACAGCACTTTTTCTCCGAAACTATAGAGGCTACAGCCATGAAACTTTGTGGAAAGGTCAGAAGTGGTGACCTCTTGAAAGTTCAAGGGTAAAAAAATTTTTCAAAGGGGTTTAAGGGGGGTCTCCCCATATAGGGAGTTGACCCCTCAAAAAAAAATTTCACCATTGGTAGTCGAGTAGGGTGTCATTGGAAAGGTCTCAATGAGATCTTTTCAAAACAGGTCTTAAAATTGCCTTATGAGGACCGAGGGGGGCAGGGGAAGGGGAAATGTACGAACTTTTCGCGTACCACCCCCTCGCGATTGGACACCTTCCATCCGAAAAATCTGAAAAAAATCATGAATGTAGGCCTTAATGAGTACAACAACAACAAATACATGAGAAGTCGAAATTCACTCAACTTTGTTAGTAATAGTATGATTTATCGATTTTATGTTTTCGAATAAAATCCAGATGGTACCCTTAAATTCAATAAAATTTAGCAAACAGATGACCTGAAAGTTTCATCAAGATCGAATAGTATTTAACGAAGTTATAGCGATTTGAATTTTCCTGTATTACTATGGAACAATATGCCCTGTATTACTATGGAAACACATGGCTATGGAGCCATATGCGCTTTTTACCAACTTAGACACTACAGCTTTGCTAGGATTTGCATGAAAATTTCAGGAATGATAGATATCATGAGGATGACTACATACAATTGAAACAAGTCGAAGAGGCAGGAGAGAGCTCCTAGCAAAAGGGCTTTGTAGCCATTCTAGGATTCGAAAAAATAGGCCATGAATCGATGCGATGCTTACAGTACAGAGGAGTGGCCCCTGAAAAAAATTTCATGAAAGGAAGCCGATATGAGTATCAAATGAAAGTTCTCCATGAGAGCTTTTCAAAACAGTTCTTAAACTGACAGTTTTTGCTTCAGTGGGGGCAGAGAGAGGGGGGGAAATACATGAAAAATGTGTTTTCTCCCTCGCGAATGGACACCCGTGATCTAAAAAAATCTGAAAAAATTATCAAGCGAAATATTTATGGGTATAATTTTAACAAATACCTCAGAATTAAAAAATTCTTTCAACTTAGTTAATAATAGTATGATCTTCGAACATGACGTGTCTCTTAATTTTATTCGTTGCTGGTTACGGCATTTTGTAAGTTGAGTACAAAACCCTTCTGACATGAGCATAGGTCTGTCTACCCAACTTGTTGAATGTTCTTTTTAGAGAATATGTTTTGATTTGCTTAGCTTTAATATTAAAAATATTGTATGGTTTGACGGATAAAGCGCGCACGGTTACTCCGAGTGACTCTGTATGATGATTTTTTGTTGATTAAAACTTGGGGTCATGGTGGGAAAACCTTAGAAAATTGTGGTTTGCTATATATTTCTTTCTATATTAAAGCGGAAGCTTGAGCATATGATGATCGTTGGGTTAATTTAGCGTTATGAACCAAAAACCCGTTGAGCCACGTATTACCCACTTATTGAGATTTTCTAACTACAGGTTTTTGATGTTTCTATTTTTCGCCAACTAAAAGGCCATTTCTTTCACATCCGTCCGTCTGTATGTCGAAGCGATTTTTCTCTGAAACTATTGAAGCTACAGCCGTGAAACTTTGTGGAAAAGTCAGAAGTTATGACTTCTTGAAACGTTTGGGGCGGAAAATTTTTGGGAGAGTTTTAAGGGAGTCTCCCCATAGAGGGAAGTGATCCTTCAAAGAAAAATTTCACGATTGATCATCGAGTAGGGAGTCATTGGGAAGGTCTCATTGAGATCTTTATGAAACAAGTCTTAAAGTTACCGTGTCAGTACCGAGGGGGGGCAGAGGAAGGGGATTGGACACCTTCCATTTGAAAAATCTGAAAAACTCATCAATGTAAACTTTTATCAAGTTTATTAGTATAGCATGATTTATCACTTTTAAATTTTATTGAATAAAACCGTAACCATGCCCTTAAATTCAATATAATTCAATACACGAATGTCTACTTACAAGATCAACCTGCCTTAAAAGTTTCAAAAAGATCGAATCGTATCTAACGAAATCACAACGCTTTGAATTTTCCTGTATTACTATGCAACAATATGCACTGTATATTAGTATTATGGGACTATTTGTGATTTTTACCGTATCAGGCACTACAGGTTTGCTAGAATTTGCATGAAAGTTTCAGGAATGATAGGTATCATGAATATATATCAGGGTTGATTCAGCTAGTGAGATCAGCAGTCATAAAACAAAATGGTGGCTGTTTTAAATGAGAAGATTCAAGGAATTTGAGTTATTTTTCCCGAACTTCAACACTTAAGGTATATGCTATTAGCACTCATTCAATTTAATGAATGACTGAAAATGATTACCTAAAATTTATAGGTGAAAGATGTCAAGGAGGCAGAAGAGAGCTCCTAACAGAAGAGCTTTGTAACGATCCTAGGGTTCGGAAAAATTTTTCTGATGCCATGAATTGATGACGAATTATTCATCATGTACTTGTGTAAGAAATCGTTCAAGTTTATCCAAATGAAGCACAATTCCTTCGATAACCACATAACAGCCACGATTTTGTTCCAGGTTAAATAATTTTTAGTGAACATATTCAAGTAAAACACGATTCCTTAAATTTTCATGAAAATCCGAAGAAAAGGAGGGTGCCTAGGTCGATTTGAAATATGTATCAACCATCAACATGTGTTATTGTTGTTGTAATTCCATACAATTGAGATGGCGATAATTCACTTTATTATGATTTGAGTCCCATGAAATTTCGTAGGCATACGGATCTTATATAAACCTATATAACTGTAAAATGTTAACAAGTTTAAGGGCACCATTTCGATTTTTGGGGGAAAATGTTAAATTTACTAGTCATTCTATTATTAACAGGGTTGAGTGCATTCTGATTCCTGAGGTATTTGTTGGCGTTCTACTAATAAAGATCTACCTTCGTGATTTTTCCAGATAACTTTTTTCAGATGCTGAAAGTGCCAAAACTTTTCATTTGATTCCCTACTCACCTACATTTGATGAACACTTTTTTTTAAGGGCCACTTGGTTATGAGCGGGGACCGTCTTAAAAAATTTCGAATTATTTGATAAGACCCAAGCTTTTGAGAGACTACCGCTTCTGACCTTTTCACAAAGTGTTTGCTTTGCAGCTTCTATATTTCCTAAAGAAATTTCTTGTAATGCACGGATAGACGGACAGACAGACAGGTGGATAGACGGACGGCAGACAGGACGTGAAATTAATAGATTTTTATAAAATTTCTTTCACAAAACCCTAAAAATCATGGAGCTACATCGAATAACAAATAACTTAGAGGTTAAAATCCGTTGAACTTTGCTAATAATAGTAGAACTTGGTATTTTTGTCAGTAAAACTGTAACATTAAATTGGATGAGCAGCCACTTAAGTAGTTTTTTAAAATATCCTTTTATTCTATAAGTTTCAATAAAATTTACAGAAGTTACAGCCACTTGGATTTACTCCGAGTACAACAATCATATATGTACATTTTTTCTACTACATGGATTTTATATCGAGCCAGTCACTACACCTTTGATTGGATCTTGTTCAAATTTTCAGATAAGATGAATAACAAAAATACATTTAAAATTCAAGCCAGTCGATGATTTTAGCAAAATTGGAACAGAATGTTGGCTGGTTAAAGTGGAGTTCTTTTAGAGCAAGAATATATTTGTTGGGGATGTCATAAAAGTTTTTCTTGAATTAAATCATTCTATATACATATCCGCACATTGTAGGGTAAGTACAAAACCCTTCTGACATGAGCGTAGCTCTATCTACCCAACTTGTTAATATATGCAACGAACTTTTTTCAGGTGCCTTATAGGAAATAGGAGTACCATCTAGAGATTTTGTCGAATTTCTAATTTAGAAGATGTCTTCTTAAGGTTTGGTATGGTATATTAAAGACCCTTTTTGCTTCGTGAACTCCCATCTCCTGGTTTCGTATCTTCACATATCGGTATAATTTATTAATAATCTCTTTTGATATATCAATCCATTTACTCTGTCGAAAAAGGTCTTCAACCCAAACAGGAATAAACCACTAAATTAAAATAATTCATTAGTCTCATTTAGTACAGAATTTATAATGCATTTTAAGAGATGTACTCGTATATGGGATTGACTACGAGTTTCATACCAGAAAGTCATTTGCTGCAAGTTTGTCAAACTATTCTTTAAGGACTTCTTGTTGAATAAATATTTTAAACTCAGTGATCATGTAAATGATACCAATATAAATCCAACTAAGGTATGAAGTAATTATTTTGATCTACACTATTTACCGACTGATATTAAATCCCTACAAATATGATCACTTTTGGATAAATTCCTATAAATATTCACTAAATGTTAGGAGCGATCGATTGAAGTCAATCAATTCTGGTACTGAATAGAAATAATTTAACATATCAAAACTCCGCGACACATGACAGATTAGGGTACCGTAGATGGGCACACTACAAATCTAGAAAAATTTCCTATCCAAGAGCTCGGTGTTGATTTATCCATGCCTTGCAAATGTTAATTTCAAAGCTAGTTTTTAACGTAAATACCCGCTGGGAATATTAAACGGTGTGAATCGGTCTGAAATTACGTTTTAAAATTTGCGAGGTACAAAATATAAGGAAAGGCATTTCTGAAGCAGCAATCTATCTACGCATGTTAAAGAAATAGATATGGATGTGGCAACTTAACATAGTAGATTCCATGCCCATTAGCACTAAGAAGGCAAACAGCAAATATAGCATAGTATTGAGATGTTGCAAGACTGAAGATTGATACTCATGTTGTGCGAATGGTATTTGTAGGAATTCGAAAAAAAATCTGAATTGGGCTGATATTAATGTCAACTGGTATGGCACCTGTGTGATTATAATGAATATATTAAAAATAGTTTAATTTTTGTACTAACGGTTGTGCGATTTACTAGATATCAAATTGAATTGATTTAATATTATTTGGATTGATGTAATCTTATTATTTGGGTGTTTAGCTCAAAGTTATACTCGTATAACATGCCATGTAAAATATTTGGGCTTCAATTAAAAACAATTAGTGATAGTTTTCCTCGTTTGAATATACTCGTAATATACGAAAAAAAATTTTCAAATGTTTTGACTCTCCAAGCTTCCCTCAACACCTTTACTGCTCTTTAGATACTTGATCGTGAAAGTTCTTGCCGAGACTTTTCAGTTGATATCCATGTCGGCTTATTTTTGGTGAAATCATTTTTTAAGGGTACCTCCATATATGAGCGGACACTTCTTAAAAAACTTGCAAATTTTGTATACCAAAAATTTTGCAAAATTGCCACTTTTGATCTACTTACAAAGTTTCACAGCTGTAGCTATTGTAGTTGTAGAAGAATTGCTGTGACGCACAAACAGATGGACAAACAGGTCGCGAAACCAAAATAGGTCATACACTTTCGCGACAATTGAATAGCTTTAGTTAAGTCCTTGTTTTACACATTATTGCATTTAAATTTTCAAAAGTTAAATACCGCAAATGACTATTTCTCTGAAATAAAATTAAAGTTAAAGATGAAAATATTA
Organism: Odontomyia ornata; assembly: GCA_963969285.1. Classification (NCBI taxonomy): domain Eukaryota; kingdom Metazoa; phylum Arthropoda; class Insecta; order Diptera; family Stratiomyidae; genus Odontomyia; species Odontomyia ornata. The sequence continues at coordinate 157,139,053 of OZ017741.1, forward strand.
GATGAAGGTGATTTTGGCGTGTGTACTATAATCCTTTTCGGACCATCACTTATAGACAAATATAGGTGAAAGCGAATACCACGCCTAGAACTGGGAGAACAGCTCTATTTATTCTTTTTATGCAAAAACACTATGTTTTTGCAACTAAATATTATATTCCGGTTAAATTTCTTCTGTAAGTCACTTGTTTGTGCTTTGTTTTTATTGATCGCTCGACCCTTTTTTTATCAACTAAATGTAAATCTATACGCTAACGTGCTCTACCTTGAGCTTTAAGCGTAACGCACAAGTGCATAGGTCTTATTTCGGATAGCTATGTTACATTAGTTGCAACTCGCCTATGCAATTTTGTACATTCATATTTTTTTTATTGAAAAATTGTTAAAGGAGAGAAATGTTAGTCGAAGGTGGTTTCGACCTATGCACTACACGTATGTGGGGCTTTTGGTCCCTCATCGGATGCGTCCTCAGGTAGCAGATAGAGGGTGCCCAAACTAGCTAGCCAGCGGGGTGTGGGAAATAAAATACCACTTGTGGACCAAAACCGACTAAGTCTAAGCTCTGACAATGCTCCACTTAGTATCAACTTTTCATGGAACCGGGAGGACGGCTAAAGCAACGTATAAAGGATTATTTTTTGGAAGTTGGAATGTTTGACCATTGTCTAGGTCTATTGCAAACGTGTATCTCCCTAGTATCATGTGTTAATCTTGTTGGGATTGTTAAATATTCAATCGGCTATAACTTGGCAGTTTATTATTTGATTAGTATGAAAGTTTTAGGATACGTACAACTAATATAAAAAAAAAACTAAAGTTGTAGCTGTTAAGATATTCAAGGGTCCTATTTTGATTTTATAAGCAAAACGAGCTATCTACGTTTATTTGCGGCCCTTGTACTTCTGAAGTCTTACTCGTAATATATCATCGATATGCACTAACTCTTTGTAACCTTCAAACAAGCATACGTTAGTTTCGACACAAATGCCCTGTTCAAAATAATGCTTGAATTTGGCGTCCCGCTAAAACTAGTCCGCATGGTCAAGGTCACGATGCTAAACAAAGAGTCCCAGGTCAAGGTAAACGGTGAATGAACGGATAGCTTTGGAATGAAATCAGGCTGAAAACAAGGTGATGGACTTGCCCCAATGATATTGTGCTCGAACACGTCATCGGGAAGACATCAGCTGAAACTTCGGGTACATTAATGTTCAACTCCACACAACTGGTAACATATGCTGATGACGATAATATTAAAACATGTTTAATCTTAGATGCGAAAGGAGCATTTCTGAGTTTGAAACTAGAAGCAAATTCATGACTCAAACGAAGAATAAAACTCCAGTCCGACAAAACCTGACCGTAGGCAAATGCAACCTTGAAAGTGTGGACGACTTTTTCTACCTTGGAGTCAACCTGAATAGAAGAGGCACCGGAAGCCACGAATGAAGCTATTATTCCGTACTTCCCATTCTAAGGTCCAGAGTTGTGCACAGGCAAAATATGCTCTGCAATTACAAAACACTAGTCAAACCTGTGCTGTTATATGGAAGTGAAACATGGACCCTGACGAGCGAATCCGAAAGGGCAGTGTACGTATTTGAACGCAATGTGCTCCAAAAAATTGGAGGCACAGTGAAACAGGAAACAGAGTGGAGACTACGTTGCAACGATGAGTTGTATGAACTGGTTGACAATCCACCTATTTCTTCTTGTGCAAAGTTACGCAAATTACAATGGTGCGGACCATGTAAAAAAATGAAAGAAAACCGGCTACCCATAAGAACATTGACGGGTAGAGTACAAGCTAGACGTCCAGCGGGAAGACCGAGGGCTCGATGGGAAGATGCGATAGAAGCTGACAACAGATCCTTGTTGGGAGTAAGCAACTGGTAGACAAGGTCGTTGGAAGAAATTAATCATAAACGAATAAATAAACAAATAAATTAATCATGCACTTTCAATATAAACCATATTAACTTTACGGGCCGCAATTTAAGCTTTAAGCTTTCAAATTTGGTTTACTACAAAAGGAATCTGTTTTGGAGTCTAATCACGAAGTGTTCCAAACCTCGTTCGAATCGGGAGTTCAACCCTGGACAGAGCATAAACATTCAATTTTTTTTTTTAAATGGCAGCTAAAAATATTAAATTTAAAATTTTCGACATTTTTATTTATCGTTCAATTTTCATAATTCTATGCATCATGAAAGAACTTACTCTACTATTCTATGTTTCCTTTCAAAGTTTCATTGGTTGAGGAACTTGGCTGCTAGAGAGCCACGAAAGCACATATTCGAACCATTGCCAATTTGTAGCTTACAATCGGATGATCATGTAAGATCAGTACAACTAATTACTTGACTGTAGATGGTCAAAAGCCCAGTTGAGGAAGGAGGAGAGATTTTTTTCCTTTCTCCCCCCCCCCCCCTCTAACTTACATGATTCCTTATCCTAAATCCCTCGATCAAATGGTCTCGGGGTCGCACATTAGCTTACTGGTTCCAAAATGATCGGAAATTAAATGCCGAGAAATGCCAAAAACTGCAAATAAACCTGCAGGTCTGCTACTTATTTTTTCTTAAATGTCCTTTGTGGTGGCGTAAGAGGGTGAAGGTGAGTCTTTTAAGCCTGATAAAGGAAATGAGAGTAATAACCATGCCACTGGAATGGAGATTGGGCGATGGGCTAGCTCTCCGTCGCTGGAAAACCCTACATTGTTTCAAAGCCGGCAATAGAGCCTCGGAATAGATTGGATATACGGCAATGACCTCGTAACCAAAAAAATACGATGGCATTGGATCCTAAAATGTCAGGTAACTGAACAACTCTGGCGCTGTTATGGACCTTTTACAACATATGGGCAATCCAGGAAACTAAACGGACTGGAAACGATATTCAAGACATGAAATCGCACAATCTGGCTGATAAACATACACGCCTGAACCGACGAAAAGGGTGAAGAAAGGAAGGAAACGTTCAACAATTTCCTAGAAAGACTAGTTGACTCATGGCTCTCAAACGATACAAAAATAATTCAATGCTAAGGTTGGCACTGAGCTATCTCATCGGTGAATGACTGAAGAACATAGCCTCCACGATGGAATAAATGACAACAGCCAGCACCTAATTCACTTTAAGTGTGGCAGAAATCTTGTCATACTTTTGACTAACTTCCCACATCGACGCATACATAAAATGACCTAAAAATCAAACCACCCATTTTCTGCTTCAAAAATGTTGGACTCTACGTCTGTACGTATCGAGGAGTTGATCGAAACTCGAATCATCCTCCCTTATAACAAATTGGCCCTTAAAAATTTTTTTTAATCAAAGGTAGTCGAGTGTGGTATCAAATGAAATGTCTTGATTAGAACTTTTAGAATCTAAAATAAAAAACTCATTTTATGAATTAGGGGATCTAGGGGAAGGCAAAATGTACAAAAATGTGTGTGTCCCCCCCTCGCGATTAGACACCTTTGAGCTAATCAATCTGAAAATTTTCACAATTGTGGGCCTTTGTGAGTACAAGGGCAACAAATAGATTTTACATTTTCGCCCATAAAATCAAAACGGTACCTTTAAACTTTGTGAAATTTTACAATGCTATAAGTTACATACGTTAACAAAATTTGATCCAGATCGAATCATAATCAAGTGAGTTATAGCCATTTCAATTGAATGGAATTCCAACAACAATAACACGTGTTACATATTTCAAATTGATCTAGGGACTTCTTTTTCTTTTAATTTTCATGAAAATTTAAGGAATAATGTTTAACTTGAACATGTTTAATCGGTCGAGCATTCAGAAAAATCATTTAAGCTACAGGTAGATCAAAATGGCGCCTGCACTGTGCCCATGAAAGAAACTGTTCATTTTTTGCATAAATTTGAACGATTTCATATCCAAGTATTGGATGAATAGTTCAAGTTATCGATTCACGCTATTAGAAAACATGTTTCTTACCTTAGCATGTTTACAAAGAGCTTCTGGTAGGAGCACTCTCCTGCTTTCTCAACTTGTTTAAAGCTAATGTCTTTCTTTTAATCCAAGCGTCTGTTTGTCTATCCGTCCGTCAGGAAATTCATAACAAAGGGGCCTCATTATCACTTATGATACAAGGGCAATCCTTAGGATCCCAAATAATATTTGGAACATTAAAATCATCACACAGTAGCAAGAGATTCTGAGGAAATCTCAAAAGGATGAAAACGGAGATTTCATCGAAATCGTTCCAAAGACTGAGGCTGGCTGAGTGAGCGCAAGGAATATAAATGGAAGGAATTAAGAGGTAAAATCTACGGCTTAGCGAAACAAAGAACAGAGTAGAGGCTAGACTACATGTATGAATTTTTTTGACCAAAAACCTGTAACTGCTTGCATAAAGTTATGCAAACTGCAATTGGGTGGGCCATTCACAAATAAAGGAAGATAACTGGCTTCCCAAAAGAGCACTGAATAGTCTGCGCGGTGTAGTGGTTTGATCATTCACCCCGTAAGCAAAATGTCCCTGGCAGAATCACATTGGTGACAACAAAAATTGTTTCGAGTAATTTTTAGGATAGAATACAAGCTCATTCAGTTATGATACTCACTGGTTTAGGCTCAGGAAGTATGGTAGCTGGGTGGACGAATACATGGGCAAAGCATGGTACTGACAATATCCCCTTATCAAGTGCCGTCATATTAGATCAAAATAATGAAATACTCTAACTATCTCTAAGCAAAGGCTTCAGGAGTATCAGCTCTGAGTCGACTTATGGCCAACGTAGGGGACCCAAACCATCAAGAAGATACCTCTTGATGAGTGCTGTAGGGTTAGTGCTACTATGCGGGGCAGAAATATGGGGCGGCGCTCTCAATTAGCGGTATACCGAAATCATTTCGCACAGGAACAGAGAAGAGGAGTTCTGAGGATTGCATCTTCATATCCGATAGTCTCTGATTTGGCGGTGAGAGTTACTGCAGGCGCGCTACCTGTTGCTCTCTTTGCTAGAGAGTGACACGCTTTTTACTTGCGTTGATCCAAGGACGCGAGGGAGATGGTTATCTACAAGAGAGACAGAACTCACTCAACGACTGGTAGTATTGGGTGAATTGCACTAAGGGAAGGTAGACTGCACGCTTCATCCCGGATATGAAACTATGGCTAAATCAAAGACATGGTGAGACTGACGTCTATCTGACCCAGCTTTTGAGTCTCACCCGCACAAGATTGGTAAGTCACAGTCCCTTGATTGTCAATTTTTCCCAGGAGGGGAAGACAATGCCTACCACACATTTTTTGTGTCAACGGAACCTCCACAGGGAGGTGGGAGCTTACCTCGGATAGTATAGTCACGGTGATGCTTGAGTCGGTTGACAAATGGAACCAGCTGGCATATTATGCTTGGACAGTCCTAAAAGATAATAAGGACTCACAGCAGCCAGGGACATTCGGGCTGGGAGTTCATTCGTCTCGCAATTCCTCTTCCCCTCTCCCTTCCCGCTAGATGAGGGATATCCCAGCTTGAAGGATCTCCATGGCGTAATAAAACGAGACCTGGCTAGGTTCTCGGGTTGACAGGGGAGGTGTTTGGCTTAGTTTTGTCGTTTGAGGGCATGGGAGTCTTACAGTCAGTGCGTAAATGACATTCACCTCCAAACTGAAAAAAAAACGAAGTTCCGAAAGGGATCGTTGTGCTAAAACAAAAACTAGAATATTGAAGGGTTGAACACAAAATAGAAATATAATCGGAAGACTGAGGACTCCATGGGAAGACACAATAGAAGCTGACAGCAAATCCTTGCGATGGGTAATCAACTAGCGAACGAGGTCCGTGATGATTGGAGGAAATTAGTCCTGGAGGCCAAAGCCACAAATTACGATGGATCAAGAGGTACGATTGGGAAGAAATTTGAAACCTGACAAATAAACACTCGACTGGAAATGTTGGATGAAAATCCTAACTTAAAGAGGCTAATGCGAGGGCGGTTCAAAAGTACCCGTGTTTGGCGAGAGAGGTTGTTCCTGATGTAAGTTGGTATTATCATCAGAGTGATTGCTAGGTGAGTTTGGATTTGGTAGCCATTCGAGTAAGACGTGTTTCGTGATTTTTGCTAAGATGGAAAAAGAGTAGTATCGGTCGGTAATTGGTATTTTTTTTGTTTTTGAATAGAAAAAAATTCGAGGAGATAAAAGCAAAGTAGGACGCTGTTTATGGGGAAACTTCGCCATCTACGACCACAGTTAGATATTGGTTCAACGAATTCGAACGTGGGCGAACATCCGTTTTTATGAGGAGCGACTAAGACGCTCGACAGACGTGGTTACTGAGGAAATCATTCAAAAAGACTACGACATGGTTCTCGATGATCAACAAACGAAAGTGGGCGAAGTAGCAGAGGCCGTAGGGGTGCCGACCGGAATCGCAATTAATATTTTACATGATAAGTTGGCGATGAAAAAATTGTCAGCCTGATGGGTGCCGCGATTGTTCACGGTGGACAACAAGCGGATACAGCTGTTTACTTTGAAGCAGAGTTTGGAGCAATTTAAGCGATATCCAAAGGAGTTTTCGCGTTGAGTTGTCATCGTTGATGAAATCTGGATTCATCATTTCACACCAGAAACTAAGCAAAAATCAAAACAATGGATTTCTCCCGGTGTATCTGCTCCAAAGAAAGCGAAGACGGTCCCATTGGCCAGAAAGGTCATGACGACAATATTTTGGGATGAAAATGGCGTCATCCCCATGGATTTTTTAAAATAAGAAGAACAATCTCTCGACAGTGCTCCAGTGAGTTATTGAACCGCTTCAACAAAAAATGAAGGAGACACGCCCGCATTTGGCGAAAAAAAGGTGCTGTTCCACCATGATAACGCACCAGAACATTCATCCAGAGTTGTCAAAACTGCCAAACTGCATGAACTGATCTAAAGAAAAATGGCAATGGTCCCCCTTAAAAACTTGTTAAATTTTTGGAAGGAATTAAAATTTCGAGAGACTATCACTTTTGACCTTTCCACAAAATTTATGCTTTGTAGCTTTTATAGTTTCTGAGAAAGTTTGGAATGAGGCACGGACAAATGGATAGACAGGACGTGAAACTAGTAGACCTTTGTAAAGTTCGTTTTAAAATACCATAAAAAACGAATAAAAAATATATATGTTTGAAACTGATTACCTTCTTTCAATGGATACCTGTTAAAAATAAATTAGAATATAAACCCCTGGAAAATTTTTGACTTCATAAATTTCATATAATTTTTCTCTTTGTACGAAGACATGCTCTAAAGTTGAACCATAATCACAAAATTTGTTTATTCTCTTTAGCTTAACATGTGCATGAAATAAACACTTCACCTTCCTATTAAAAACGAGAATAAAAACAAATTCTTTGATTATGAATCTTGAATTCGGGAATTAGTGATTGTAAGTTACAAATTTGTAGATTTTATTTTTATAAATAATTAAAAAACTAGATATTTGTTTATGGATTCTGTTTTAAGATATTTCGAATTTGGATGTTTGTTTTTGAATCTTGCGTTCAAGAATATATGGGTAATCTATTAAATATATGAGTAGAAAATAAAACATCAAAAACATGTATAAAAAATATTGCATTGGATATCCTTAGTTTTCCAATTATTCCAACGATGCAAGTGAAATCTTCAAACTTTAACAAAGACATTGGTGCATGCAAACCCAATACTTCCCATGAAGAAAATCAACACAAATTAAAATATTTTATAACACGAGTTTACTGGTGTAATTGCACTAAATTTCACAAAAATTTTCGATAATATCCAAAAAGTGATATGTGCTCAAACTTTGAGGGAGTTTCCAAAAATTAAAATCACTGATGCCCATGAAATGATTTCACTGAATTTCATTGATCGGCTATTAAATATGAGATTACACCACAAAGATCGTTGCAGTTTAATACAAATATGCGAATCGAATCGTGGCTAATAGCTAGTAAGCATAAACCAAGCACATACATATATGATAGCATCGCAATTTTACCTTAATTCTGGTTGCAAGTTACAAACTATTAAAATTTTATCTAATCTTAATGTATGCGAATCATTAACTTACCATTTTGTTAATTTTCCTTTACAATAATTTTCGCTTGCCAGCTGAATTTCACGTCGAATTTAAAATAATCATCCAGAAAACGTTACACGATCACAATCACGATTAAACTGTAATAACACTAAAAAAACACAACAATTACTTCACCATTAGCCGCGGCGGATTCACCGAGAAGAAGCCTAAAATGAAAATTTCCAATTTAATGTTCACACTGTCATTGCGCATGCAAGTCTCCACGATGACACGGTCACAATGATAAAGACACAACACATGCGACACATACGGTCAGGCCTGATGATTACCGATCTCTGAGGACTCACTTCCCTTGACGGCTCACAATAATGTCTTGTAAAAAGTGATTGGTGCAATGCGATCGTAAACAGTTCCGTGGATCCATTCTTTGATTATTTGCTATTTGTTACTAACATTTTTTTCAGTCAAGGTGTACTTGTCCAACACCAGATAAAGTAACACACAAGAAGTGGATGCAGATAATGGTATGCAATTGAGGCATCGAGGGGCATCGTGGGGTGAGTGAACCAGCGAGCGGACGGTGAGTGGGCAGTGCAATTCTATGCCACTGATAAGTTACTTAATCCGATTTAATTTCAGATCAGGTATCCAGGTGCAATATTGAATGTCTTGGAGCAACGGATCCAATGATTGAGTTACGCATGACGAGGGAGGGCGAGATTGCAAGCCGAGTTGGGTGGCAGTTGACGGGTGGCGAAAGTGATAAGAGCCTCCGGTAACTTACTACCTATTGTTTCTCTTAAGGGTGTAGTAAATCGCAAGGATTGTTTCATAAGCAACAAATCAAAGCACTTAGTCGAAATTGATCTTTTCATGGTAGCGAAAAGATTTAGCAGATTTGGTACTAGTTTGGCTTGGTAAGCGGTGTAAATGTTATCTTTATCTGATTGTAAAAACATTGTTAAGCTTCTTGTTTTGCGTTGATATTCAGCTTTTGACACTAAACGCCCCATGCTTGCAAATTTGAAACGATTGTTCAATGTGCATCAAATACCAAATCAGTGGTGCAACTTCGTTAAGATTTAATTACAGAACATCAGAAATAGTGTGGGATCAGATATAAAGGCATAGATTTGTCGGCAACACATTGCAATTATGAATAATTATGCAAGATATGGTTTCTACAATCGAAAACATGGTCCATACTACGCAAATAGCAATCATGTGATTATCCATTCATTTGTTTTATTCCGGCTTGATAAATGTTGGAAAAGATTATCGCTGCTGAGATTTTTTTGTTTCTTCTTTTATTAGGATTTTGTACTACTTGCAAAACCCAATTGAAATCGGTTTTGTATGTCTGTCCGTTCGCCTGTGTATCACAGCACTTTATTTGTAAAAATCGAACCGCGGAAGACACCAAACATTGCAGCAGAAGTGGTGATCCCGTCAAAGTTTGTATATCAATAAATTTTTCAACTGTTTTAAACTGGTGGTTCCCCCATATAGGAAGGGGAGTCGCAACATTTTTTACTGACGATTTTCAAAACAATGTTACCAGCTTCGTTTAGTTCTGAGGGAAAGGGAGTGTAAGAAAAATTTGTATAAAAATTTAGCAAAATTAGATTTTTAATTGCCATTTTCAACAAAAATCGAGTATTTGTGTTCTGTCCAGAGAAAAGTTCTGATTTGAACGAGCTTTGGCACAGTGATTGATGCGACTCAAAGATAAATATCTTTTAAAATAATTCAAAATCAAACGCTTCAATTCAAAACGCCGGCCCCCAAAACCCAAAAAGTGATCGAAATTCTTTATTGCAGTAACAACTTGTTGAATATATTTTCATGTATACATTTGAAATGGCTTACATTTGAAGTATTTGTACGACAGAAAATTTTTCTAACACAGCGTTTGACTTTGAAAATGGTCACCAATCAAATTATTATTTGCTTTTTGAAACTAAGAGTGCCAATGAGAAGTTTGCTTTTCCGGCTGGTGCTGCCAACGGGAATTTTTTTACATAACAACAATGTGGCGACCATTAAAAATGGAGAAACAATGGATTTTAATTTTCAAAATGTACATTTCTTTGGCATTTTTCTTGACTTAATCCATTGTTGCTGACTGCATATTGTAAGTGAAGTACATAAAACTTCTGACAGGAGCGTGAACCTGTCTAGTCAACTTTTTTAATGTCACATAGTAACCTCTAAGCACATGAATGATACCAAGACGGTGTTCATTTGTTTTAGTCGTTTTGGACGGGCAAATAATTTAAGGGAAAATGCTCATGCAATGTTGCTCACATTTGTCAAAAAATAAAAAGTTATGCAACCAGGACATTGCTCTTACTAGAAAGCTTTTGAAGCGGTTTTTCAGACAATTATTTTGATGACGCTAACTAACAATTCCAACAATACTTTCATTACATATGAATTAAATCACTCAAATTAGAAACATTGAGGAGTCTTTTAATAGAGACCAAATCCCCGCAGGGGGAATGCTGGCTGACAGAAGTACTCTTGGAGACTAGCATTCTTTCGGGAGTTCCGCCCTCACGTACCCGAGGAAACTCCTTCAGGGGGAATGCCGGTCAACAAGAGTACTCTTGAAGGCTAGCAATCTTGGGGAGCGCCGCCCTCACGGACCCGAGGATATGGGGGGCACCATGAAGTGGCCTCCTGGAATTACAGGTAAGGACTCTGACTGGATCTGGACTATGCTTTGGAAAACGAACTGGAATTTATGCTTTGAGCTGGTGGATATGATGGTTTGGACCTAGTTGCTTTGCACGGTAGCGCCAATAAGAAACTCGTGCGTGAATGGCTCCAGTTCAACTGCCATACTGTCTGCGTGCCGGTAAAACCTTGGCAGGCCTTGTAGTACGTCCGAAGTTCGCACCATTTGGTTGGTGGTGTAGATTCGGCTGAGACGGACTCCCGATTAGTCCTAGTCTAGCTCTGAGCAATTGTCCCCATAAGGGCTTGTGCCAATCCTCGCATGGACTTCATGCTCTGCAAAGATAACCATGGGACCCAGAAGGCGACTACACAGGAGACCCAATAAAACTGCAGCAACCAAAAACTATAAAAAGAAACAAAAAACAACTCTAAAAAGAGAGTAAAAATAACAGCAACGCCAACGCAACCAGCAGTTGCAGCCACGATGTTAACGGTACATCGTGAGCGGTACTAAAGACGACAAAAACGACAATTAATACAATGACAGGAAAAACGGAGATTAACAGACAGTCTTGTTTAGACTGAGATTCCTGCGCCGTTCCGGCGCAGCAAAAAAATGATGCGAACGCCAGAGCGTTCTATAAAGGAAAAGCGGAAAACTCTGCAGGACGCGTCAGATATTTGAGCGGTCGAGGAAAATATAAAAAGCATCGAACATTCGATGGTCACTGCTGCGGCCACGACCAAAGCGACTGAAGCAAGGATCGTAAGTCCCGACTAAACAACGAACCATTCTGAAGTCTACAAAGAGATTACGGCAGGAAAGGACAGGATTCACCAGACAAATAAAGTGGCGTTGTGTGATTTCATCGCTAACGTCGAAAATGTGGCGGAATTACTGTATTCGGAAACGGAAGCTGATAATGTCTCCCAAGAATGATAGCCGCAAAGTACAATTGCCGCCCAGCGACATGAAGAAAGGCTATTCCGAAAAGCGGGAGACGTTCTGAAAAGAATACAATCTGCATGCGACTCGCCAAAAATCAACAAACCAGTAAGGCTTGGGCTAACTAGAGGAGCTCCTAGACCACATAAAGTATTATCGGAAGAGTTGGTCAAACGCCGAAGAAGAGCAGAAGGCTAAAGAAGCGCTGGAGACTAAATCTGAAGGGCACGTGCAGATAGCTCCGCCGTCAAAAATCAATTAAAGAATGGCAACTAACCCAATCGAAGGAGACCGGGATAAAATATGGAAGAAAGAGGCACTTGACGGGCGTGGGACGCTAGATCAGGGGTTCCAGATAGTACTAATAAAAGGAGCGAAGAAAGCCGCAAAGAAACTCCTTAAAAAAGTAACAGTAAACAAAGTTCGCACGGGCGCCCAGCAAGACGAAACGGGAGGGAAAGAAGCCGCGACGAAGACCCCGGCAGCAGGCACTGCTCGTAAAACCCCAAGATGGTCGATCCTACGCGGAGGTGCAGCGGGATATCAAAGGAGATGTAAGGTCCACCAACACGGCCATTAAAGCAGTACGACCAACGCGGTCGGGCCACATACTGATCGAAGTTGGAGCAGAGGCCAACAATAGGGAAGCATTCTGCGACGCAGTAAAAACAAATCTTCGGCAAAAGCGCAATTATAGCCTCGCTTGAGCCGATGGCAACGATCGAAATAAGAGACATTGACTGCGTCACGGATCTGGCCGAGGTGGAAGACGCCATCAAGAAGAAGTTCCCTAGCGTGGGCAGGATCAAAGCGAGGCTGACACCAGAAAATCACAGGGACAGCGGACGGGTTGACCGATAAGGACGCCGAACAATTTCTGAATTAGGGCAAAGTAAGAATAGAGGGGGTTATCGGCAGGAGACGGTAAAAGGCAGTGCCACTTCAATGTTTCCAATACCTTGGCTATGGTTACACCGCACAAGTATGCAAAGGACCCGATAAGAGTTCCCTATGTTACAAATGCAGTGAAATGGGACATAAAAGAAAAGAGTGTACCAAGTAGTTTACAAGAATGCTGGTCCAAGACCGGATTTTGCGCACGTCTTGGGATCGGAAAAATGCTGAGTTTACCAGGAAGCCCTAGCCAAAATAAAATCAGAGCTTCAATGACTCGCATCCTGCAGTTAAACCTACACTGCAGTTCAACCGCCCAAAATCAGCTGCAGCAGTTTGTGAGGGACATGCAAGCCAACTTTATGCCACTGGGTGAGCAACACCATGATAAAAGTTCGGCATCATGGTATCCTGATGTAACTGGTATGAGTACTGCTGCCGTCAGAATAGTGATTTCCAGGCGGGGAGCTGTGGAAAGGGGGATGGTTCATGTTGGTTCGGTGCTCAGAAACCATCTTCCTTTGTGTATACTTAACGCCAAACTAATCGATATCATCTTTCCAAGCCAAGCTGAATGCTTTGGACGACACTCTGTCGGATGCAACGGCAATGCACTCGTTGGAGGGGACTTCAACGCTAAAGCAATGGAACGGGACACACCTCAAACAGATCCGCGGAGAAAGCGAATCCTAGAAATGGTGGCCGGGATAGCGTTTGTCATATTAAACACCGAAAATACGCCAACTTTAAGCCGCATTGGCTGTGAACGAACCAAACCTGACGTGACATTCGTCTCGGAGTCCTTAGTACAGAGGATACGCAATTGGAGAGTATTAGAGGACTATTCAGCCAGTGATCACCAGTACATTCTGTTTGTGATCAGTGATGTTATCTCCCGACGCCTGTGGTCTTGACTTCCTACAATTGGGTGGAACATCGGAAGGATGGAAAAGGAGAGGTTCATCGATTAGGTGCCCCGCTTCAGGAAGATTTGAAGGATACAGAAGAACTGGCAGCTCAAGATGTGGTGAACTCAACGATGACTATCATCACAATTGCTTGCAACGCTTCCATGCTCCGTCGAAAACCCCGGCATGGCAAGTCCTCAGTTTTCCATCAAGAAGATGTCTCTTGATGAGTGCTGTAGGGTCTGTGCTTCTAAACGGAGCAGAAATGTGGAGCGACACTCTCAGTAAGAAGGTATACCGAAAACGCTTGGCACAGGTACAGAGAAGAGGAGTACTGAGGATTGCCTTTTCGTATCCGGCAGTCTCTGATTCGGCGGTGAGAGTTATTGTATGCGTGATACATGTTGACCTCCTTGCTAGAGAGTGCCGCGCTATTTACCTGCGCCGAAGCGAGGATGCGAGGAAGATGGTTTGCCGTGAGGAGAGACAGCACTCCCTCAACAATTGTTAGCAGTCTTGGGTGAATTCCAAGAAGGGGCGGTGGACTTAGGGCATCATCGTGGAAGTCAGACCGTGGCTAAACTGAAGGCATGGGGAGATTGACTTCTGTCTGACCCAGCTTTTGAGCGGGCATGGGTGTTTTCAGTCTTACCTGCACAAGATTTGAAAGTCATGGTCTCCCGATTGACAGTTTTGCCCACAAGAGGAGGACAATACCTGCCACACATTTTGTGCGTACAAAAAATATAGCAGGCTGCAAAGAGACCTCTACAGGGAAACAGGAGAGCTCACCGCGGATAATATAGTTACGGTGATGCCCTTATTGGTCGACAAATTAAAACAGGTGGCACAATTATGCTCGGGCTCTCCTAAAATATAAAAGGGACTCACAGCAGCCGAGGGGGTTGGGGCTGGGGAATCGCCCCCTTCCCGTTAGAAGAGGGATCTTCCACCTTGAAGGCGCCCCACAGTGAACAAACCGAGACCTGGCCCGAAGTAATGTGTCAAGCGGTTCCAAGCTGGGTTCTCGGCGTGACAGGGGAGGTATCTAGTGGGCAGCCCAGTTGATTTTTTGCAAGCAGAGGACTTCCACACTCTGTGCGTAAATGACGTTCACCTCCCAGCTAAAATATATATATATATATATATATATATATATATATATATATATATATATATATATATATATATATATATATATATATATATATATATATATATATGTATATATATTTGCTCTGCATTTAGTGTTTTGCCACGGTACAACACGTACAGTCGAAGAAATAATTTGTCGTGGAACTTGATGCCAAGAGAAAGGACATACGCCACACACCACAGGTCCTAATCTACCAGCGCATGCACGCGTTCCTGGACCAAATCACTCTCGGTGAGCACCGACACCTAGCTCATTGATGCAGTACAACATCGCTGCAAGTGGTTCACGGACAGTAAACAACTCATAGGCACTACACCGTAAAAAATTTTTGCACTGAAGACAGTAAAGTGGTAGTATTATGAGGTCTTCTGATATCAAGTCTTAAAATCACATTAAATACTAAGTAACAAATAGGGTAGAGGATGACAAATCACAGGAACAGAACTTAATTTTTACTAAGACAATAAACCCCTTAGAATTTTATTCAAAATATCATTACATGATTTGTTAATTTTCCCGAATCAAATTGCATGAGTCGGCTGAAATTCAATAAAGTTCTATATTTAGGTAGCCATATTCGAGGTGTGTTCAAAGGCTTTTTTTGTGTTGGCAAGATTGCTCTAGAAAGGACCTTAAAAATTCTCAGATATATCGATTGTTTGCGTTACGTTAGCTGTTAAAGAAATAGTAAGTGTTTTAAGACTGTTGGCTTTTTTATTTTACATTTTTTGTAAATAATAGATCAGAGAACTGGTATTATATTTTGCTATACAAATAATCAGAAGTGCAAAAAAGTCTTATAAACTTTGGCTTATGCCATGTCATTTTTTCGGATGAATTAGGTATGAGCATTATTTGTTCCAAAAGTATTAAATTTCCACCAAAAACATCATTGAAAGGAAGTTGCTCCGGAACCTCTGGATGCTGAGAAAAGGGATGCAGACCTATTAAAATGTATCATAACAGGTGATGAAACATTAATTTATGGACATGATGTCAAAACTAAAACGGAAGCGTTCTGGATTGCCAAGGCCAAGATTGCCAAAAGAAGTAAGCTCTATACCAAAGATCGAGTTTCAGAAGTGTTTTGGGGATTGGACTGTTTTGAAGAGATAGCATTAATGTAGATGAATAAATAAAGTTCTTTACTTTTTGAACACACCTCATATAAGGCTATTTTATAATGCAAGTTTCAAATGAATTTATTATATTCAACGACGTTGTAGTTATTTAAATTGACTTCGATTATATCAGCAACAATACATGATTTTGCATGTGCATCGTACATGTATCTAGACACTAACATTTTGTTGGGTTTTCACAAAACTTTAAAATATAAGTTTTTTGGATTATTTTTAAAGAGATCTTCAATGAATGAGATGAGTGAAATGAAATCGAATTGGCGGTAGCTTTAAATAGAACAGAACTTAACTTTCTTATTTCTCCAGTCTAAGATTCAAGCTAATACTTTACAAGGCTGTTTAAACTGTTTGCTGATTTGCTTTTGACTTCGAAATATTATTTAATTAATTTAATTTCACGGAACTATTTGCGGTCTAGATTTCATTGCCCAAATACAAAACCCCTCTCATAGAAGCATATTTCTACCTACCTAGCGTGTTTTCAGTTGCATCAGCAGAAGCTGTTAAGGATTTACTAAGTGGAGTGGACTTTAAACAAAAAATTTTAAATTTCAGGTATTTTTTGAGGAAATCACCGAGTCAATATCACATTTTAATTCATAAGATTCCATTGAAATGCACCATAGTCATTCTTTTAGTGAATACAATTTTGAATACACTCGGCTATATAGTGAGAAAAACAAAATTTTAAATGAACTCATTCATATCAAGTTTTCATAATAATAAATTCAAGAAATGCTCGGCATGGCCTGGTTTTTAGAAAACCATGTGTCAGCTCACCTATGAACTCCTAGATCCTTCTAAACAATGCCCACATCAGAAACTTTCCACACCTTCAACCTTGGAGTTAATTACCATTAAATTTAACACGAGCAGTAAAATGGTTATTTTTACGCAAAAATAACTCGTTTGAAAGGTACAATAAATGCTTTTCAAGGCCATAGGATATATGACAGCAACTCAAACCAAATCGAATTCGGTCCTTAATGGTTTCAAGATTATTCGGTAATCAAAAGTAATAAAAATTTTCCCGTTTGATAAGTTTATTTTTAACGCTCTGTTTTTTTGCCAATTTGTTCGAAAAACGATAAAAATAAAATTTAATACATCAAGAGGAACATTTTTGATTACCTTTGATCTATTTAATCTTATGTGAAGACATAATCAACTATAAGTATTATTTTGAAGCGAAAATTATTTCCTACGTGTATAATACTAATGTATGTAATATAATATAATGTATATAGTTCCGTTTTAAACTGCGCAACCTAACACAAGTTTTCAACTGTAGCTGGTATAAGCGAACCTCAACGTGTAGAGTTTAATATGAAATGTAAAAAATAAAAAGCGACTTGTACGTACTAGAATTCAATCCACACCTGAAAAACAACTGAAACAAGTTGGGTGAACAGACCTACGCTCATGTCAGAAGGGTTTTGTATTCAATTTACAAAATGCAGTCACCAGATCGAATCAAATCAAGAAACATTTCAAAGACGATTTTATTGGAGAAAATATGAAATACGAAGATCATACTACTTTTAACAAAGTTCAACGAATTTCGACTTCTGAGTTTTTTGGTATTGGTATACTCATAAATATCTCCCTTGATAATTATTTCACATGTCCAGCCGCGACGGAGGAAACACATTTTTCATGTATTTACCCCCTGTGCCCCATTGAAGCAAAAACTGGCAGTTTAACAACTGTTTTGAAAAGCTCCCATGAAAACTTTTATTTCATACTCATATCGGCTACGTTTGATGAATTTTTTTTTTTCAGGGGCCACTCTCCTGTACTGTGATCATCGACTAATGGCCAATTTTTTCGAATCCTAGAATGGTTACAAAACCCTTTTGCTAGGAGCTCTCTCCCGCCTCCTAGACATGTTTCACTTATAAGCATTAATTGTAGGTACTGATCTACAGTCATTCATTAAATTGAATCAAGTGTTCAAAGCATGCACCTTAAACGTTGAAGTTGGGAAAAAATAACTCAAAATTATTCAATCTTCGCATTTAAAACAGCCACTTTCTTGTTTTACGATTACTGATACCATCAGCTCAACCGATTCTCAAAGATATACATGACACCTATGATTCCTAAAATTTTCATGCAAATCCTAGCAAAACTGTAGTGTCTGAGTCGGTAAAAAGCGCGTGTTGTTCCATAGCCATATGTTGCCATAGTAATAAATGCAGCGCATATTGTTCCATAGTAATACAGGAAAATTCGCTAAATATGATTCAATCTTCATGAAACTTTCAGAATAGATCAATCTTATTAATAGTCATCTGTGTACTAAATTTCATAGAATTTAAGGGCACCGTTAAGATTTTATTCAAGAAATCATAAAATCGATAAATCATACTATTACTAACAAAGTTGAGTGAATTGCGACTTCTCACGTATTTGTTGTTGTTGTACTCATCAAGACCTACATTCTTGATTTTTTTCAGATTTTTCGGATCACAGGTGTCCAATCGCGAGGGGGGGGGGACACAAATTTTTCGTGTATTTCCCCTCCCTGTGCGCCCCTCGAAGCAAACTTTGCTAAACGAAGACCTGTTTTGAAAAGTTCTCATCGAGACCTTTCATTTGATACCCATATCGGCCACCTTCAATGAAATTTTTTTTTCGGGGGGTCACTCCCCTATATGGGGAGACCCCCCTTAAATGCCTTATAAAATTTTTTTATATTTGAACTTTGAAGAGATCACCACTTTACACCTACATACAAAATTTGATGTTTCTAGCTTAAGTAGTTTCCGAGAAAAACTGCTGTGACACACGGACGGACGGACGGGCGGACGGGCGGACAGACAGACAGACGGACAGACGGACAGACAGGACGCGATTTTAGAAGGGTTTTGTAAAATTATTTTACAAAACCCTAAAAAGGGATTAATCCTTCTTTTCCGTAGCTCAATTTTTTTATTCTTGTGAAAAATACTCGCGAAATGTTTCTATATTTAAATTGTTAAAATATAAATAGTTTACCTCATAACTCCGATTATTATTTTTTCTCTGAGTAGGGAAAGTAAGCTTAAAGTATCAATACTTATTTACACAGAATATCTGTTTAAAAAATAAGAGAAGTATTTAAACGTTTCTTTTCGCGATTTGTCTTTCTTGATACTTTAGTTTTGATTTCATTATGTTCCTTTTTAAAAAATGAATTAAAAGTATTACTCGAATAATATTTTTTGATTTTAATTCCCTTTCTTGAATTTTGTAGGCTTGTATGATTGAGAACTCAGAAATGGAATTACCAATGCCAATCGAGCGGACAATATACTTGAAAAATTATTTCATAGCTCATATAATTTGATTGATTTATAAAGCTTCAGGTAGCTATTGGTATTGTCCTTGTAAAACGTAAGTATTGCTAATCTGAACTTTATTTAAGCTCTAGCCTCATGATATTCAACGCCCAGTAGGATGCTTAAATTATTATAACAGTCACTTCCTTTTCAATATTTCGATGATTGTACATCAATTTTTTTTTAATTTACCAACGCTATCTTTCAATAAAATGTAGCAGATGGGTGGATCACGATTGCTGCAACAAAATTGAGTATCAAATTTTATTAAAAGGATCTCACATGAAACAGAATTACCGGCTACCTCAGTGTCAATTTGACATAAAGGGTTTTCTTATCAGAGGTGTTATTTTGAATAGCCCGCTATTTCGATAGATGTCACTTTTGAAGCTGTCATTTTTTGACATTTGACAAGTCGAAACTAAGTCATTATGAAAAATGGAACGATACACGCTTCAACAACGCATTGAAATTATTAAAATTCACTATTGAAATTATTAAAATTCACTATAACTGGTGAGAATTTGGCAGAGATGGTTCGTAAAACTCGAACATTTTTGGGTCGTCGTGAAGCACCTTGTTGGACCGCAATACAGAAATTGATGGAAAAATTCGAGCTGTTGGGACAACTTAGTGATGTGAAGAAAAAAACCCGTGCTCATCACTGAAGAACAGCCGAGAATATTGCTGCTGTAGCCGAAAGTGTTGAGCAAAACCCAGGTTTGTTCATTCCTCGTCGTTCTTTGGAATTAGGCATGCCACAAACGTCATTACACTGTATTTTGCATGAAGATTTGGGCTTTAAGGCTTATAAAGTTCAGTTAGCACAAGAACTCAAGCCGGTCGATCATCAACGATGTCGTATCTTTGCTGATTGGGTCCTTGAAAAGCATGAAAATGATCCGGAATCCCATCGAAAAATCATCTGGAGTGATGAGGTTCATTTCCACCCCGGTGGCTTCGTCATCAAGCGAAATTGTCATATCTGGGGCTCGGAGTATCCAAGAGTTATTTTTAAAAGCCTCTCTATCTTCAACGTGTGACTGTTTGCTGCGGTTTATGGTCTGGCGGAGTCATTGGACCTTACTTTTACGAAAATGAGGCTGGAGCAACAGTTACGGTGAATGGATTGCGCTATTGAGAGATGGTTAATGATTTTTTATGGCCGGAATTGGATGGTATTGATCTAGACAACGTTTACTTTCAACAAGACAGCGCTACGTGCCACACAAGCAACGAAACCATTGATCTTTTACGGGAAAAGTTTCCGGACCGTGTTATCTCTCGAAGAGGTGATCACAATTGGCCACAGAGATCTTGCGATTCAACACCTTGCGACTTCTTCCTTTGGAACCACGTGAAGGAGAAGGTCTATGCCAACAGCCGAGCGCCGATTCAAGACCTCAAAGATGGAATTCGTGAGGCTATCGAGGACATAGCGCAGCCACTTTGCGATTTGGTTATGGAAAATTTCATAAAAAGGATATGGTCTTGTAAGCGTGGTCATGGAGGTCATTCCTCCTCTTTTCCTCTTGATAATGAAATAAACATCCGATCATTTATGTTTCGATATCAAAATAACACCTCTTATTGGAATACTCTGTATAACAAGCTGGACAAAGACAAGATCAGCTGCTGAATTAGAAGTCATTTGGAGTTGTCTTTTGTTAAAATAATATTGCATATGAATTAGTGAAATGATGTGGTTAAGCAGCTGCACTGGACTTACTTTGAAAATCCAAAAATATAGAAATCTTACTATTTAATTCTTTTAAATAAACAACGGTAATTTTACGGTTGTCATTAGTTTCTCTCTACGAGGAGAGGGATTTTCATGTAGTAGAGTGAAGAAACGGGTATATTGAGACTTGTCTCACTACTGGCTTTATTCTTTCCAAAGCATTCGTGTATTTGGACATGGATCGATATGTTTTTGATTCTAACGGTGTCCCAATCATATATGCCATATAAAGACGAGCCACCAATAAGAAGATAAACATCCTCCAAATTTGAGTTTGAGTTGGGACGGAGCGATCTATGTATTGGTGGCTGAATCACAGCGTCTAAATTATTCGTGTTTATTTGTTTGTTTTGTGTTTTCTTTTGCATAGTTTTGAGTTTTAGCTCATTATTGCTACATATAGGGTTGTTGTTTATGTTAAAAATCTGGAATAGAAATCAATATTTAGGAAAGGTATATGTTATGTTTATCATATGGGTAATTCCATGAAAAAGTGGAAATGGTGTGAGTAAAACTTATGATGTCTTTTCAACTTTTTACTTTGGCCAAAATAATATTTGAGAGTAGCAACACTGCACCCAAACATCAATTTAAAAATTTTGCATTGCAATTCGTGTATTTCGCCGATTCTAGTTGTTGTGTGGCAAGTGTTTAAACTTATGATAAAACACCTTTACTGATTAATTATTTTTTAGTGTTTCTTGTTATAAACTGGTAAGTAAATTTTAAATACCTAATAAAACATTATGTTGTGCTATCAATAATTCATTATGACAGCAATTCTTTGAGAAAGTTAAGATCTTAAAAATGAAGAAATAAAGGCTCCTGATTTTAGTAACGTGAGTTACCTAAAACTATATATCATTACTAGTAATGTCGGTGGTTGTTTTTTTAATCAAAAGAATGCTTGGATTCTCTATTGGTACTTTATTCTGCAACGAATAACGGTTAAAACTGCTTAATTTTATTAGTCTAGATAATCAGATATTATGAGTAACGCGAATTACCGGTAACTCGTGTTACTATTATGTAACAAGAGTGACTCATATTTTTTAAATGTATCTTGTTTATGCTCTTCTGTCTGAATGCATTTTTTATTGGTTTAGGCCGGAATGCCGCTACCTGCTGCTGAGAAAATGAAAAGAAGGGAGAAATTAAAAATTGAGGGAAAATACGACGATTTTTTTATTCGATATCCCGCTCGACTCCCTTTGGGTAAAGAAAATTTTTAAGGGTTTATTCGTTATTACGGGGAGCCCCCTTAAAATTTTTTTAAATTTTTGGTAAGACCTTAATTTTTGAGAGACCATCATTGCTGACCTTTTCACAAAGACTGAACATTCTAGCTTCTATAGTTTCTGAGGAAGCTAGCTGTGACGCACGGACAGACGGATGGACAGACAGGTCGCGAAACTAAAAGGTCTTTGTAAAAAAATTTTTTACAAAGACCTAAAAACGTCTTGAAGTTACCCTAGTCGACCCTAATTGATCACCGTCATCATCATTCAGCACTCTTCAGGCATTGGGAAAAGCGGCGGCATGTGCTCGTAAAGCTCTACCCATGTGTCCAATAAAGAAGCAGCAAGCACTCAATAAACTATTGAAAGATTGTAATGTAGGACCCTCCACCTCTCCACTAGATCAAAGAAATCATGGATCCGCGTTGAAAGAGGAAATCATAATAAAAATTAGAAATTCTATCAACGTGACGATATTAGCCGACAAGTTCCAGGCCTCAAAGGTTTCATTAGTATTCGCAATGAACACGGAGTGAAAGAAAAGATACAAATCCGACATTTATATGCCGCTGTCTCGGAAACCCATGCCTTATTTATAAAAGAATACGGAGAAATTGTCAAACAGAGCAAGTTTGTAGAAGTAAGACCTAAGCATGTCTATTTAGCCAATAAGCTTCCACATAACGTATGTTTGTGCAAGTATCACGAGAACTATATTCTAGCATTGAATGCCCTGCACAGTGTTTGTGAAAGCTCCAGGTAGACTCACGACTTTATCAGGGCCTTCATTTGTGACAATCCAAGCAGAGAATGCTGGTTAAATGCCTGTAATATCTGCAAACAAGTATTAAAAGAGAAATTAAATGAGTGGGCTAGTGAAAAGTTTAGGATGGAAGTTATCTGGTTTGTGTGGAAAGACTCAAATGGCAAACTAAGTAAGATCCAAGAAACCGATACAGTTGATAAATTGTGTTCAATATGAGCCCAAGTTTCTTTGAGCATTCCTTTATAAAACGGAACCAAGCAGACTGTTATCAAAAGGATAGATATGCAGTATCGCCTCCTAGATTTGATCTAGCCATAGCATTGATGCAGGTGGACTTTCAGGGAATTTTGACTTGCATTGCTCAAGATGAAGTTCAGAGCTTAGTTTTGTACAGCCTCAAGTAACTCTCTTTACTGTTTCTTTATGGGTTTTAGGAAAACAAAATCTCATTGTCATTGTGTCTGATGATCATCATCACAATAAGAGAACTTCCTTTATATTTATTGATACAATCTTGAAGAAGCTGCCAGAAAGTATTAAAGAAGTGCACATATGGTCAGATGGACCAGGCTCACAGTTAAAAACAAATATATAGCAAATGGCATTAAAATTTTGGAAGAAAGGAATGGTTTGCATTTAGTTTGGAAATATTTTGCAACATCCTACGGAAAAGGGCCTGCTGATGGTATAGGTGGTGCTTTAAAAAGAGTTGTGCGAAGTAAAGTTCTGAAGAGGAAAGGGGTCGTCTACATGCTGAGCAATTTGTCAATGCGGCCAAAGATTCTGCTATATGTGTGATTAACGTTTCACCAAATAAAATTGATGAAACCCCAAAAGAAATCAATCTGGATTCAGTATTTTGTAAAGCACCTACAGTTGCTGGAATCTCCAAAGGTTATTTAATTTATTGGCAAAATGATACGCTGCAAATTGCTCAAACATCAGAAGAACTAAACATGGGTATCTCAGCAATATGTTCTTATTATGAAAAAGTAAATGGATCTGATACTGACAATTTTAAAAGTGAAGGTAATATACCTTTATCTGTGTTAAAAGAAAAGTCAATTTCAAGCCAGTAATGTCAGCCTGCTAACATCAGTTATTAAATTGTCATTTATCTTTCATTTTCGTGCTTATTTTAATACGAAATTGATAGTAACGCGAGTTACCTTTCCTTTGCAAAGTGAGTTACCACAAATTATTTAATAAAATATAATTTACCATTGCTTTATCTATTAAAGGGAATCTTATCGACATTTTCGCGTTATTATTTATACCGAATGTAAAATTACCTGCTCATAAATTTTATAGAAATTTTCAAAAGAAATTAACAATATAAAAACGATGTCCAAAAATAGTAACGCGAGTTACTAAAATGATTCGTAATTGAATTAATTACATATGGTAATATTATTAAATTTTAGCCTAACCTACACCTGCAGCAACGTGATGTACTCATTAAGAATCAAATTATATCAATTACTCTAAATAACGAAAAGTTAAAGGCTCCATTATGTAACATTAAATGTTCTGTATGTAACGCGAGTTACCATTGAATTACCCATATTAGGTTTAGGGATAAGGTTTAACGTTTAGGGTAGGAATATTGTGACAGCATTTTTTGTATGAACTTGATAAGAATTAGGTCATAATATATAAGCTATGGGATAAAAGTTCACTGTTGTGTTAAAATTATAAATAATTTTTAATAGTGTTGGTTGCTTTTTAGGGTTTTGTAAAATAATTTTACAAAACCATACTAAAATCGCGACCTGTCTGTCCGTCCGTGTGTCACAGCAGTTTTTCTCGCAAAGTACTTAAGCCAGAAACACCAAATTTTACACGCAGGTGTAAAGTAGTGCTATCTTGAAAGTTCAGCTCCAAAAAATTTTATGAGGTATTTAAGGGGGGTCTCCCCATATAGGGCAGTGGCCCCCGAAAAAAAAATCATCAAAGGTAGTCAATATGGGCATAATAAGAAAGGTCTAAACGAGAACTTTTCAAAACCGGTCTTAAACTGACATTTTTTGCTTCAGGGGGCGCACACGAAGGGGAAATACACGAAAAATTTGTGTCCCCCCCCCTCGCGATTGGACACTTGTGATTCGAAAAATCTGAAAAAAACATAGAGGTAGATATTTATGAGTACAACAACAACAAATACCTTAGAAGTCGAAATTCACTCAACTTTGTTAATTATAGTATGATTTTCGAATTTCACATTTTCCCCAATAAAATCGTATGGGTACCCTTAAACTTGAGTATTTGAATAGTTACATATAAGTGCCTAATACCCTGCAAGTTTGATGAAAATCGAATCATATTCGCGGAAGTTATAGCCATTTGAAATTTCTGCAATGACAACAACGATAGCACACGGTTTTGGTATTTTATGAATTTCCCATCGGTTCAGACACTGCAATTTTGATTTGATGTTCTTAAAATTTCCAGATAAGACTTATAACAATACATTTTTTTTGGAATTCATGATTTAAGTGATTTTTGTTAGTTTGGAACCAAATGGCGACCGTTGAAAATGGAGAAACAAAGAGTTTTCTTTTAAATGTGCACATCTCTTTGACATGTTTGTTGACTTTATTTGTTGCTGGTGACCGTATTTCGGAGAGGTTGGGTATAAAACCCTTCTGACATGACCGTAGGTCTGCTTACCCAACTTGTTTCTCCTTTTTCCAATTGAATCATAAAATATGCAATAAAAATTAAAAGATGACCAACTCTTCCAACAAATGAAAGAATTGCAAAGCCAGATTGCGGAGTTGAAGACAAATGTCAGTGTTTGAATTGATAAGTTTATTACTGCGCAAAAACCTACATATGCGGAAACTATTCAAAAATTCCAACTCTCTTCCAATGGAGCATCAGAAAAATATAACGTCACAAAAAGGAATTATAGCTAAGCCAAAAATATCATTTTTGTTTGGAGAAAACGCTGATTGATTTTAAATCGAAAATAAGGCCGTCTATTCGCAATTATGGGGCGGTTATTAAAACGCCCACCAATGAAAATGCAACCCTGCATTACGATCTGGCCATGGATGCAATGAAAGATGAATACGATATCACTGAGACTAAAATCATGTCAAAGGCGTATTCATCGAAGACCAGCCCGCTGCAAAAGTTTGACATCGAAAAGCTTCAAACGGTGTCTGTTGCAAAAACTTTCACGGAGACCCTCGAGAAACATCTGGCTCCCATCTTATACATATGGCTAACAACAAGCAACGAGCTCTGAATGAAAGTGAATGTGGCTATTAGGACCGCGGCGGAACACACGATTGGACATAAAGTCCGGCGCAAAAGAAATGATTGCTGCGATGATGAGTGGCAGAATTGTTAGATAAAACGACTCAGGCATACAAAAAGTATTTAGATAAGAAAACTAGGACGATGAGAGAACATTTTGAATATCTCAGAGTAGTAGCGAATAAGATAAGAAATACTATGACGACCAATTGAGGAGTATAGTTGTAAGTCTAGCGAGCATTAATACAAGACAAGCATACAAAGTGTGAAAATCCTGAAATGTGGTTATCAGCCCAACACCACGCTCTGTCGTGATCACATTGGCAATATTATCGCTGATTAAACAAAAAACATTGGAGCCTATAGATGTCTGTGGAGAGCTTCCATTGGCCCAATTAACTCTGGATGAAGTTTGCTCTACCATCAAAGCCCAAAAAATAATAAAACACCGGGCATCGATGAGATTCCAGCGGAGCTCATCAAACATAGTGGCAGCAGCATTCATAGAGGTATTCAGAAAGTCATGCAGCACATTTGGCAACAAGAACATATGCCGAAAGCGTGGTGCCAGAAAATTCTAGAGGCATATCACTACATTCTACAGCGCACAAAATATTTTCAAAGATCTTTGAAAATAAAATCGTATCATACACCAACAGTGTTGTTGGGGAGTATCAAGGCGATTTCAGAGCGAGTAGATCAACGATGGACCAATTGTTCACAGTCAAACAGGTACTTGAAAAATGCTGGGAGCTCAACATAGACGTACACCCACTTTCTGTTGACTTTATGCAAGCATACGACAGTATTGGTCGTAACGTACTGTATCAAATAATGCTTTTCTTTGGCATCCCAGCCAAATTAGTCCATCTCACCAAAATGACAATGACGTCGACGGCCTCCCAAGTCCGCAGCAATAACCAACTGACCGATGCCTTTGAAATAAATATCGGCCTATGGCAGGGAGATGTGTTGGCCCTATTGCTATTCGATTTGGCTCTGGAGTATGTCATAAGGAAGCTACCTATCGATACATGAGGTACATTACTATACAAGTCAGGCTAAATAGTAGCCTATGCGGAAGACATCAACATTTTGTCACATCTATAAGCAGCTGCCAAAGAACTCTTCCTGAAACTTGATAACGAAGCAAAAGTAGTTGGGCTACAAATCAATGATAATAAAACAAAGCTCATGACGCAGTCGAGGAAAAATCCCTCAAATACCCAAAACATCACACTTGGCGAATACAATATCGAAAATGTGGGCGAATTTGTGTAGTTAGGCGCCAAAATAACGAAAACCGGTAGTGAAAGAGACGAAATACGCCGAACAATACAGCTTGCAAATAAAATATATTGATTCAGTTTTGACAGTCTTAAAGACCAGCTGCATACACAGGAAACAAGGGTCCAAGTATACAAATCTGTGATAAGACCTGTGTTATACTATGGATGTGAAACATGGACCCTAATCCAAGCATCCGCAAAAATATTGAACAGCTTTGAGCCACGGGTCCTGAGGCGACTAATAGGAGCGAAGCTAGACGGGGGCCCGTGGCGAATTTGATACAACCATGAGCTGGATGAAATTTTTGACAAGCCAGAGGTTTCAACGATTGTAAGACTGCGGAAGCTGCAATGGGCAATGGATACCCAAAAAGATAATTGTAGGGAGAACTGAAGACTGGAGACTAGTGGGAAAACCTAGGAAACGCTGTTCTGACTCGGTCGACGAGGACAGTTCATCGCTGCTCAGATTTCGAAGTTGGAAGACGCGGTCAATGAACCGAGACAGTTGGAGGCGCTTGTTGCAGGAAGGGAAGGCCCCCAAGAAGGGCTGTAGTGCTACGAAGAAAAAGAGAAAGAGACTAAAATCCGACAACCTAAACTTGGCAATGGTCTAGTAAACCAATTTGCAAACGTGGAACGCAAGAATGGAATCCAATAATTTAATCCCAATGTAGCGGAGCGGGACGAAATGGAATTCATACATACTAGGCGAAAATTGAAAATGGTTTCACATCAGCCTGGTAATGGGGGCATGTATAAGAGAATTGTAGTTGATACGACAAGGTAAGTTCTAGATCGTATTTAGCGAAGGAAGACCATATCATGGTGAGGTGTTTTAAATTCCAAAAATATAACCACAAAATATGAAATGTGAAGAAAAGCAAATTTGTGTGAAATGTGAAGGCAACCAGAACCTAAATGATTTCAAAAGCAATCATGACAAGTGCCGCAACTGTATTGGAAACAACAAGAATGCTATTCATTCTTACAGAACTAACTTAAAGGAGTGTCCTGAATTTCAATACAGGATTTTGATCGCCAGGAGGAGCGCTGACTAGAACTTCGAAGATGATTGTTAATAATACAAATCGATGAAATGGAAAAATTTGGCACTCTTACACGCAAAGATATAAACTGAATGATAGGAACATTTACCTGCAGCAAAATCCTGACACGATTTAATATTCTTAATGAAGTATGGATTCACCCCGAAGAGGTGTAATTTTATAATATTGAAAGATATTATGCGGTATTCTTCTGCAGACCTGGTAGAGGTGGTGGCACAGCAATACATGTTAAAAAATACTTTCAACTTTACCACCTAGAGAATGATGGCGGAAAAATATAGCATTATAGTTATAAAAGTAAGCCGTGCTGGTAAAAATATTAAATTAGGGACGTATTACAACTCTAATCGCCTCACGTCGCTAGAGTTTTGCACAGTACTAATACATTATTTATTTATTTTTATCTACGCTATTTTACAGATCCACGAATCCAATTACAAAATAGGTGATCAAATATAATAAATGCAACAAACACAAAGTGAGCAACTTGAATAGAAAAAAAACAAGAATATAAAATACTAACAAACTATTAGAACCTAAGGAGAATTTCATGTAATATCCTTTGAAAAGCGTTTAAGGAATGTGGTGTGGGATCCAGCTGGAGTTCATTGTAACGACGTGATACGCGTACTAAAAACGAATAAAAATAAATATCGGTTCGAGCAAAGGGCAAATAAATATTTCAATTGAACGCGTTCTTGAGATGGAACGTATATTAAGCCTTTCCCGAAGGTCTGATGAAAGAATACTTTGATGTATTTTAAATAAGCAAAGGCAGGTTTAAGAATTCTCTCCTTTTTTTGAGTGATGGGATGTCGAGGATCTGTAAGCGTTCATCGTAGCAGCTGTAAGGAAAGTTATATTTGTAGAATGGAGAACGTGTGAATTTACGCTGTACAGTGTCAACAACATCCGATAGATTGGTATAGTGAGGAGACCATACTTGGGACGCATACTCAAGGATTGACCAGGCCAAGAGTACAAATATATGGACGCTGGTTAAGATGTTAAAGAACTTGCTGGAGGATCATAAAATAAAGCCAGCGATACGTGAAACTCTAGTGGCTATGCATAAAATATGGATGTTGAATCTCAAATTTGGTTCAAATACTACTCCCAAACCAGCAGCAATCAATCAATTCGGTATTCATATAAAACTGAATGAATTTTGTTGGTGAATCTTCTCATGTGGCAACATTTCGAAATATTAAGAGGAAGTAAATTACCTTGAGAGTAATTTTGGAGATTGTCAAGATCATTTTGAAGCCCTTGATGGAGTTAATGGAATGATAAACTTTTAAATTATCAACGTAAAGAAGACAATTAGAGGACAGGCATTGGGGAAGATCATTAATGAAAATGTTAAATAGCAAAGAGTCTAAAATTGATCCTTGAGGAACACCAGATTTCGGATTAAATGAGGCCGACAAAAAAAATTATTCCATGCAACGGTGCAGGATCGATGGAATAAGCAGGATAAGATCCAAAAGAAAATTCAGTCGGAAACCAGGAACGATTGGAGTTTGTTAGCCAGAAGGCCATAACCAACACTGTCGAAGGTTTTAGCGAAATCAGTGTAAATGACATCAACTTGTTGGCTGTTGTCAAAAGCAAGAGAGGTGGTATTCGAAGCTCTAACAAATTAATTATTGTCGAATGACCTTTAATGAAGCCAATGTAGTTCATTTGCATACAGGATACTTATGGCATCGTATATTTTGCTATGCACGATTCGCAAAAGAAGCTTGCTAAAAACAAGTCAGCAAAGAAATCGAGCGATATGTCGAGATTTCATTACGATCTCCGGACTTATGGATCGGAAAGATGTTAGCATGCTTCCAGACGTTGGGAAAGCAGGAGGAAGAAAGGCTAATATTGAAAATAATTGATATTGGGATAGATAATGAAGAAGGTAATGGCTTTACGAACAGAACTGATATTCCATCAGGACCTGGGGCATCATTAATATTAAAAGCAAGCAGTACACTTTCAATTTCTGATGGAGTAGCCACGATAGAATATACAATAGGGTAAGGGGAAGGACACAATGAGTATATAGTCGGGTTCGAAATCTTAGACGCGGAGGAAAAAAATTGAGCGAAAAAATCACAGATAGCTATCGGGTTATGGGATGTTGTTTTCAGGGAAAAGATGTATGGCCAGAAGGGCTTAGGGCTATCAAATTGCAGTGATGTTTCAATCATATAATAATAAGATCACATCGCGTTCTTAACCACTTTTTTGACTTTTTTACGAAGTAGTTGGTAGTTGGCGAGGTCAGTGTCAGAGGTAGAATACTGAAACTGTTTGCGCGCCTGGTCCTTCAAATAAAGAGCCTCTGAGACTTTAGCCGAAAACCAGGTGGGGCTCTTTTTCCGAGGAGAACGGCAGATCGCTACAAGATTTATAATTGTGCTACTAAAATTTTCGTAGAAGGTAGATAACACTGAATTGACATCTAGCTTCTGTAACAATGAGTTCCAGTCAAAACTATTCAGCTCAAGCTGAATGGCTGCATAGTTGGCTTTTCGGAAATTAAATCTTGGGGAACAAGGACTGCGTTTGGACTGAGGTGCGAGAAAAGATAAACGAACCTCAAGCGGAGGATGATGGGAATCAAGTTTTACATATTCGGAGGGGGGTTTTGAGATCGAGGAGATAGAGGCAGGATTGGTAGTAAGGATGAAATTGAGAAGTTGGTTGTTTGCGTTCGGGATCGTATTTAATTGCGATAGGGAGCAAATCGATAAAAAAAAGAAAATAGGATAGAGAGATCATTGAAGGATGTGAGGGTATGGGAGCTTTTGTCCCAACTTAGGCATGGCATGTTTAAGTCACCAAGCATGTATGTATGCAAGCAAAAAAAGAATAAAACAACTTGTGGGAAAGGCTAAATTCTCTTATTTTTCAATAAGAATGGAATGAGTAGTTGAAGATAACTCTTCATCCCGAACTATATCTCCAAACTTTCAACTGAATCTTTATGGGCCCACTAATACATCAAACCCATGTGATGCAGCAAATTCGTTAAATAACTTTTTTACAACAAATAGTGGAAAAACGACAAAGGAAGTCGCTGCCAGCTCAAAAAGCAATAAAAAAACGTAAATATTTCAATCAAATCCATCATTCACATTCATCAAACTAATAAAATGGAAGGCTTAAATGTAATCCAAAACTTGAAAAAAAAAATACAGCGCCAAGCATCGATAGCAGAGCCAAGTTTATGGCAAATTTTACAAACGTATATATAAGGTTTTCCATTAAGGCCATAACAATGAATAAATAAATTTCAATAAATCGATTGTGAGGTGTACTGTGTGGCTAGTTCCACCTTCTTGTTGAAACCAGATATCGTTGACGTTAAGTTCATCTAATTCTGGCCACAAATAATCTTTCAACATAGCATGGTATCGCTCTCCATTGACGTTCGTTCCTACCCACGAAAAAATACGGCCCAATTACACCTCCGGCAACGCACCAATTGCAGATGCAACGGTGTCTCAAGAAGCAAATTTGGGCTTACTGCTGACCAATAACGTATATTTTGCTTATTAACAAAGCCATTGAGCCAGAAATGAGATGATTTTTCGATAAGAATAAGTAAGAATAGTAATTTTTAATAATTTCCAAACGTCGCTGTTTTGTGAGCTTTCCCATGATGAAAATGATGACACAAAAACATTTTGACATTGATAGTTCATTGAAAAAGTTTAAGAATGCGTTCATATAAAGATACAAAATTTTTATATCCCTAATGCAATGCCCTATATTACGAATGGGTTATTTCTGGCAGAGGAAAAACTTGCAAAAACAATTCCAATATTTAAGGATGATGATTATCTTGACCCGAATAATTATCGCTCGGTTGCGCTTCTGACGGGATTATGTAAGATATTGGAAAAAATATTACAGATTAGTCTAAAATTATTCTTTCTTGAAAAACGTATCTTAAACTGACAGTGATTTGGGTATTTTACATGCGCTACTTTCTGTCACACGTTTCATTAATGCAGGACTTGACGGAGGTGATTATCTTATCGCAATTTTTATGGATTTGAAAAAAGCACTTGATACAGTCGAACACGACCTATTACTTCGTAAACTTGAATCATATAGTATTCAAGGTAGACTTAACCAATTGTTTAAAAGTTACTTGGAAGGAAGATCTCAGAGAACTTTAATCAACAATATTTTGAGCGACTGAGCACCTACAAAATCAAGAGCCCCACAAGCCTCAATATTTGGCCCAACTTTGTTTTTCTTATACACAAATAATCTATGCAAATACATGTGGACTAACAGGATATCATACATTATATGCTGATGATACGGCTCTACCTTATTGGGACAAGACAAAATTGACAGTGAAAAAACTATCAACGAGGATCTAGGGGAATACCATGAGTGGTACCTCGACTAAATATTAATGTTGAAAAATAGCAAGAGTGTTCGAAATGAAATATCTTCATCTTACCATCGTTTGACTTGGTTGCCACAAGTAAATAGTTTAAAGAGACAATTAGCTCCAATAATAGGCTTGTTAAGAAGATATGAGTACGCTCATCAAGAAACTTGTTCTAAATGCATTTGTGCTGCCAAAATTACATTCTGGTGTAGTTGCTTGGAGTCAATCAGCAAAATAACATGTCAATCAAAGCAAATAAAAATATTTTAAATCTTCCAATGCTTACTATAACTATATTCGTTTACCAATCAGCGAAATCTTTAACGTTTAGTCAATTTATTATAATAGGGAAAACTAAATTTATCTTTAAACATTTAATAACTGATGGTCTGAACCAAACACCATTAATTAAAGTATCGCAATTCAACCAATATAATATGAGGAAAGCAGATTAATGCGCAATACCTTTCCCCAGAATGGATCGTCTAAAGAAAGGTGTCACGAATGAGGCTCTGAGTATATATTGTACAACGATCTTCTAAAGATAGTAAAGGAAGCATCATCACTTTTGGTTTTTTAAGAAAATACTCAAAAAACATCTAATGAACACTGACTGAAGTGTGAACCTGAAGAAATGTTCAACTCATTATCTTAAGGCTTTTTTGACCCTATCGGCAAGATACTTGAAGAGACAGTTACTTAGATTTTTTAATGCGTAACTGATCGTGAGTTGAACTAGATACACAGCTGGACAAAATAATAGACGTGAGCCCTTGAAACTCGCTAAATATAGAGAAACAAGTTGGTCAGACAGACCTGCTTATGTCAGCAGGGTTTTGTACACAACTTCTCAGAAATGCAGTCACCAGCAACGAATGAAGAAACATGTCAAAGAGATATGCACGTTTAAAAGAAAATTCATTGTTTCTCTATTTTCAAGGATCACAATTTTATTGCAAGCGAATATGAATTTCCAACAATACTTATGTTATTGATCTTATTTGAACATTTCAAGAAAGTCAAAAAAAAATCAAATGCAACAAAAGGAATTTGAATAAAGTAAATTTTAATTACCGTCTTAAGGAAGCATCCCTCAATGTAATTAAGGACTTAGTATATAAGTAGAATCTTTAGGTTAAATGAAACAATCACGGAAGAAGATCGGACGATAACGGTCGAAAATCGACTACGAAAATAAACTTAAACACGCAAAATTAAAAGGTAGGTTTTATTCTTTTTTATTTTTCAGAATTATTTTGCGAAAATGAAATCAATTACGAATATTGAACTGGCGACCAGGCATCAACTTGAATTTTTTAAGTATGTAAAGTGTAAGAAATCGTTAGCTAGGATTAGAGCAGATATCAACTTCTTAAAAACATGTCTTAAGCGAAGAGTTACCCCAAAGAGTCACATTGTAAAGTTGTATTGCGGGTAAAGTTGTATTGCGGCCTCAAACATGCGACGGGACAAACGAAAATTGCGGAGAGGAATCTTATGAAGATTGTATCGCAAGCTGAATGAAGTAACGTTTAAAGCTTATGAACGTCACCTGGAGTTAATGAGATAATCAGAGTATTGCGGCAAGGGTCACATGGAAGATTTATTGAAGAAGGCTGATAGAGCGTACCAATGTGAAAAATAAAAGAAAAGAGCTACACACTTGCAGAAATTGAGTAAATTAGAAGAAGCTTTCCTGAAGTTATCCAAAGTATTCGAAGTACAAGGGATTCCTGGACTAGTGGTGAACAAACCTACCGCGGAATTCAAGGAAGATGAAATGCGGCTACTGAATATGGCTCTCAACTATGCGATAAGGCCAAAAAAGGTCCCGAAGGAAGACATATTTGTGGAGATGGAAGCAGCCATCAGCAAATTGCCGGAAGCACACAAAACGTCAGCGAGGAAGGAAATAGTAAAAGCAATAGCGGGAGCCCAAACGTCCACGACGAACCCAGAAGCAGCCATCACCCTCGAATTGAAGAGAAAACCGGTCTATTTTATCAAAGCGGACAAAGGAAACACAGTTGTCATGATGGGTAAAGCCAAATACGAGGAAGTAGTTACCATAAAACTAAATAGTGGCAAAATTTTCGAACTTCGTTGAAAGCTTTTAGAGGAATCTATCAAACGAGTTGAGAGGACAATCAAAAGCTGCGAGTCACTAATCGGTGAACTGACGAACCCAACCCTACCAAGGATCAAATGTTTGTCCAAGATTCACAAGGAAGGAGATGAGATGCGAGAAATAATATCAGCTATAAACGCTCCAACGCAAAAACTAGCAAGATGACTAGTCGAGGAATTCAATAATATGCAACCAATTGAGAGCAACTCTGTTAAAAACACCAAGGAATTCACGAAAAAGCTGTTAACATATGGCCCGCCAACAGAAGACCACGTAATGGTATCGTTTGATTTGAAAGCTTCCTTTCCCAGTATGCCAGTGATAAAAACACTTGGCTACATCGAAGAGTGGTTGCTAAAACAGTGCAATTCTATGGCATGGAAGACGAAAGAGAGACAGTATCTTCAGTTATCAATGTTCCAGAGTAAATTCTACAAAACTAAAGGGGGAGCAGCGATGTGAAATCCACTATCACCGTTTTTTACTGAAATGTTTATGACATGACTGGAGGCTGGATTCAAAACGAAGAACCAATTACCGAGATGCTGGACCATATATGTGGGTGATGTTTTCGCTTATGTGAAGAAAGGAGACCTGCAACAAATATTGATGAAACTGAACAATGTGCACAAAAACATCGTTTTCACGGTAGAGGGAGAAAAGGATAGAAATTGGCTTTCCTGGACATATTGGTATCAAGAACGAGTGGCGATATCAGTTTCGAAATCTACAAGAAGGCAACGCTAACACAACGAACGATTCCGAATACATCGAACCACACACAACAAGTGAAAGTTTCACCTTATCGAGCCATGATTCACAGGAAGTATGATCTACCACTCAATACAGCAGCCAGGGAAAAAGAAATGCAGTATATTCTCGACACTGCGAAGTTGAATGGATTCAAGCCCTCAACGTTAAAGAGAATTGTGGACAAAATCAGAAAAACTCAGCAAAAGAAAGAACGGTCAACGCTCCTCAACCCGGATTTTGAAAAAGTATACTGGAAGGCAGTTACCTACTACGAAGGCATCACAGATCAATTAAGAAGGAGGCTTAAACATCATGAGTCCATACGAATAATCAAATCAAGTAGCAAAAATCAGCTGAAAAACATCTTCGGGTCAACTAAGGATAAACGACAACCACACGAGAAATCAAGCATCTACCGGATCGAATGCCCCGACTGTCACGAAGTTTACATTACGCAAACAAGAAGATTAACCAACAACAGGGTGCGAGAACATTTAAGCGAAGCAAGGGCAGCGAGGGAAAAAGGGGAGAAGAATAACTTTAGATCAGCAGTAGCGGAGCATGTTATAACTCAAGGACACGAAATCACAGTTGTTGACGCAACACCAATACGAGAAGCAAAAGATGCGAGAGAACTGGATGCAATGGAAAGTTTTGCCATTTCAAGAGAAAAAGCCGTGCTAAGGAACAACGACGCAAGTAACTGTAAATTCTGGCTCTTCAAGCTAATTAGTTAAGTAATTTTTAAATGTAACAAAGGGAATTTGAATAAAGTGAATATTAATTTCCCTCTTTAGGGAACATCTTTCAATGTTATTAAGGAATTAGTATACTCGTATAAGAAGGATCTTTAGGTTAAGTGAAACAATAGCTGAAGTAGATAGAACGATAACGGTCGAAAATCGACTACGAAAATTAAATTAAACACACAAAATTACAAGGAAAGTTTTATTCTTTTTTATTTTTCAGAATTATTTTGCGAAAATGAAATCAATGACGAACAAGAAAGTCAAATCAAAACTGCAGTGTTTGATTCTATGGAAGTTCCATAAAATACCAAAATCATGGGTTATTGTTGCTGTAATTCGAGAAATTTCAAATGACTGTAGCTTGTGTGCGTATCATTCGATTTTCATAAAATTTACAGAATATAGGAACCTTTTATAAAACTACTTAAGTATCGAACTTCATTGAGTTAGAGGATACCTATACGATTTTATTGGGGAAAATGTGGAATTCGAAGATCGTACTATTATTAACAAATTTGAGCAAATTTTGACTTTTAAGGTATTTGTTGTTGTTGTTATGCTCATAAACACCTACTTCCATATTTTTTACAGATTTTTCAGATCACAGGTGTCCAATTGTGAGAGGGCACACACATTTTTCGTATATTTCCCCTCACTGTGAACCCCTCAAAGCAAAAAATATCAGTTAAGACCTGTTTTTAAAAGCTCTAATCAAGACCTTTCATTTGATAACCATATCGGCTACCTTTGATGAAATTTTTTTTTCGGGGGCCACTCCCCTCTATGAGGAGACCCCTTAAGTACCTCATAAACAATTTTTGTAGTTATACTTTGAAGAACACCTACATACAAAATTTGATGATTCTAGCTCAAGCAGTTTGCGAGAAAAATTGCTGTGACACACGGACGGACAGACAGGACACAATTTTAGTAAAATAATTTTGCAAAACCCTAAAAATTAGACAATATGTTCTGGAATCGAAAGTCCCGTTCGGCAAGTGAGTAGCACCCTTTTCCTTTGGAGGAGTTCCCACAATAAAACTACTTGTTGCAAAATATTGTGGCTTGTTTCCTTGTTTAGTCGTTAATATTGAGGTGGACAATATAATAGGTGTGCGCTGATAAAAAATTGAAGTGAATAATTTAAAGAATTATTTGGTTGCAGAAGATAAAATTTTGAACAAATTAAACTATTTGAAGGTATAATTATAAGATTTCAATAATATAAGATGGGCTGTAGACTTCACTGAAGTGCAGAAGAAGGAAGACTTGTCCATCAGTTCCAAGATGAGGGGAAAACTTACAAATTCATTGTGGAAGAATCCATTAACACGCATGGAGCATCTAAAAAAACTTCACCAGTGACCGAAAATTTTATCGTTATATTAGCTTAACATGCCTCGTTCACATCATCTAGGACAATTAGAAGCCAAATTGGAATTGTTATTTTATCACAATCCGTTTGACGACGATTAGTAAGCGCAAAACTGTCTGGTAGGTTTGCCCAAAAAATTACTTTCATTAAAACTGCGAATTTGAGGAGGAAAAACTTTGCGTTAGTTCATAAAATCTAGCGCTAATTGCAGAATGAGAAAAAATAACCCAATATCCTCTGAAGCGATGAAACAAATCTGAATTTTCTTAAAGACGATACGAAAAGAAACGTTCATTGACCGGAAGGCGGTCAATTTCATGCTTTATTTACAAAAAAAAAATAATGAAGCACAGAGGTGGCAGCGTGATGGTATGGGTCTATTTTTCATGGCATGTTGTAGGTCCGATACATCTGAATGATGGCATAATGGATAGATTTGTGTACAAGGCTTTGTTATAAAAAGTAATGCTACCATATGTCAAGGATAATATGCCGTTGTTGTGGACATTTCAGTAAGACAATGATCCAAAATACTCACTCAAATGGTCAAAGGCTGGTGCCAAGAAAGTAATGTGGACGTACTTGAGTGGCCAAGTGAATTTTCAAACCTAAATCCTATTGAATCTCTGGGATGAACTTAAACAAGAAGTTTCAAAGAGGGTTTGCCAAAACAAAGCCGAAATATGGAAGAAACTTGTAGGAATCGAAAAAGTCATTGAGAATAATGGCGGATATTCAAGGTACTGGATACTCTGTAACTAATTCTGTATAAAAAGGGACCAAAACTATTCAAATTTCTATGTTAATTACGATGTTTGTTAGGTATAGCTATTATTCTTTCCATTTGAAAATTGGCACATTTTATCAATTAACTAAATGTTAAGTTTTTTTTAAGTTTGTGAAGCCTTTTGTCTTATATTACGAAGATGAAGTGTGTTTACTTTAAAAACTGACTTGATTTTTGAGTGATAATGAAGAAAAGTATGAAAATTAAGCTTGTTTTAGAACAAAACTGCTCACACCTATTATTTTGTCCAGCTGTGTATTCACGAAAAGATTAATTCACATTATTTTGTGTGCCCCCTTATACCGATGTATCGAACATTGTATGGGTGACAAATTTAAGGAAG
This sequence comes from Odontomyia ornata, assembly GCA_963969285.1. Taxonomy (NCBI): domain Eukaryota; kingdom Metazoa; phylum Arthropoda; class Insecta; order Diptera; family Stratiomyidae; genus Odontomyia; species Odontomyia ornata. The sequence goes on from OZ017741.1 coordinate 157,178,069, forward strand.
CGACGAAACTTGTATGCAGATCATACGAGTATTGCACGATGAAGAAAGAGTGATAGAGAATGGAGTTTTTTTAATACTTAAGACATATCACAGGAATTTGCAGAGCCTACGATTTAATTTATAGTGCAGAAATTCTCTAAGATCAAACTAGCCCATAGTCCTTTTTACGCTATCCACGACTGACAGCTTGTGCTTACATTTATTAAAGGGTTTCAAATTAACAAATTCATCATTTGGCACAATGGAAATTGAAGAATTGAAAAAAAAACGAATCATTCTAAAATACGTTTCTTTTTGCAATAATACTTGCAAAAAGGTAGACGATAATTTGCGGCGCATTTTCAATAATTTTTTATACATTAGAGAGTGAACATAAACCTTTCTTTATAGGTTGTTTATTTAACTTGTCATACACGAGCCACTTTGGTAGGCAAATTAATCGCAGAAGGTACTACAGGTGGAATAGAAAACGAAAATTTTTGCGTTCTTAGCGAACTTTAAAGAATTTTAAAGTCTTTAAAAAAGTTTCCACTTGGTGTATTCATACAGTTTCTAAAATATATAATAGGCAAGGTATTTTGTATTTGGATTTTCAATATTTAATTTTAGAAATCTTTGTGTATCCTAATAAAATTTTTAGAACTACAGACGGATTCTGAAAATGTATTACTTTTTAATTTTATAAGAGTTCTTGGTCTAAAAGGCAAGAAATAATGGAGTCCTAAAACAGATAACTCTTTGAACCGTCCCTCTTCACTCATTAACTTCACCAAAACAGTAATCATCCATAGAAGCACTGTTAACGCGGCTCGGATAATCATCAGGCGACACTGTATCATAAAAACCACTCATCCAAGTTTATTGCGAACTATAATTGTAATTGATATTGCGGCAACTTTCTGGTCCAAAAGTTGTTCCTTTTCCATCAACGATTTTTTCTTCAACATTTAATGTAATAACGTTAATTTCCTTCACGGCAGACACATTGCACCACTATCACACGAATGTCACCTGCCGTAAGGCATAAATAGCGCAAATACAATATTTCATGAATGGCTAAAGAAAAACAGAAACGAATTGGAACGATAGTTACAAAATTTAGTTACACGTTGGACGAACTATGGATACAGAGCCTCCCTGGTGTTGGCGACTCTAAGCGACGATACAAACGCGGTGGCGACACAAGCTAAACTAAAATGTTGGCGTTCTTTCATTTCGCACGAAAGCGCCACCACAATATCACACGCGCAAAGACGCAAACAACGTGCTGTTGTGGTATCCACAACGCATTACGCTAAGGTGAGATAGCTCAGGTGCGCTCACGATGAAGACCACATCATTGCGTCCAGCCAGCGAAGAGCACGAAGGTGAGAGTCTTATCGCTGTTGCATGGTAAACAGAGACCGGCATTATGAATGGGACTGTAAAGTAACAGAGCAATAACAGACTAGACACCTTTGAGGTAATTGTGAGAAATGATACCAATAGATTTCGAACGCGGAACGATCGCGCGTTTAGCTGCGTTTCAAGATTGATTCTTTCATTGTTAATATAAAGCAAATACGATTTTATTGATCAGATTTGATATTTATAATACTTAATCCACGGAGCATTTAAAATGAAATTCCTTGAATTAAAGTTCATGGTAAAGGAAGTGGTAACTAAATATAAGAGGTTGCGACATAGTTATTCATTTATTTACGAGTAAGAGTACCTTTAACCTCATATTCATCATACTAGCAGCTATCACCAAAACCTGTGTCTTTTCAGAGTATTCCCTAAAGTTATTGTTCTAAAAATAATTAAAAAAACAAAACGAAATCATAATGCCCTGAAAAAGTTCATAAAAATAGTGTAAAACACTGCGCAGCAAAAAAAAGTTGAACGTTCCCTTTACTCCATGAGTCAATTCTTACTAATTTTGGGTTAAAGAAGTTGAGTAAGCAGGAGAGTGCTCCTACCAAGAGGTCTTTGTAAACATCCTAGGGTTAGAAACAAGTTTTCTAATAGCGTGAATCGATAATTTGAATTTTTCATCCAATACTTTGATATGAGTCGTTCAAATTTATACAAAAGATGGACATTGCCATTTTAATCTAGCTTTAATGATTTTTCTGAATGCTCGGTCGATTTTAGGTACATTTTGCCTTCCCCTGGACCCCCTAATTCATTAAATGATTTTTTTATTTCAGATTCTAAAAGCTCTAATCAGGACCTTTCATTTGATACCCCACTCGACTACCTTTGATTAAAAAAAATTTTTAAGGGCCAATTCGTTATTAGGGAGGACCCCCCTAAACAATTTTTTAAATTTTTGTTAAGGCCTTAATTTTTGAGAGATCATCACTTCTGACCTTTTCACAAAGTTTGAGCATTCTAGCTTCTATAGTTTCTGAGGAAATCAGCTGTGACGCACGGACAGACGGACGGACGAACAGACAGACGGACAGGTCGCGAAACTAGTAACTAGTCTTTGTAAAAAAATTTTACAAAGACCTAAAAAACGAATATGACAAAGAAAAATACTTATTAGCACTACGTTTTTTGGTATGTAAATGATGAAAATTATTGTGTCTAAGAAATTGGTAAATATGAATTACACGCTAATAACATTTAAAGTGTGATTGCACTATCATCAATGATATTTAAATTCAAAATTTAGATCTACGAAGAATCAACTGATTATTTTGATCGTGATCTTTTAGCTTTCCTCTTAACAATGACCTCTGGAGCATCTCTTTATTTAAACCAGCAGCAATCTGCAAGCATGGCTTCATTCAAGCGGTGCTGATATCCTCGTTCCATCGCAGAAATATCTTCATGCAACCGTTCTCCATGCTCATCACTAACATCTCTGCAATTAGGTGGGAAAAAATCAAAATGGGAGTGGAGAAAATGGATTGTTAGGGACATATTACAGCCGAGTTGGTGATATATTTTTAAAGTTCGGTATCCAATTGAGGGTAGTTATCATCTCTTTTGTTCCCTAAAAATACATGTATAACTCCCTTGAGAGCTTCCCAAGCTTTCTTTTCTTTCCCTTCCAAAACTAAACTGAATCCAATGTCCTTTACAAGTTGACGTATTTGTGGCCCAACGGAGATGCTTTCCTTGACCTTTGCATCACTTCGTTTAGGTAATTTGCCTCTTAAGTATTTAGAAAAAAGCCTGGCTTTCTTGGTTCATGGCTTTGACAAAATTCTTCATCAAGCCCAGCTTGATATGTAAGGGTGAAAGAAGGACATTTTTTGTATCCAGGAGTGGCTCAGCAATTACGTTTTTCTCAATAGGTTTAAGATTTCTTGCAGGCCAATCTGCTTGAATATAATGTGATTTTCTATCCCTACTATCCCACATAATTAAAAAGCAACAGTATTCCGTATACCCTAATTGCATGCCTAAGAGTGTAGCAATCACTTTTAAATCACCGCAGATTTTCCACTTATATTCCAGGTAGTTGATTGAATCTAAGAGGTCTTCCATGTTTGCATGTCTCCTTCATATGAACCGCATGGCCAATAGGAATGGAAGGTAGACGGTTGCCATTATGAAGTAACACAGCTTTTAAACTATGCTTGGAAGAGTCTATGAAAAGTCCCCATTCAGTTGGATCATGCTTCATATTCAAACTTTACATCAAGCCATTAATATTACAACAAAAAACAAGCTTATTTTTCTTTTCAAAAAAAGGAATCAAAGCCTTATGACGTTGTCTATACTTGGTGGCCCTTGCATCATTTTGCAGGAGATTCCATTGCCGTAACCTTGATTTTAGAAGTTCTGCCTTCTCCTGTGATAAATCAAGATCTCTAATGAGATCACTCAACTCTGATTGACTCAATTTACGCGGTTGATCATCTTTTTCTCCTTGAAAATCAGGGTCAAAAGATGTTGAAGGCTCGTTGAGTTCTCCTTCTACACTGTCTTCATTTTCAGCTTCCAACTCATAAGCCTGGGGTGGTGTAGGAACTGGTAAACTTTTTGAATGTGGAATAAGTCGAGTAGCTGATGGAAGATTTGGGGATGAATTTGGGATTTGGGCTCCCGTCAAATCATAGGCACAGCAAAAGCCATGGATCGTTTTTTTTATTTTTCAGCCATTCTCGTAATATAACTGAACACGAATTGCAACATATGTGTTAAGCCCATGGCTTATTTTGGTTTCCTACCTTTATACCAAAATAATGTTGATATGCAGTCTTCACAACAGGCATCAAATTGCGTTTTTGTGAGGCAAACGTTATTTTGCCACAAATATAACAAAAATTTTTACCTAAATTTACAAATTTCCGTGGCATGTGGATTTCTCTCTTAAAAAAACACTCCAAAAGAAGATGATATGCACGAAATACTATAAATTGCACCGTTATCGCAATAGTATCACACTTAGTAATCTTTTGGCAGTCAAATTATAATTTGACAAATAAAATTTATGTGCATTTTGACAATTGACAATGCTGCCAATTTCGAAAAACAAATTTTCCGCAGATTGAATAAGAAGAATTTATAAAATATAAAAAGGAGCTTGTATCTCTAAAACTAGGTAGGGCTAATCGGTTCTTTTCATGGTCGTTTTTGCATTTAGTAAACGAGAAGACATAGGATAGGACTAATTTTGAGACCTAAACAATTTCATTGTTGCGCAGTGTAATTATTGTTCGACCAGTCTATCGATGCTGATTTACATGTTGTCAATACTTTTTTTAAAACAGAAATTGATTTAGCATTGAGTAGGGTACTTAGGTCGAATATGGCTACCTTAAAGTTTTGTGCAATCTTCTTCGTATATTTCATGGTATTGGGCTAAATAAGAGTAGGTACTAACTAGTGAAGTGTATCTATCTAGTGTACAAGCTACAAAAAAATAAAATAGCAAACATATTTTCAATTGAAGTTATTTTGATTTTTTCGAAAACGGGGAAATTGGCTATATATAAAAGAGCATATCCACCAGTGTGTGTGAATATGCCCAAACTTATGGCCATACTACCTGTACGCTGAGTTTTTGTTTTATTGCATAGGCTTTTAATTAAAATTTCGGTGTATTTTTATTGGAACTCCTTAGGAACTATTACAATTAATTTTGTTCATGCCATAGGCTTCTAATGATTTTATTTCTTTCGTTATTAGCGAGATTCTCGAATGAAGCCAAAATCGACCTCTCATCGGCTAAAGACGTGAAATCTCGATACTTGCCAACAGACTATACTCCACAGATCAACTAGTCCGGACAACCTTAGTCTACTTCGAGGTGGTAGGCTGCACGCTATCTAATTCGGGGAAGAAATTCGGTTCTGTGTATTTCGCGAGTAGACTAAGCACAATTACAATCTTTCAGCCACCGACTCACCTACCTTTCGGAATTTCCAGAAACAAAATCTCACCATTACTTTACTGTAATCTTTGCGAAGCTTCGAACAATTGAATTCGCACGTTCCCGATCTAAGCGCGACGCCAGATATAAGCTACTCTAATTCTTATCAAAACACTCAACGCTAATAAAAAATGTGAAACACAAGTTTATGACACCACGTACCTAAACTGAAAGTCCAAACAACCAGTCGCGGATTAAGGAGAATCCAAACCACTCGACGACATACTTGCCTTCCACTTTTTTCACCGCTGAAAAGCTAAGCTGCTCATAGGAAAGAGAAGGCTGAACCTAACAATTTTTTTAACAGAAAAAAAACATATTTCGGGACCGCTTTCATAAGAATTCATCCGAAAATAATAATAAAATACAATGTAAAGAAACTAGTGTTACACATTTTTCTTACAAGCTTCTATGTTAAAGTGTCTATTAATCCAATATTTAAAGAGAATATAAAATGATTTTTCCAAGTAAAACTGTAATAATTTGCGTCTTGGCCCCGGAGAGGGATCTGATATTTGACACTGTGGCAGCCCCAGCCAGGAATTGGCAAGTATCTGACACCTGACACATCTCTGTCCGGGAACCGCCACGAGACGTGAAATATTGTTAGGTTGTGTGTGGCACCCAAGCGTCAGTAATTGGTTATTTTCAATCTGAGAGTTAGTGCGAGCGAAGTTTACAGCAGGCTATATTCAATCTCGTTTCCACCATGCTTTCAACGCCAAGCAAGGTGATTTATTGTGTAGGTATAATTCATTTATGGTGCCGTTTACCTCAACCTCAATTTGATTTCTTTGTTCATGTTTATGCTGAGCTGATACAACTTGTGAAGCAGCGGTCGATGCTATGGGATTAGATTTACGTGCAATACTTAAGCAAAATTGTCAAAAACAAAGCCTGGAACGAAATTTACTATCCTTTGTATCCGAATTTCGCTTCTTTCGCGCGAGAAGAACAACACATTTTAGGAGCTGCAATCACCGCAAATTGTCATAAGTTGAAGAAATCGAACAGTCGCCTAAGCAAACTGCTCAAAAACCGGCATAACATAGATCCAAGTTTCGATTGCAGATTTGAAAAACTTAATTATTCAAATTTATGGTTTTACAAACTATAAAATTCATAAAAAAATACACATGTACATATTTTTTTTAATAATTTCAATTTTATATTATTTTTTCATATATTAAATTTAAATTTTTCTTTAGATCTATATTCTTTATGATATTTATCTTCTTATTATTATTTAAATTTTCCTATATTATTATCTTAAATTACTTTTATTATTCAAATCTTCAATTAAAATTCGGACATGGTAGTACCTTCATAATGCAGCTCATCCACGAATTGCTTTGCGGAATGCAATCTACAGTGGATGAGTGAGAGGCTCGTCATAAACCTCCGTTGCGGCGTTTAACGTACGACGGCGGATCGAAAGAAGTAAGAGATCTGCTTATGCGGATCAGGAAGTCTGCTCTTGATCGCCACCACGATCATGTCGTGAAGTCATTGGCTTGTCCCCGAACAAATAACAATAAACATTGAAAGAGTAAGCGCAAATTTTTATCGCGAGGTATTTACACACGCTTATGCTCCGATTCTATTATTTTGGGTACGATTTCGCAGCAGAGTGCTGAAGATTGGAAAATAAATATCACCTCGAGAGTGACAGATTCGTGACGGAATTTTCGTTGGAAAGTTCGCAAAGCATTGTTTTGGGTGGAAAAGAATGTGCACCCATTGAGCAAAAAAAAATGCAAAGGGAAGGTTTTATTTTGGCTTGCGAAAAAAGGCCAGGAAGTTAGTAAATGTGTTGCGTGTGAAAAGTGAATACATTCCGCGTTCCCCAAAGCAGTATTGTGCGGATAAATTTGTTGATTATGTCCCCAGAAAACGTGAAAGGTAAACACTATAGGAACGACTAAAGACTTCCATGATGAGTTTATAGGAGCGAGACGGAACAGCAGTTGTTTGTAAAATCGATTACCGGTAGTCAAGCGCTGTTGCCGAATTTTTCGTCAAACGAGTTCAATTTTAATCAGAGTGCATACTTGGTTTACGAGTGGTAGCACGAAGCCTGAAGTGGAGACGACAATAAAAACAGAGCAGGTAAAAGTGGATGCATTGTCGAGACCTTTTCAGCACGGAATTTGTCTGCGAAGCTGTATTACGACCCTGAGCTTGATCCTGCAACGAGCTTCAAACCGTTATTCCATTCATCTTAATTCACATTCAGTGCAACTCAAACTTGAAAAAATGTTGGACTGGGCTTCACTTCTCGGCACCGACTCCGAACAAAACTTTGTAAAATTTCAATTGTTCTGTGTCGGGCCTCCTCAATAGATGCAACGGATGGCGAAGCTGGGAGCTCAATAGAGAAACCCTAAATGGGACCCGGAAGGAGCGAGATGATCGTTCTGAGGAACTGGTACACTACCTACAAGGACTCAATTCGACTGTGTAACTACGAAATACACGATGGCATGAACTTGGAACCATCCTATCATTAGCTGAATGCACAATTTTCCTTTTGTTTTTTATGCGGAAATTGTCTCATAATGATTAAGTTTAACTGCAAATACTATTTGGTACCAATGATAAAATGGAATTATATACAGTGCGAAATTGCGATGTGGGAATTTTATCATCGTCTCAATTAATTTAAAATGTAATAATTTTGTTTAAGCACTCTTAATGTACTTCAATTGGAATTTGAGCTTTCAGGCACCACCACATCACTAGCGGATGCCCAGCAAGGATGTTAGTGAGTACACCTGTTTTTGTTTTTTCAACCAATCACCAATTCACTACAAATTACTATTAATCTAATAAGGTTCTAATGCGTTTGACCAATACGCATATATCGAATTCGAAAAAATAACAATATGTGTAGATTGATTTAAGTATGTTATCAAAATGTAGAAACATTCTCAATTTACACTTAAAACAAAAATATTTTGAGCAATACGTTGCCAGGTACCAAGAATTTTCTGACCTATTTTGATTAGTTTTTACAATAAAAAAAATCGGTTTTAAGGACGGTACATTCCAAAAATATATCAAACGAAATATCTTCCAAAATTTTAAATAAATAAAAAAATTGGGAATCATTTATACTTCCCGTCCGGACGCAAATAAAATTTTGCATGGTTGTATAAGAGAATAAATAAAAAAAAAGTTTAATAATTAAAAACCCATTCGGCCTTTCCTTTCGTCAAACCTGACCGAGTATGGGACCCGCCACGTTGGCTGGCCTCTCCATTATAATGAGCTAGCCATCTGGGAGGTCACCCCTTCTTAATATGTTTACAGGTGCTCTTGCAAGGTAAGGTGGCCTTCCGCTCGCATGCCTTTTTATGGTATAGGCTATGCGATTTCCTTACATAACACTATAACATAAATTTCTTCTTCTTCTAAGCACTACAGCCCCTGCAAACAGCGCCTGCAAACAGCGCCTCCAACTGTCCTGCAAACAGCGCCTCCAACTGTCTCGGTCCGTTGACCGCGTCATCCAATTCCGAAATCCGAGCAGCGATGAACTGTCTTCGTCGACCGTGTCAGACCAGCGTTTCTTCGGTTTCCCTACTGGCCGCCGGCCTTCAGTTCTCCCTACGAATACCTTCTTGGGTATCCGTTATTCGTCCATACGATTCATGTGTCCAGCGAATTGCAGCTTCCGCAGTCTTACAATCCTTGAGACCTCCGGTTTGTTAAAAATTTCATACAGCTCATGGTTGTATCGAATTCGCCATTGGTCCCCGTCTAGCTTCGCTCCAATTATTCGCCTCCGGAGCCGTCACTCAAAGGCGTTCAATATATTTTCGGATGCTTGGGTTAGGGTCCATGTTTCACACCCATAGCATAACACAGGTCATATCACAGATTTGTATACTTGGAGCTTTGTTTTTCTGTGCATGCAGCTGGTCTTCAAGATCGTCAATACTGAATAAAATATTTTAACATAAATTTACCACGTTCATATTTATCATTTAAGGGAAAAATTCATGCAAAAAAAATATGCGGGTATGCTTACATTGGATCTTGATCTGACTGGGAGAACGCGAGGGGGCAGCGCTTGCACTTGGATGCGCCACTTTTATTTGGGGGCCATACGATTATGGGAAAATCGCCTGGCAAGAAGTCATCCCCCTAAATCACATTTTATTGGTATTACTTGTGGCGGTTCGACCTCAGTGCCGCGAGGCAGGCGTGCTCCCTGCAACCTTAAGAGTGTTTTCGTAGCAAGCGAGGTGAGTAAATTCTCCATTAAACAGAACTCAAATTTGAGCAGATAAAGTATAGTTGAAGTTATCAAGCAACTAATTGTTTGGGCTAACTGTAGCCGTTTTTAATGCTTTACGAATCAAATGCGCACCAAAAGTTAATAAAAAGGCAACAAAATGAGAGAAATAATTTCGGTCACAAACGCTCTAACAGTGAAAACCACCAAATGTTTGTTGGAGGAATGTTATAAACTCCCGTCTAAAATCAGTAAGCATTCTGTCCAAAAAGGGAATAGTTAATAAAGTTTCTTGGAGGATGATGAGGTTGACGTTAAGTCTCTATTTCCGAGCCTGCCGGTAAAGTAAGCTTTAGCACTGGCCTGGTTGCTCAAACACGACAAAGCGCCGAAATGGAAAAAACACATAAGATGCTATACAAAACTAGCCACCTTATGCATGAGTGAAAATTACTTTCTGTTTAGAGACAGATACTAAAAAGTGATAGCAGGAGCAGCAGTGATTAACCCTTTCTCCCCTACCTTAAGCGACATCTTCACGCACTGGCTGGAAACGGAGCTTAAAAATAAGCTAAAAATACCAACTAGTTGGACCATGTACGTGGGTGACATAATCAAAAACGAGAGAGCGGAAAAAATTTGGCGGAACTGAATAATATACACCCATGTATAGGCTTTACAATGGAAAAGGAGAAGAATGGCCAACTACATCAAAATTATTAAAGGCTCGGGGAGACTTGAATTTGACATAGATAGGAAGGAAACGACCATGTATAGGACAATACCGAACGAGTCAAACTAAACGTATGGGCATAAAATGGAGGTGGAAAATACGACGATACCCCGGGTGGTTGCGGTACCAATGACGAAAGAGTGATAACAATTGGAAAAAGAATACATACATGATGGATACAGCGATTAAAAATGGGTACAGCCGGAAAAAATCGAATTTCGGATAGGGAAAAAGGAGCAGAAGCAACAGATAAATCAACTGACAGCACTTTTCAAACAGGAACAACAGGCAACAAAGATTCTCCTTACGTACACAACAATCTCAAAAAAGCTCGAACAGGTAACAAGAAAGACGGGAAACAGTCCGGCCTACACCAGCAGAAAATATAGCCTAGCAGTACGTTAAGATCAGCAAAGGAGGAGGAACAAGAACGAAAAAGGTGGTATTTATGAGATCACTTACCCGGAGTACGATATGATTTATATCGGGCAAATGAAACGATTAGCCAAAATAAGGTGGGAATAACACATCAACAAATTACTAAACGAGGTTCAACGGAAAAAGCGTGATCTGCGGTAACGAGGTATATAATTGAAGAAAAACATAAAATCACCTGGGAGAACCTGGAAATAACACAGGAAGTAGGAGATTTTTTTTTTGTGGTAGGGAGGTGAAGGCATTTATGCCCGCCAAGTCTGGCAGTGTGGGACTCCCATGGAGGATATCTTTGGACTACCCACTTAACACCTCCCCTGTAAATCTGAGAACCTAGCCTGGAACCGTTTGACACATTACTTCGGGCCAGGTCTCGTTTTGTTACGCCGTGGGGCGCCTTCAAGCTGGGGAGTCCCTTTCCTAGCGGGAGGGGAGGGGGGAAGAGGAATTGCCAGAAGAGCGATCCCCCAGCCCCAGTGCCTCCGGCTGCTGTGAGTCCCTTTTATATTTTAGGACTGCCCGAGCATAATGTGCCACCTGGTTCCATTTGTCAACCGATTCGAGCATCACCGCAACTATATTATCCGGGGTGAGCTCTCCCGTCTCCCTGTAGAGTTCCCTTCGCAGCCTGGCCCATTTGGTACACGCAAAAAATGTGTGACAGGCATTGTCCTCCTCTCCTGGGCAAAACCGACAATCGGGAGACCGTGACTTGCCGATCTTGTGCAGGTAAGACTGAAAACACCCGTGCCCGCTCAAAAGCTGGGTCAGATAGAAGTCAGTCTCACCATGCCTTCGATTTAGCCACGGTCTCACATCCGGGATGAGGCGCGCAGTCCACCTTCCCTTCGTGCAATTCCTCCAAGACTGCTGCCAATCGTTGAGCGAGCGTTGTCTCTCCTCGCGGACAACTATCTCCCTCGCATCCTCGTTTCGGCACAGGTAAATAGCGCGGCGCTCTCTAGCAAGGAGGGCGACAGGTATCACGCCTGCAATCACTCTCACCGCCGAGTTGGAGACTGTTGGATACAAAGATGCAATTCTCAGTGCTCCTCTTCTCTGTACCTGTGCCAATCGTTTTCGGTATACCTCCTTGCTGAGAGCGTCACCCCATATCTCTGCTCCGTACAGTAGCACTGACCCTACAGCACTCATCAAGAGGCGTCTTCTTGATGGGCTGGGTCCCCCTACGTTGGCCATAAGTCGACTCAGGGCCGATATTCCCGAAGCAGCCTTCTCAGCCGTTGCCCTAATTTGCTCAGAGAAACTCATCTTCGAGTCGATCAGTAGCCCCAGGTACTTCACCGCTGGCTTTGATTCGATCTGTATATCTCCAATACTGATCATCCTTACTCTAGGGATTCTCTTTTTTGTCAAGATGACCACTTCGGTTTTCTCCAGTGCTAAACTGAGCCCGCGAGCAGTCATCCAGTCCCTCACTCGGCGCATTAGCATACCTAGCCTAAGTTGCGCTTGTTCAACGGTGCGTCCGGCGACCAGGACAACATCATCCGCATAGCCGACCAAGCGCGACTCATCTGGCATCTCAAGTCTCAGTAGCCCGTCGTAAGACACGTTCCATAGGTCCGGACCAAGGATAGATCCCTGGGCAACACCCGATGTAATTTCCATCCTTCGTTGGCCCTGTGTCGTGTCGTAGAGCAGGCTTCGGTCCTTTAGGTAGTTCCTCAAAAGCCGCATTAGATATTCTGGAACTTGAAAAGAGTTTTCCAGCGTGTCCAGAATATCCACCCATCTAGCGGAGTTGAAGGCGTTCGTGACGTGGAGTGTCACCAACAGGACGATCCGTCGCTTGGTGCGACTATATGCCTCTGCCTTTTGGACCGCGTTGACCACCTCTGCAATGGCATCAATGGTAGAACGTCCTGCTCTAAAGCCGTACTGCCGAGGAGATAGGTCCCCAGCAGCACGAATCGCGTCAGTGAGTCTTCCCTTGATGAGTTTCTCTAGCACTTTCCCAGCCGTGTCTAGCATGCATAACGGGCGGTATGCAGACGGCGATTCGAGATTTCCCTTCCCCTTGCTGACCAGCACGAGCCTCGCCACCTTCCATCGTACCGGGAAAACCCCGTCCCGTAGGCAAGCGTTGAATGTGCTGAGCAGCAAGTCAGGACAATGGTTGTAGACGAGCTGCAAAACCTCAGCTGGAACACCATCTGGACCTGGAGCCTTCCTCGCTTTCAGGGAGAGGACTGCCTCCTCCAGTTCCAGCTGTGTGAAGAGTGGGAACTCGACTGCTGTTTCACCGTGGCCAGCGTCAACACGGACGGGATGGGCGGGGAAGAGTCCCCGCACTATCGCGTCCATCTTTTCCGCGTCATGTATACAAGGCTTCCGTAGGGCACCAAGTTTCCCCATGACCAGCTTGTAGCCAAGGCCCCACGGATCCCTATTTACATTGTCCACGAGGTCTTGCCAGCATCGGGCCTTGCTCTTGTTAATAAGCCTGCGAAGATATTTCCTGCCGGACCTGTATGCTGCTAGCCTAGTGTCTGCCTCCTCTCGTGTTGGCGCCCGCTGGGCCTCTCGCCGAAGTTTGTGACACTCGCTTCTTTGTTCGGCGATCTCGTTTGACCACCAGTATTCTGAAGGCTTACCATGTCGGGGTCTCCGACGGGGCATGGAAGACTCGCAAGCAGCTATGATGGTACTCATAGTTGAGTTCACCAAGTCCTTGGCTGTAGGCGCCTGCCGTAAGCGCATCAGTGAACCTCTCGACGTCCATCCTCCCAGTCCTCCATCCGAGGATTGAAGTTTGGGCATATGCACGCAGAGTGGCACCGTCGTGAACCTCAACAGCTATATACTGGTGATCACTAGCCGAGTAGTCCTCTAGTACCCGCCAGTTGTGTACTCTAGGTACCAGGGACTCCGAAGCGAGTGTCACATCGGGTATGGTTCATACGCAACCCCAGCGGCGGAAAGTAGGGGTGTTACCAGTATTTAGGACAAAAAGCGCTGTTCTGGCCGCCATGTCCAAGATTTGCTTTCCCCTTGGGTCGGATTGTGGCATACCCCATTCGATGGCTCTAGCGTTGAAGTCTCCCCCGACCAGCATGTGGCCCTCTGTGTTCGAGACAGCGTCCTCCAGGGCATCGAGTTTGGTTCGAAAAGATCGCATTGCCTCGTTAGGCGTCAGATAAACACTGAAATATATTATCCCTGGACACCGCACCCACACAAAACCATCCCCGCGTCCATGGCCCTGCACCTGAAGACGGGGGCTGTCTCGAACCCAGATGGCCGAGGTACCAGATTTGTCAGGGTACCACGCTTGCGAGTCCTTGTTATGGTGTTGCTCGCTCAGCAACAGGAGGTCAGCTTTCTTATCCCTCGCAAACTGCTCAAGTAGGTCCTGGGCGTTTGTGCTTCGGTGCAAATTGACCTGCAGGATACGGATCATTTGAGTATCGATTTGGCTTTAGTTAGGGCCTCCTTGAAAACCCAGCATCTCCCTGTCCCCGCCTCATGTTTGAGGTCACCGGGTGCTAGCTTAGCATCCTTGCAAAGAATGCATTTTGCCTCGTTCGTGCACTCCTTCCTTTTGTGCCCCGTTTCACCACATTTGTAGCACAGAGATCTCCTGTCGGGTCCCCTACAGCCATACGCGGTGTGTCCGTATTCGAAGCATCTGAAGCAGCGGATAGGGATCGCTCTTCTCCGTATCCTGCAGATCACCCAACCTATCTTAATTTTGCCCTTCGCCAGGATTTGCTGGGCGTCTTTATCAGCTAGTTCGACAATAGCCATGCGTTGCCCCCTTGTGTTTTCACGTGTCAATCTTGCCTTGACTTCACTTAAGCTGGGGAACTCCATCCTAATGGCATCCTCTACTTCAGCTTTGTCCGTGACGCAGTCGAGGTTTCTGATTTCCAGGGTGGCCATTGGTTCGAGCGAGGCAACCGTTGCCGCATCTCCAAGAACCTTTTGAACCGCGTCACGGAATGCATCTTTGTTTGTGGCCTCTGGCCCGAATTCCACCAGCAAGCCACCGGTCCAGGTTGGTCGAACTGCTTTGATGGCAGTTTTGGTGTCGTCTGGCTTGACCGCTCCTTTAATTTCACGGAGGACATCTGCGTAGGTTCGGCCCTTAGTGGGTTTAATAAGCAGTGCCTCTCGCAAGGGTTTGCGCCGTGGTTTGCTTTTTGTTTTCTGCGGTATATCGGGGGGTTCTTTGTTCTTTTCGTGGTTGAGCTCTTTGTCTGTTTTTTCTACGAGTAGCTTTTTGGACGCTTTTTTCGCTGCCTTGTTTCGCACCACATGAAACTCCTCGCCTGGAGTGTCAACTTCGTTTATGGTCTCGTCCTTCCTCCTTTTCTCACAGTCGCCATCAATTGGGCTACCGGCCATTCTTTTGCTGCTGCTAGGACCCACTGATGCCTCGAGGGACAGCGTGTCTTTTTGGTGCTTTTCGGTTGCAAGCCACCTCCGCCTGTAGTGCGTTATGCGGTCAAAAAGCTCCTCCAGTTCAAGAATGCCATTCTTGACACTCTTGCCTATGTTTTTCTGCACTTCGCAGGCAGCCCTCAGTTGTTTGACGATATTCCCAGCTTTCCGAGTAAGCCGCTCCTCTTCGGCGCGGTCAAGGGCGATTGTGTTATTTGGCGCCACCTCTTGGGAGAGGCCCCCGTTTTCTAGCCCTTTTGCTTCTATCGCTTGGGTCGCGTTTGAAGTGGCGTCGGCCAACGGCAAAACTTCTCCCTCCCTCAGTCTTATACTGGCCTCCGTTGGTGTCGCAGCTTGATCCGGATTGTGTACGTCTTGCACTGGGCGCTCCGGGGTGCGCATAGTCCTTCTACTGCGCCCAAACGCCGCAATGATGCCAGGTTGCACAACGCACTTTGCCTTCTTTCGTTCGTTAGTCCGTCTGTGGTCTGTCTCCGATGATTTAACCTGTGATGTTGACTTTGACAGTGTTTCTGGGGTTTGCTGCCTCCCCCCGCAATCGGTGACTTGTTTTATCGGTGTTCTTGCCAACAGCGATTTTTGCCTGAAAGGATTTTCCGTGCTAGCGTCCTGTTTGCTTGTGGTTTCATTTGTTTGCTCCATTTTATTGGGTCCCCCCTCGGAGCCGCTATCTCCGTTCGTGTGTGTAGTCGCCTTTTTGGTCCCATGGTTATCTTTGCAGAGCAGGGAGGCCATGCGAGGGTTGGCACAAGCCCTTATGGGGACAAGTGCTCAGAGCCAGACCAGCGCTAATCGGGAGTCCGTCTCAACCGAACCTACACCACCAACCCAATGGTGTGAACTTCCAACGTACTCCGAGGCCTGCCAAGGTTTTACCGGGGCGAGGACGGTATGATAGTTGAATTGGAGCCGTTCACACACGAGTTTCACCTCGGCGCTACTGTGCAAAGCAACTAGGTCCAAACCATCACATTCGCCAGCCCAAAGCGTCAATTCCAGTTCGTTGTCCAAAGCGTAGTCCAGATACAATAAGAGGGAACCTCACGGTACCCCCATATCCTCGGGTCCGTGGGGGCGGCACTCCCCAAAGAATGCTAGCCTCCAAGAATGTTCTTGTCGACCGGCTTTCTCCCTGCGGGAATTTCCTCGGGTACGTGGGGGTGGAACTCCCCAAAGAATGCTAGCCTCCAAGAGTGGTCTTGTCGACCGGCATTCCCCCTGCGGAGTTTCCTCGGGTACGTGGGGGCGGAACTCCCCAAAGAATGCTAGCCTCCAAGAGAGCTCTTGTCGACCGGCATTCCCCCTGCGGGGAGGAAGTAGGAGATCGTAGGAAACTAGATGCATGTAAAAGCTTATGGATATTGCGAGCCCTGAAAGGAAAAAGGATAAACACGGAAAATGGCAATGGCTTGAGTGACTTGATGAAGTTAGTGTAATTGTCGAAAGATCATATTGTAATTGTAGGAAGTTAGTTTTAGGTTTGAATTTTTCGAAACGCAGTTTTTTAGAATTAATTGTATAATATAGTATTTAAGTGCGCCAAAAATTTGGATGGGTTTCAACCCTTTCAATGATTTAAACATAAATTAATGCTCAAAATAAGAAAAACTGTCTAATCTTAACATTCTTTGAATTCAAACTTACATTTAAGTTATTTATATTGTATTTTTCTGAGAATGAAGGTTGGGCGGATAATACTGTAATGAGCTTCTTTCACGTTTTTGTACGTTTCGAGATTTCCCGAAGGAAATCTAAACCAATCTCTCATCGGTTACAGAGGTGAAGTCTTGGAATGTATCTACGGACTGTATCCAACAGGTCAACAAGTCCAGGTATCCTTAGTCTATTCCGAGGTGGCTGGCTAGTTTGTAGCGGAATTCCGGTCACAGGTCTTCCACAAGAAGACATACAAGTTTACCAGCCACCGATTCAAAAACCCGATTTAAAAACGCACCCAGATCTTCCTCCAGGCTAACATTACTTTTCTTCATTCCAATTTTATTTCTTGCCGACCGTACTATCAGCCCAAAAGAGAGAAATTTAAAAAATATAAACTCATCCAAAATCACGTGTCCCCGAACATTCTCTAGACGTGATGCCAGACATAAACTACTCGAAAAAACCAAATCAATCTACTCTAACTAAAAATGCAAAGCCAATCTACGGTAGCGCGTACCGAACTCCAGCAAGAAATCGACCATTAACGGATCATATAAACTCTATCAAGTCGGCGGCATACTTATCTTCGCCATCCCTTCCTCCTGAAAAAGAACGGCCCCATACTGAAAAGGAAAGAGTGACCTATGTCCCTACGACTACGTTTGGAGTCAGCAAACAAACGTTTTATTGACGTTTCTGATGAAGCGGAGTCGCCATAACACTTTTCAAGCCATTGCTTCGCTTGAAAAGTATTTTTTCCCATTAAAAGGCAGTGTAAAATTAAAACACGCTTTTGATCCATTGTTTTGAAAATAACAAAAGTATTGTCACTCTTTACGCAATAACTCCCAAACTAATGAACAGAATGTCATGAAATTTTAACTGCTGTGTTTTGAAGCTTAACACTAACTGAAAATGAGGTGAACGCAATAAAATTAGCGCTTTCTACGTGTGAGGCACGGAACTTTTCAGCCCATGTACTAGTATTAACGATATCTTGGGCTGTTAGTCTTACACTACCCGTAGCAATGCGCCCACTGTGAATACGTCAGCGAACCTTAATACTTTCATCTTTGCAATTGAATTCTGGGCATGACAGCATTGAGAGGCATTGTCATGGATCTAGACCGCAGTTTACTCATGGTCATTGGCTAATTAGTTCCCTAGTACTCGCCCATTGTGTAGATAGAAAAATAAGTACCATAGTACTGACTCGACTTAGATGAGACACAGAACGGTAAATGGACAAGGGAGTCAAACGCGAGACACCGACGAAGGCGGGACGAGTCAATTGATGTTAATAAAAACCCAAATATTAAACTAGTCTGTGACTTTAGTTAAAGCTATTATTTAGCGATTTGGCATTCTTTCCATTTTATAATAAAATCAAATGCATTTTGGTTCAAATGCGCGAAAAGTTGTGCGCAATGGGGTTGTCAAGTGGCGGAAACAAGGTGCAGTTACTCATAAGACTACGAAATTCAATACGCCGACGCTTTTATGAGTAGCTGAGTTTTGAAAATCGGTTGGAGGGTAACGAGGTAACGCTAATAGAGCTGTGAGCCTCACAAAGCATTGATGTTCCACTAAGTCGGTCATCTCCGAACGCGACACGTGCATATGGTAGATGATGAGTGGCTTGCGACGAATCCTATCCTACCTGTAGCTAGCGGATTGCTTTCAGTCACCCATAGTACAACGATTGTTTTGACGTTGCCCGATGGTTTGAAGCAAAGCAAAGTCACTGAGTTCTGACCCTAGGCGACGGAGCACCGGTATCAGCACTGCAATGGGAAGAACATGTTATAACACCGCGACAACGAGTTTCATTCCAATTCTACAAGTATCTACAAGTACGAGTCTACCAAAGTACGAAGGCTTGCGACACGTACATTTTGACGGGGCTGTGAAGCCATTTCTCTTCGATACGTCAATACGGTGGTGTGAGCGGGACACAAGACTGACTGCATGATTTGTTTAGGCATCTATCCGGTTGGTATAGACAATCGTCAACTGCTACAAATGTTCCAGATAGTTCGCATAATGCAAGACCAATGACGGGCTTCGGATATGAACAAGCGTGGAACGATCCGTGTGCTCGATGAGGGAATACAGGCTCTGTGTTTGTGTGCCAAAGGACGGTACCTATTGCTCAATGTAGCACTACTCAAAATCTTCATTTTTCGCCACCTGTCATCCAAAGTTTTGCAAACGTATAAGAAATGATTGCGATCTTGCAAGCGTTGGACTTGGTGGATACAGCCACCACGACATTGTCACAATTCATTGCACGTATCGAAAATCTTAGACATGCTAGAGCCTCAATAGATAATCAAATATACAGTTGTGAACTGCTTATAGTGCATGACGAACAAATAACATGCGATTTTCCGTTGGGTAGAAAAGTATCGTCTAATAACGGGGAGGACTGTTGGATCTTGAGAAAGGAAAAGATGAACGCTTCTGAAACAACGACCAAAGAGCAGTTTCAAAGGGTTAAATTGATAAACAAAAGATTTGAAGGCCATTTCGTGAACGAGAACGTACTGATTGGAAAATGTAAAATTGCGAAAATGGACATTTTTTTTTTGTGGCAGGGAGGTGAATGCTATTTATGCACAGAGTGTGGGACTCCCATGCGCGACTGGACTACCTACTAAACACCTCCCCTGTCAACCTGAGAACCAAGCATGGAACCGTTTGACACATTACTTCGGACTAGGTCTCGCTTTGGGTCTCGTTTTATTACGCCGTGAAGCGCCTTCAAGCTGGGGAATCCCTTTCCTAGCCGGAGGGGAGATGGGAAGAGGAATTGCCAGAAGAGCGATCCCCCAGCCCCAGCGCCCCCGGCTGCTGTGAGTCCCTTTTATATTTTAGGACTGCCCGAGCATAATGTGCCACCTGGTTCCATTTGTCAACCGATTCGAGCATCACTGTAACTATATTATCCTGGGTGAGCTCCCCCATCTCCCTGTAAAGTTTCCTTCGCAGCCTGACCCATTTTGTACACGCAAAAAATGTGTGACAGGCATTGTCCTCCTCTCCTGGGCAAAACCGACAATCGGGAGACCGTGACTTACCGATCTTGTGCAGGTAACACTGAAAACACCCGTGCCCGCTCAAAAGCTGGGCCAGGCGCGTAGTCCACCTTCCCTTCGTGCAATTCACTCAAGACCGCTGCCAATCGTTGAGTGAGCGCTGCCTCTCTTCGCGGACAACTATCTCCCTCGCATCCTCGTTTCGGCGCAGGTAAATAGCGCGGCGCTCTCTAGCAAGGAGGGTGATAGGTATCACGCCTGCAATCACTCTCACGGCCGAGTCGGAGACTGTTGGATACGAAGATGCAATTCTCAGTGCTCCTCTTCTCTGCACACGTGCCAAACGTTTCCGGTACACCTCCTTGCTGAGAGCGTCACCCACTATCTTTGCTCCGATGGGTGCTGTAGCACTGACCCTACAGCACTCATCAAGAGGCGTCTTCTTGATGGACTGGGCCCCCCTACGTTTTCCATAAGTCGACTCAGAGCCGATATTCCCGAAGCAGCCTTCTCAGCCGTTGCCCTAATTTGCTCAGAGAAACTCATCTTCGAGTCGATCAGTAGCCCCAGGTACTTCACCGCTGGCTTTGATTCGATTTGTATGTCGCCAATACTGATCATCCTTACTCTAGGGATTCTTTTTTTTGGCAAGATGACCACTTTGGTTTTCTCCAGTGCTAAACTCAGCCCGCGAGCAGTCATCCAGTCCCTCACCCGGCGCGTAAGCATACCTAACCTAAGTTGCGCTTGTTCAACGGTCGTCCAGCAACCAGAGCCGCAACATTATCCGCATAGCCAACCAAGCGCGACTCATCTGGCATCTCAAGTCTCAATAGCCCGTCGTAATAGACGTTCCACAGGTCCGGACCAAGGATCGATCCCTGGGCAACACCGGATGTAATTTCCATCCTTCGTTGGCCCCGTGTCGTGTCGTAGAGCAGGCTTCGGTCCTTTAGGTAGTTCCTCAAAAGCCGCATTAGATATTCTGGAACTTGAAAAGAGTTTTCCAGCGTATCCAGAATATCCACCCATCTAGCGGAGTTGAAGGCGTTCGTGACGTCGAGTGTCACCAACAGGACGATCCGTCGCTTGGTGCGACTATATGCCTCTGCCTTTTGGACCGCGCTCACCACCTCTGCAATCGCATCAATGGTAGAACGTCCTGCTCTAAAGCCGTACTGCCGAGGAGAAAGGACCCCAGCAGCACGAATCGCGTCAGTGATTCTTCCCTTGATGAGTTTCTCTAGCACTTTCCCAGCCATGTCTAGCATGCATAACGGGCGGTATGCAGACGGCGATCCGGGATTTCCCTTCCCTTTGCTGATCAGCACGAGCCTCACCACCTACCATCGTACCGGGAAAACCCCGTACCGTAGGCAAGCGTTGAATGTGCTGAGCAGCAAGTCAGGACAATGGTGATAGACTAGCCGCAACACCTCAGCTGGAACACCATCTGGACCTGACAGAAGCAGCAAAAACAAACGGTCAAAATAAAACATAGAAAAAAAACGGACACTAGGCACTCAACTGATAAGGCTTTTTAGTTGGAACCCTATCGTACCTCATTTGTGAGACGTGAAGTCTTTAGCAAAATCGTCAACGGACTTCTTGAAGACAAAATAATTTGACCGTTAAGCTCAGCCTATACGTCACCAGCGGTATTGGTTGAGAAAAAAATAAGTATTTCAGATTTTGCATCGATTTTTGCAAACTAAATTGAGTTACGGTTCGTCAATTATTCCCGATGCCAGAGTTGTTTGTGAAGTTATCGAGATCCACGTTCTTTATAACATTGGACTTCAAGATAGTACATCACCAAATTGAACTCAAAGAAAATGCAAAACAATACACAGCATTTACCCCAATCGGGACCCATTTTGAGTATAACATGATGCGTTTTGTGTTGATTAACGGCCCAGCAGTGTTTCAACAGACAATTATGAAGCTACCCGATAGACTGAAACCATATAGTACTTGCATATTTCGATGACGGATTAGTACTCACTAAAATGTTCAATGAGGGCATAGTGAATCTCCAAGAGGTTTTAGTAGTGCTAGAAGAATGCGGCTTGGCTTCGTGATTGGATAAATGTCATTTTCTAGTAACTGTGATTGATTTCTTAGGCACTCGCCTAAGTTCAAATTGCATCTGTGTGTACCTCATGTAGATAGATCCTACAAAGCAAAAGTACGAACTATCTAAATGAGGTACACACAGATGCAAGCACGTTGAGTTAGTAGCTGTTTTATTGTAATCAAGGGAGGAAGATAAAACCTGGAAAGCGTTTATGTATCTCAGTTGTCACTGCATGAATGTAGAGGCGAATTACCATAACTACGAGTTAGAAGTTCTCCTTGTCGTAGAGGCATTGAAACGGTTCCATATTTACTTGTTGCGAAAATTATTCCAATCATTCACCGATTGTGCAATATTAACAAGTGTGAAGGAAAAAACTCTTCTAATACCGATATAGCCCGATGGTGGATGTGTCTTTTGGAATATGATTTAAAGTATTGTTACATGCACGAATAATTTTGCGAGCTACTGTCACAATTGTTTTCACAACCATTAAGAACATAATGATCAACAAGCGAATGTACTCGAAAACTCACCAAGCATGATCAACATCTGAAAGTGAGTCACTGCCCCATTCATTAAGCTGCTCGAATATTCCAGGTAATTCACCATTGTACGAGAAATGAATTGAATGACAAGAGACCCTATATAAAGCCGAGCTGATTGTATGGGGGCATTCATTACAACCGCGATAGTAAAAACTGCGATGGCGTGGAGCGCGAGGTAAAGGCGATATTGATTGAGTGATTGTGGAGTGATTTTAGAAGACAATTGCAATAGAAATTTATTGACAAGTGGAAGTTATATTTTTAATAGTAAAATTAATAATTGTGCATTCTTTTAAATAAGCTCTTTTAAACTCAATATAAAAAAAAGACCATTTGTTTTCACTTTCCCGGAACATTAAAAGTATTGGCCGCAAAATATAACACGCTGGAAACCAAATGAGCCAAGTTGACGCGATGAGTCCAGCTCCGCAGGGAAAAGTAGTACCCGAGCACATAGTGTTACAACTGAATGAAGAAAGTGAAAACTGGCTATAAACAATGCAACTACAAGACCCAAAACTGACTAGAATTGCAGCGATTTTAAAAAGGCATTTAACGTTCGATCAAGATAAACAAATAAGGAGCAAATACTGTATCCAAGAAAAATGAATTTACAGACGCGTGGAAGAGAAATTAATGTTCGCTGTGCTGAATGCTGTCCATAAGATGATTGCCAAACTCTGTCATGACGAAGTGGGACATTTTGGAAATGAGAAGACAATTACAGAACCATTATTGGTTCCCAGGTATACGTAAGTACGTCAGAGGATACATATCAACCTGTATACAGTGCTACTGTAATAAGCAAAAGAGTGAGAAGCCTGAAGCGGAATTATATACCCGCCCGGTAGATCCGTTGTCTTTTCGGATTATTAACATCGATAACCTAGGACAGTTCGTGAAAAACAAAAAGGAAAATATGTATGCTGTTGCTATCAGCGATTCTTTTTCAAAGCTCTCTCGAGCTATTCTGGATTATCCTTACAGATCGTAACAGACAGAGAGCCAGCCTTCACGGCTAAACATTTCGAATAATACTGCAATTGAAACCACATTCATCACATAACAACAGCGGGGCGAAAATCCCGTGCCAATGAATAGGCGGAGCTAACGGTATCACCCTAAACTTCCCAAAAACAACCATAAAAAACCTGAAGGATTGGGGAAACGACCGATGACTACTAAAATAGAGTGTGAACTCCCAGAGAAACGCGACCACAGGATTCTCTGCAAATGAGCTCGTTTTTTATTTTAAATTGCGAAAAACCATTCAAAATTATATGTTGAGTGCCGTTCGTGACGACTCAACTACTGATCAACCGATAGGAAAAATGCGTGTCACACCCCTGGAAAGTATCAAAATGCAATGCAAGAAGTGGAAGAATCGTTACAATAGTAAGCTCCAAACGCCACACAGATATGAAGTCACCGATCTTGTGATCTGAAACATAAGGCACACAGCCTCGGGATAGTCACGCGAATCGGAGCCGCGTTATATAGGCCCTAACATGGTAGCAAAACTACGCGTACTCTCGTACAGGAAATCGAAGGTCCACAGGTGACTCAACGGAGTTTCTCATCAGTATACTCTGTCGGCAACATCAGGCTTTGGTGTTCAGGTCTACCAAAGCTAGCCAGTGACAACACTAACACTGACGATGCCTTAGACGATGAGAAAGCCTGAAAGTACATCGGGATGAAAAAGAGCTGAATTATCAATAGAATAAAAATCTGCAGTTGCACTGACTTTACTGAGATGAGATACACAATGATGGATGAATGAGGAAGTCGAACCCGAGATGCCAACCAGAACCGAACGAGTCTATTGATGTTAATTAGACCCCAAATATAAAACAAGTTTAGAATTTTGTTAAAAGTATTTTTGACAATTTTGTGATTCGGCATCCTTTCCATTTTATGGAAATTGTGTGCTCTTGAACTCAGAGACGCTGACACTGATGTTACTTTGGGCATGCTTCCCATATAGCCTCAGGTGCAGAAAGTAGGTGTGTTGCCAACTACTCTCAGATTAGGTGGAGGCATTCCCCATTTCCTAGTTTGAAGCTTGAAGTCCCCCCTTGTCATGAATTTTATTTTCCTAAAAATCCGTGTAGGACAAGGGTGCCGATTTTCTGGCACTAGTGTCAGCGAGCTATAAACAACGCCAAGCCTAGCCAACTATTTCCGCTTAAAGACCGTCGACTAACATTTGCAGGATCATATGAGGTGGGTTCTTGTCAAGCCACGAAGCTACACTACAAAATATTTATCACGCGTCCTCGACTGTACAAGACATACCGATCAATTTTTATTATCTTTAGAAATGTTCTCTTATGTGTCGGTAAAGCTACTCTACAGTAATTAAACTTTTTTTGTCTCGCTAAAGTTAGCAGACATGGTGGCTTGAGACAAATGCAAACATTGTACAAAAAGCAACCGTTCCTTTCTTCGAAGAAGGTCGTTGAATTACAAGGAGAAAGTCAAACCTAAAGATGTTAAAGTGGCCGAAGTGAACTACTCATCTTTGCCTAAAGGATACAAACTGGGCGGATGTTGTTTGTTTTAAAAACAACCAACTAAGTAGCCACGATGGGGTGACCACCTTTTCTTTTCATGAGCAGCCACTCCTGATCGCCACGGGGCTGCTCGACTGCTTATGTTTATTACAGGGCAGGCAGGCAGAGAGAGACTGAAGGATCTCCCTCTTCACTAGTGAAGAAACAATTGTTTTCGCATTGGAGAGATGGTTGTTGCAATTTTATGCCCTTTCCTTGAATACAAGTCCCTGTCTGCAAAAGTATGCTAATAAAATTCGCTAACCAATCATAAAAATAAACCGGGTGTTGAGTAGAACCAATTGATGATTCGGACTGACGCGATTCTAAGCAGGATATTTGGAAAACCCAGGAACCATCATTTTGCACAGAATTAGAACTGTCCGACTTCAAACTATATGAAAACGTGCAAACCTTTCTTTTGGCAACATTGAGGGATGTAATGCTTTATAACATCATCGGAATGTTCAGGCAGCTTGGCCACTGCCAGCAAAGAATTCCAGAAGATGCTATAGACCTTACTATTCCAAATACAAACAACACAACACCAGAAGAAAGTCAGTCCGTGACTCTATCTTTACTTTACGGAACCAACCAAAGTGTGCTACGTTAATATCAAATGGTGAGGGTAATCATAAAGATTAATTCGGTTCATCTGCCGATAGCAAAGTTAAAACGTGAGAGCTTGGAGGAGAGTGGTGTTTCCTCTCTGGGCCGCACGTTGGCTGCGGAACTTCCGGAGAACTATATTTTGCGGTGCAAATCAGCAAGGTTGGGGTCGTACCCGGGGTTTGGTTATACGTAGCAACGAGTTCCGTGTTTTTTTGGGTCAAGTTTCAGGAGTGCTAATGGGTGTTTGCAGCACTCGCTGGCAAGTTTTTTCGCAATTTGCAATCTACACAATCCGGGGAGTAACTGTCCACTTTTCCGCAACGGTAACAGAAGATCGTCCGCTCGGCTGGACATACAGAGAACCTGTGTCCCGGTTGTTGGCAGTTCTAACAGACTGTGGGACTTACGACTACCTCTACGACAGGTTGGTCAGTTTTCCGTTCGAACTCGTGATCCAGAGGGGCTCCACTCCTCGGGATATGTGTCGGCTCAGTGTCTGCGTGACCAGCTGCTACTAATTCTGTAGTATGATTGCTCCATTGACTAGGTCCCGAAAGGTTCCTCACCGCCCATCTAGTCGTTCTTGGCTATGGGCATGGAGGCGTAAGGCTTGCATGGTTTATATTGGCACGTGAAAAAGGCGGTTTTGAAGCTCCCACTGCATGTTCTCCCCGATGGTTTTCACCAGTTTGTATTTGTTCACGCAATTCCCGTTCAGTGAGACCGTCATCAAAATGTTTGCGAAGTGCCGCACAGAAGGTATTCCAATCAGAGCGTGCTACGGATTCCTTAAAACTCCAGTACCCGAGCTCCGTACCCGAGCTCATTCGAGGAAGGTCCCAGTCCTCAACCGGCTTAGAGGTGGGAATAGAAGTATTTGGATTCAGTTCCCAGCTTGGTGGAGCACTTGCGCGACTAGGGTGCTGGCTGATCCTAAGGTTTTGGAACTCTCTCTCCATATGTCCTATCCTGGTGGGTAGCCCTTGTAATAAGGGCAGAATCGCGTCATTGCCAGTTGTGTTTGAGGGTGCTGGTGAGATATCTGCCTGTGCTCTTGAGACTGGGTCTTCCCCACCCTCGAGTTCGTGTCTGATCGTTAGGCCGGGGGTCTTTCGGAATTGCACCACGCATAGTAGCTTGCGGTCCAGCAGAGTTGCGTAGGGAATTCTGCTCGATTCGGCGTCTGCATAGAGGACAGAGAGTGGAGGTTTGCAGGCACTACTGGACAAAAATGCGATAGAGCAGGTGTCCGCACTCCAATCTCACACTGATACAGCCCTCTATGACGTCCTCACAGCAGATCCCACAGGTGGCTGGCTATATATTTTTGAAGTGAGTTTAGCATGTCTCTGGAGTCAACTTGGTTGTGGTCGCTGGAATTGCATACGAATGAAAATTAGCTGTAACTTCTTCTAACTACGAAAGAGACTTAGCTACTCTACTTATGTGGTGGATAGCGGCGAGCTGTACGTAACCTTTCAAAAAAAAGATTGTTCAGTCAACTCTTTCCTTTCCAGCAGCACCAACTCCTCTATAAGAAAGTGAAAACGACTGCTGAAAACAGGGTGCTTCTGGCCAATTTTAAAATTGATTCCAACCCCAAGTACATTACAAAAACTGTCTCTAATCTATGTTAATTGACTGGACGAGATGAATGATAGCGTCACCGCGTACGCGGTCAAAATCCCGACGCATGGAAGGATTCCGGGATTCCCAATTCCAGCATACGCCACTGAAAATCGAACCAGACCCACTCATCTATCACGCATAAAAAGATGGGTAGAATCCTTCCGCAGCATAAAGGCAAATTAGCCTTCTATTTTCTGGAGAGTCCAGGCAGACAGGAGGAACCCATCTGGTTGATAGTTCCCATCAAGAAAATAGAAGTTCCTTACAGGTTTCCCACTGGGAAAACACATGGGAAGGAATTTGTCGCGAAAGAAAAATAAAATAAAGGAGAACCAAAGCTACAACTCACGTGAAGTTACTGAAGGGCTGTTTCATACAACTCCACTCCTCCTGTCCGTAGGACTCTAGTATCGAGGTACCGTACATCCTCCGTAAAGGGTCAAAACGTCAGAAGATGCAAATTTTTCTCTTTTAGGATTTTTGGGCCCCGCGTTGGACGCCATTTGCAATAAATTTTTTACCTAAAAATCCGTGTAGGACACCGATGCCGATTGCTTGGCACAAGTGTCAGCGAGCTATAAACAACACCGAGCTCAGTAAGCTAGTTTTGCTTAATGACCGCGTATGCGTGCTTCTCGACTAGCATTTGCAGGATCATATGAAGCGGGTTCTTGTCAAGCCACGAAGCTAAACTACAAAATATTTATCACGCGTACTCTACTTTACGAGATGTACGAGATTCTTATTATTTTTAGAAATGTTCTCTTATGTGTCGGTAAAGCTACTCTACAGTAACTAAACATTTTTTTTCCCTCGCTAAAATAAGCGGATATGGAGGCTTGAGACAAATGCAAACATTGTACAAAAATCAACCATTACTTTCTCCTAAAAAGGTCGTTGCATTACAAGGAGAAAGTCAAATTTAAAGATATTAAAGTGGACGAAGTGAACCACTCATCTCTGCCTAAAGGATGGAAACTTAACGGATCTACTTTACTTTAATCGAGTAAATAAACAAACTAAGCAGTTACGGCAGGGTGACCACCTTTTTTCTTCAGGAGCATACACTCCTGATCACCACGGGGTGGCTCGACTGATTATGTTTATTCCACCCTCCGAAAAAATGGCCATCTGTGTACGAAACAGTACTCTGCAAAAAATTGAGTTTAGCCCAAAAGGATAGCATTGGTTTATTTGTACCTAGGTAAACACTATATAATGTTGCTTCAGAATACTGGATTCACGCAAAACTATCCTCATATTCATGGTTCGAGACCTGAAGGTTAGTATTTTTCTGAGTCCAGATGACAAAGACATCAAACCCTCCAGTGTATCAAGCTGGTGAGCTCCTATCATACTGTTGCTTGCTAAGCAATAGCAGGAAAACAGCTCGAATAGGTCCTGGATGTTTATGCTTCCATGTAAGTAGACTTGCAAGATACGTTTCATTTAAGTTTCACTTTGGGCTTGGCTGAAGCTTCTTTAAAGATCTGAAATTTTTATTTTTTTTTAATGTAATTGTTGGATCTTTGGTCCTCAAAGTCAAAGTCAAAAGCGCTTCATTCAATACTAGTTGCTATAAATTTTCAAAGAATATAAAGCAAATTCCAAATAATAAAAATACTGATGCATAGTGCTCCTCATCCTTGTAAACAATCCAGAGTACCTCGTTCGAGAAGTTCATGCAATCATGTCCCGTTCTACCACATTTATAGCACAGAGAGCTCCTCCAGTCCCCCAACACCCCTGCAAGGTCTGATTGTAACCAAGGCACTTTAGGTAGTATAACGGAACTACTCTTCACCATTTCCTGTAAATCATCGATTCTACTTTCATTTTCCCTTTATTAAAACTTTTTTGTTGGTCAGATTGACATTAGATTTACGCTTTCTCCAGTTGTTTTTCTGAGTCAGCCTCACGTCGACTTCATCTAAACTGATGGTCTCTTTCAACTCTACTGAATCCGTGATGCAGTCAGGGTACCTGATTTGAAGGTTTGCTATAGGGTCGATTAAGACTACGGCTATACCCTCTCCAGGAACATTCTTTACTGCACCACAAAGTGCATCTTTTTCGATGGTCTCTGATGTAGGCTCCACCAAATTCTTTTAGCCACACTGCACTTGTGGCAGTTGGTATGTTATCCAGTATAATGGCCACAGTACCTTTACATAAGAAACAAGCAGCGCCTGGCATAGAGGTTTGCGCCGTGGCCTTTCATGGATTTTTTCGTTACATCTGTTGCATCTTTAGCTTCTTCTTGCTAGCTAGTCATGGTATTTTAAATTAAAATTAATTTCAATTTTTTATTCTTTCTACTAAAAACTGCATTGAATTCGAAGACACCAGCGTTGTTAACGCTTTGTTTTTATTTAGCTGGGTCTAACTTATAATTTTCACAGGTCTAATAATGGTAATTGAATATTTATGTTTAAATTCAAAGAGCAACGAATTTTCCTCCAATTTTTTTAGATTTCTTAGCATGCTAGTTTTCACTTAAAATAAGTCACCAATATGGGTGGCAAACTAACACTTATTCTATTTATTTCCTCTAATGAGGTGTGTATTTTATTTATCTTGATTTGGGCTAAGCGTAATAACACCTAGAAATACAATTATATCTAATTATTCTCTGTATTCTGCATTATTCAATCATACATTCCAAATTCTTGCACAATAAGCCTCCACTTCAAACCATTCATTTGATATCTGCAAATCTAAACGGTAACAAAACCATCTAAGTTTGAGCTTGCATCGACACTAATGTGGCAACATAAAATGTATACCACACATCCCTCTGGCTTAATCTATAATGAAGTGAAATTGATCGATACCGCCTTAATTACCTATTTATCAAACACCATCTTGAATGCTGAGCAGGAGCACCATCCAGCGAATTAAACTCTGATCTATCAAAGAATGCTTTCAGCATCTCACCAACCGGCTGCAATCTTTTGCGAACACGTTCATATGTAGGAAAGTGACCATAGGCTTGGCATCTGAACTATGCATCATATATTACATCGATCGCTCAAACAAATCACATATTGACCGCGAGTTTGCGATGAATTAGTTCGCTGAATTTTCCACTCACAAAACTGAGCTATGTTAAGCTCTTCGTGGAAATATCATTCGATTTCAAGAGTTTAATTAGAGTTCAATTAGGAAAGTAAATTAAAGTTGAGTTTCCTGAAGAAACTTTCGTTGAGCATTATGAAACTTAGTTTGAATGTGTTGGATAATTTTTTGATACTAAGACGGCTGTGCATATGTGCCGAGCATCTGTTACCAGGTTGTAGACCTCGAGCATATTTCACAAGCCAATGATAATTATCCAAAGTGAAGTTAAAACAACACTGGCCAGTTTGGACGAAGACCTATTTTCAATTATTTTTAATGTTTGGAACGTAATTGGAAAATAGTAACTCAATTGACCCCGCGGCCCATTTGAAGCATCACTGTCTTTCAGATTACAGTTTCCTGCAATATCATCTTCCACTTGAAATGTGTTGGATAACACAGAAGAAGTACCTGCTCTATGCAATTCCATATTCATCGTTCCACTTTACATCACATTATCTTCGAAACAATTATGTTTATCTAACAATCTAAATTCACTCTTCAGGACCGCATTTGTTAGATTTGACAGTGGAAATGTTTTTGCCATTTAAAAATATGTCTCATTAAAATGTCGATCAATTTCCATGAAAGTCTTCCAAATTTGGACAAGCGCTCCTTGAATTGCAATTGAGCCTACAGTGTTCACGATGCATCCATCATGCTAACACGTAACTAAACATACATGTACTATAATTGTTTGCACGAATCAATAGGTTGATGCCCCAGTCGATTGCAGGCCCAACGAGATTTGTGTGTTGAGCTTCCTCAATTTATTTTTGCACGAAACTTGATTTCCATATGCGGAGGAGGATGTAGAGCTGCATATGTCAATCATTGACGATGAATATTTTTCGTTTTTAAAGCTATTTTATCTGTGCTGCAAATTTAACTCGATAATTAGCCTTAGATGTCTTTGAGGCAGTCATTTTGCGTGTTTAGCAATGGTTGGCCATGAGAAACTCGTAATATTTTATTTCTGACTCAGATGAACGGCACTTTTACCAGCTAGTAGTTTCGCGTCCTATCTGTCCGTCCGTTCGTTCATCTGTCCATGCCCAGCAAGTTTCCTCAGAAATTGTAAGGGCTAAAAGCTCGAACTTGGTGGAAAGATCAGAAGCGATGCTTTCTCGAAAGATTCGGTTTTTCGATAATTTCAAAAGTTTATCGATCGTATCAAAACCGAAATGACCCGTTAAAAATTGTTTCTATCGAATGTGGAATCAAATAAAAGGTCTTAATTAGGAAATTGATTATCTGCAACAAAAAAGACAAGTTGTGCATCAAGTGGTTCAGAAGGAAGGAAAAATTGGTATCACTACCTTCGTGATTGGACACTTTTGAGCCGGAAAATCTGAATAAAATCAAAGAAAGTTTTTTATGAATACAATGGTAACAAAAAACTCAAAAATAAAATTCCCCGCGGTAATGTCAATAAAAGCATGATTTGCCAATTTAAAGTTTTCTTCCAAGAACCAAAACTTCTTAAAAATTTACAATTATGTAGAATAGCGCAAGACACTTATACGACAGAAATTTGATCAAAATCGAATTATTACATGATCACATCTACTCATTTCAACATAACACCACAATATTAACACGCATTAAGGATTTATATACGAGGGCTGCCCGATAAGTACTTAGCCTCACCGCCCGATGGTGCCACTATCGCAAGAGAGATTCACTATAGTGTAGTGCATTATTGTAGACGGTAACTATCAAAATTTCAGCCAAAGTGGACTAGCAGTTTAGTTTTGACTGCTTGTGGAAGCGGGCAGGTCCGCGGATTTTGAAAATATGGAGAAACAGCAATATCGGTCAGTGATTCAATTCTTTTTTTTGGAATGGAAATCGCAGAGCGAAATCAAAGAGTGCTTGGATGGTGTGTACGGTGACCCTGCTACTACAATGGCAACCGTAAAACATTGGTTTAACGAGTTTTAACGTAGTCGAACGTCAGTTTTTAGTGAGCCACGCCCAGGCGCGCTGAAAACGGTAACTGCGGAGTATAACGTGACAAAAATCCACGAGTTCGTACTGGCAGACCGCCGATTGAAGGCGCGCGAGATAGCTGAGACAGTAGGCATCTTAAAAGGCCGCAAGGATTATATCCTGCGTGAAATTTTGGGCATGAAAAAGCTGTCGGCGTGATGGGTGCCATGTTTGCTTACTCCAGGCAACAGACGAAACCACTTCAGAGCGCTGTTTTAGTGCAATTAGAACGAATTTCTGCATCATTTCGTGACCTTCAATGAAATATGGCTCCACACACCAGAGACACAGGAGCAATCGAAACAGTGGGCTTCACCTGGCAAAGGTGCTCCAAAGAAGGTGAAGGCCAGAAAAGTGATGGTCACCGGTTTTTGGGATTCACAAGAGTTGATCTGCATCAACTACCTGAAATAGGTCAAAATTATCACAGGGCTCTACTATCCCGGATTATTGGGTCAATTTGACGCCGAATTGTAGATAAAAGACCGCATTTAGCGATGAAAAAAGTGCACTTCTACCATGATAACGCAACGGTTCCGCCGCTGCCACGGACAAATTGGTTGAATTGGCCTACGAACTGCTACCGTATTCACTGTATGCTCCAGATTTGGCCGCGTGTGATTTATATTTATTTCCAAACTTGAAAAAGTCACTCGCTAGGCAGAAGTTTGAGTCGAATGAGGAGGTCTTCACTACCACGGAGGCCTACTTTGTAGACGCCGAGAAAACATATTTTTCAGACGGGTTAAAGAAGTTAGAGCATCACTGAGTCCAGTGTATCGAGCTAAGAGGAGGTCATGTTGATAAATAAATTGCAGCATTTCAAAAATTTTCGTTGTTTTTGTATCCAAAATAAAAGGGGTACCGGTTCGTGTGGTTTTCTAGCAGATGGCGTAACTTTATTTTTATTCCAGTAATTCATCTTTCCAAATATGCGTTGGAAAGCTACTGTCATATAGTTTCAGAATCAGTATGTGTCATTTAGCTGAAGCGTTAAAAACAATACTTTTTTTACTCTGAAAATGTCAAATTTTGTGCCGAATAAAGTTTTTTTGTGGGGAGTACTTCTTCATAGAAATAAAAGGCTGCCGAAAGTCATCGTATTTTGGTGGAAGTGTATGGTGTGCATGTTCTAGCTGAATGTACGTACCAGAAGTGGTTTGCGCGGTTTAAAAGTGGTAATTTCGACTTGGAGGACGATGAACGGCCTGGACAGCCAAAAAAATTTGAAGAACATGAATTGGAGACATTGCTCGACCAGGATCCATTCCAAACTTGCAAAATCACTTGGCGTCACTCAACAAACCACTTTTGAGGTCTAAAAGAAATTTTTCACAATCAAGCTTCAATTTTCGAAAAAAAACCGCACGAATTAGCCGGTACCCCTATTACTTATCGGACAGCCCTCGTATATTTTAAATTGACGTAGACACAAGAGTTTTTCCCGTATTTTCTTGAAAATTTCAGGTATAGTGTTTAATTTACATACGTTTAATTACCTAAGTGTTCAGAAACATTACTTAAACTGGGAAATGGTGGTTGCTGTGTGCTTACAAATGAAACCATCTTTATTTTGGATATATGAATTTGATCGATTTCTAATACAAACAATAGATGCATAACTCAATTCGTCGATAGCAAAAGCTGTTTCAAACCCAAAATGGTTGCCAAGCTCTTCTGGCAGAAACAGTCTCATGCCTACTTGATTCGTTAATCCTTGACGCTCTGAAGAATTAATATAAAAGAATACACGAACGTTATTTTTCTGTATTCATTATTATTCGTTTTCAAAATTTTCCTAATATTTCGAGGTTTCACTGGTGTGAATGCCATGTTTCATTCCATTACAATAAAAATTATATTCAACTCAATTCGAAGGTGAGAATATTTGCATATTTAAGTACCTTACTGACTTAGTCGTTTTAATTGACGAGGTTAAAAGTTGAAAAACAGCAGGAACAGTTCAATTAATCTTAAGATGTAAAACCAGCCAAGTACA
This sequence comes from Odontomyia ornata, assembly GCA_963969285.1. NCBI lineage: Eukaryota > Metazoa > Arthropoda > Insecta > Diptera > Stratiomyidae > Odontomyia > Odontomyia ornata. The sequence continues at coordinate 157,212,508 of OZ017741.1, forward strand.
CAAGAGTATACTCTTGATAGAAGGGTATTATACTCAACAACCTGTGAATCACAAACACTTAAGTTGTGAAACTACTGAATAAAATCAAAGTAGAAACTTTATGATATGTATTATTGGGAATCCCGGCGTACCAGCATTCTCCCATTCACAACTTCAAATTGCGGCCGTAACATCTCTACCTTCTTTTGGGCACATATACCCTTTTCTTGGTTTATTTATTTATTTTTATTAACTTTTAACCATTTCCCTTTAATTTCATTTCCTCATCATATTAATTCTGCCCTCTTACCCTACTTTTAATACAAAAAAAAGGGAACCAAAAATAATCTTATCCTTCCCACTAACAACATTTCATTCATTGCTTCCCATCACCGAGATCTCATTAACAAAACCTAATTCCTTCCTTGTAACTTACTAAAATCATGCAATATCGCCCACTAACAAAACTTTATTTGTTATACTAAAAAAAGTTCATCCACGTTTCCTTACTTACAAGTTTCATCTCATTGCCCATTAAGGAAGGTTCCTAATTGAAGTTACTAATTGGAAGAATGTGAAATCAACAGAAGGTGGCTCCGTTGGCAGCGTCGTAAGTTCTTGACCGGGGGTCCGCCACGACCCTTTTTGGGATATTGCCAAAAGCAATTGTTTTTGTATACTCGTATATAACGATTTGCATAAAACCAAACGCTATCATGATTATGCAAATCACCATATACACTAATGGAAATTATTGCGTTTTTCGATATGGAAATGATGTGTGGATAGCGGAATAGAACTTCAATTACGTTACTCGGATACTGCAGCGGTAATTTGGAATTAAAGGATTGCGGGACTGATTTTTTGGAGTTGATAGCAAAATGTATTTGGCTTTCGAATAAGAGGGAGTTTTTTGCAGTGTTGAGTTGATTTTGGTATTTAATAATTCGGAAAAAAGTTTGAGTTTGAATTCGGAGAAAAAAAGTCTTGACTTTGTGGAGGAGGCTGGGATTTTTTTATTTTTTTGCGATTTTTGCATAGTATGATTCGGAACTTATATTAATATTTGGAGGGTGTGATGTCCTCACTATCGGGGATTAATTTGAAAATTTGGTTGTGAACCGTGATCAATGGAACAAAACAAAAAGAATAAGAACAACCAGAGAATTCGAGAAAAGTGTTGTGATGCTCAATGTTAAAACGCTAATTAAAGTTAACACTTTCATCAGGGTAAAATTTACGAACCAATAAGGTTTTAATAATCAGTCAAAAGAAATTAGACCCTATTTGAGGGGCCGATAGTATAAGCTGCAGCAAAGTGCGGGTCTGTCAGGCTATTAATTACTTAAGGAAATTAATGCAAGTTTGGGTCTAACGTATTAACTGAAATAGAAAAAATACGTGCCAAGATTAATTGTTCATTAAAAAAAATGTTTTGTTGGGGTGTAGTGAGGGCCAGGTGCCGGACCTTAAATTTTTCTGCGATTACACTAAAACGACGGATCGGAGAGTTGAAAGTGGTCGTTGCGTTTATCTCTTTTGTGACATTATCTTTAAAATTTAATTTTCAGTGGCCCCTCGTTTTTCCGTCTGTCTGTCCGTCCGTCCGTCCGTCCGTGTGTCACAGCAGTTTTTTTCGGAAACTACTTAAGCTAGAAACATCAAATTTTGTATGTAGGTGTAAAGTGGTGTTCTCTACAAAGTTCAACAACAAAAAAATTTAATAATGTATTTAAGGGGAGTGACCCCCCGAAAAAAAAATTTCATTGAAAGTAGCCGATATGGGTATCAAATGAAAGGTCTTGATGAGAACTTTTCAAAACAGGTCTTAGTTTGGCAACGTTCGCTTCGAGGGGCGTACAGGGAGGGGAAATACACGAAAAATTTGTGTCCCCCCTCGCGATTGGGCACCTGTGATCCGAAAAATCTGAAAAAAATCTGGAATGTGAGCCTTGGTGAGTACAACAACAACAAATACGTTAGAAGTCGCAATTCACTCAACTTTGTTAGCAATAGTATGATTTATCGATTTTATGTTTTCTTGAATAAAATCTTAACGGTACCCTCAATGAAATTCAGTACGTAGATGTTTGTTTATAAGGTTGATCTATCCTGAAAGTTTCATAAAGATTGAATCATATTTAGCGAAGTTATAGCGGTTTGAATTTTCCTGTATTACTATGGAACAATATGCGCTGCATTTATTACTATGGCAACATATGGCTATGATACAACATGCGCTTTTTACCGACTCAGACACTATAGTTTTGCTAGGATTTGCATGAAAATTTCAGCAATGATAGGTGTCATGTATTTCTTTGAGAATCGGTTCAGCTAGTGGTATCAGTAATCGTAAAACAAAAAAATTGGCTGTTTTAAATGCGAAGATTGAATAATTTTGAGTTATTTTTTCCCCACTTCAACGTTTAAGGTGCATGCTTTGAATACTTGATTCAATTTAATGAATGACTGAAGATGAGTACCCACAATTAATGCTCATAAGTGAAACAAGTCAAGGAGCTCGGAGGGAGCTCCTAGCAAAAGGGTTTTGTAACCATTCTAGGATTCGAAAAAATTGGCCATTCAATGAAAACAGTGCAGGAGAGTGGCCCCTGAAAAAAAATTCATCAAACGTAGCCGATATGAGTATGAAATAAAAGTTTTCATGGGAGCTTTTCAAAACAGTTGATAAACTGTCAGTTTTTGCTTCAGCGGGGGCAGAGGGGGGAAATATATGAAAAATGTGTTTCCTCCGTCGCGGATGGACATCTGAAATAATTATCAAGGGAGATATTTATAAGTATAACAATACCAAAAACCTCAGAAGTCAAAACTTGTTCAACTTTGTTAATAATAGTATGATCTTCGTATTTCATATTTTCTCCAATAAAATCGTCTTTGACATGTTTCTTGATTTGATTCGATCTGGTGACTGCATTTTGTAAATTGAATACAAAACCCTTCTGACATGAGCATAGGTCTGTTTACCTAACTTGTTTATTTTGGATTAGCTTATGCTGTTATATATATATTAATTTTTTTTTAACTTTCGAAGGGCGCTTTCGGCTTTATTTTATATTGTTATTCTGCAAATAATTAGGTCTGAATTGGAATTTGTGATTAATAAAAAGGCCATGTCTCTTTAAGTTACAATAATAATATTTTATTTCCCAGGATGACCTCCTCCTTTCCTGTTCGCTTCCTTTTGTGATAGTTTTTATGTGTAGGGTGGCCCGGAATACCCACAACAAGACTGAGCGCTAACCGGCCTCAGTATGCCACTCTGAGTTACTCACGCCTCTGCTAAAACTTAATGTCTGCAACTGCGGTGACTTCCGCGGTTACTACAGTATGTTATTTCACCACCATTTTATTGGTATATAGCATATATCACTAAGTGCAAAGCATAGGTGTGCACAGTGTTTTGGTAATGCGGGTGACAACAATTTTAAATGCCACTTATTCGTCTGATGACGAGTTTCTTTGATATGGAGGTTTTTTTTAGGTTGGGAGGTGAACATCATTTACACATTAAGTGTCGGGTTCCCATGCTTGCGAGTGACTGGACTTCCCACCAAACTCCTCCTCTGCCAACCTGAGAACCGAGCCTAGAACTGTTTGACTTATTACTTAGGGCCAGGTCTTCAGACAAGAGGATCCCTTTTCCAACGGTGAGGGAAGGAGGGCAAGGAACTGTTAAAGTGGTGATCCCCTAACCTCCGTACCATGACTGTTTTATCCAGGATGAGCTCTCCTGTTTTTTTCGCACATTTCTTGGGCAGAATCTACAGTCAGAGGACCATTAACTATCCATTTTGTGGTCGTACGACTGTAAGTAGCTATAGGAGTCAGGGTCAGATAGAAGATAGCTTCATCATGCCTCAAAGACATGGTTTCAGATCCGAGATGAGCTGCGCAGTTCACCTTCTATTCACCCAAGACTGCTGCCAATCGTTGAGTGAGTGCTGCTTCTCCTCGCGACAATTGTCTTCCTTGATATAAAGGTTGCAATATGATGTTAAGCATGCCGTAAGAAGGCATACTTACTAGCAGTTAGCTTTCAAATATGTGATAGACCCCCAAACAATACAAAAGGTATACTCTAGTTAAATTGAGCAAGAATGTATGAACTGTCCTATGCTTGCGAGTGACTTAAATACCCACTAAATGCCTCCCCTGCCAACCTGAGAGCCTAGTTTGGAACCGTTTGATACATTATTTTGGGCAAGGTCTCGTTTTGCTACGCCGTGAGGTGCCTTCAAGCTGAGCGATCCCTCCTGTAGCGGGAAGGGACGGAGTGGAATTGCTAGAAAAGCGATCCTCCAGCCCCAACGTCTTCAGCTGTTGTAAGTCCCTTTTATCTCTTAGGACTGCCCAAGCATCATGTGCCACATGGTTCCTTTTGTCAACTGATCTAACCATCACCGCGACTATACTGTCCGGGGTGATCCCTCCCGGCTCCCGTTGCAGCCTGTCCTATTTTCTGCACACAAATAATGTGTGGCAGGTGTTGTCTTTTTCTGCTGGGTGAAATTAACAGTCGGGAGACCTGGACGTACCAATCTTGTGCAGGTAAGATTGAAAGCACCCATGCCCGCTCGAAAATTGCGTCAGATTGATACCAGTCTCACCATGCCTTCGATTCAGTACTTAAATACTTTGGTGGCAATTCTGATTGAGAAGAATATCCCTTAAGTATACCTATGTTCAGGGTGCTCAGGGTGGGATTTATCATATAGTAGAGCTAGTATCTGCCAGCGGGGTTCTAGCATATATGGGCCCCTTCCATATTCACTTCCAGACTACTAACATGTTAAGTAGCTCGAGCCAAATTAGTCCGTCTTAACAAAATGACTATAACGTCGACAACCTCCCAAGCCCGCATCAATAACCAACTCACCGATGCCTTCGACATAAATATCGGACTAAAGCAGAGAGATGGGCTGGCCCCATTGCTACTCAATTTGGCTCTGGAGTGCATCATACGGAAGCTACCTGTCGATACGCAAGGTACATTACTATACAAGTCGAGCCAAGTGGTTGCCTATGCGAACGACATCAACATTCTGTCACGGTCACTAACAACTGCCAAAGAACTTTTCCTCAAACTCGACAGCAAAGCAAGACTAGTAGGGCTACAAATCAACGAAAATATAACAAAGCTCATGACGCAGTCGAGGAAAAATAGCCCAAATACACAAAATATCACACTTGGCGAATACAGTATCGAAAATATTAGCAAAATTCTGTAAATAGGCGCTGAAATAACGAAAAGGGGCAATGTAAGAGACGAAATACGCCGAAGAATACAGCTCGCAAAAGAAATATTTTATTCAGTATTGACGATTCTGAAGACCAGCTGCATACACAGGAAAACAAAGCCCCAAGTATACAAATCTGTGATGAGACTTGTGTTATGCTATGGGTGTAAAACATGGACCCTAACCCAAGCATCCGCAAATATATTGAGCGCCTTTGAGCGACGGGTCCTGAGGCGAATAATCGGAGCGAAGCTAGAGTGGGACCAATGGCGAATTCGATACAACCGTGAGCTGTATGAAATTTTCAACGATCCGGAGGTCTCAAGGATTGTAAGGCTGCGGAAGCTGCAATGGGTTGGAAACATGAATCGTATGGACGAACAACGGATACGCAAGAAGGTATTCGTTGGGAGAACTGAAGGCCGGCGGCCGGTAGGGAAACTGAGGAAACGCTGGTCTGGCTCGGTCGACGAAGACAGTTCATCGCTGCTCGGATTTCGGAATCGGAAGACGTGGTCAACGGACTGAGATAGTTGGAGGCGCTGTTTGCAGGAAGCGAAGGCCCAAAAGGGGCTGTAGTGCTAAGAAGAAGAAGAAAAAGTAGCTCGATCACACTTAACGAGGAAAGAGGAAAAGCATAGATTAATTTTTAGTCAACTGGTATCATATGCATATAATTTTAAATTTATGCATATGAAAGCAACATGTTATTCATTTTCACACCTTGATCTTTTGTCGCGCTCTTAGGATCGTATTCAATGAATTACTTTCGCATCGTGCATTGACGGATCCCTGATTTAGATAGCACGTTGATTCCCTGCTACGCTCTCATAATCGAATGCGGCGCTTCATTCTCGCCAATAGCCTTATGAGCTCAACTGCCTTTAAAGGGCTTATTGCATTAAGAGAAATACTTTGATTCAAAGACCGCGCACATCATCGACTTTTCCCTGTATAACAAACTAGTTAGGGTTTTGTAAAATAATTTTACAAAACCCTACTAGTTTCGCGACCAGTCTGTCCGTCCGTCCGTCCGTCCGTCCGTCCGTGTGTCACAGCAGTTTTTCTCGGAAACTACTTAAGCTAGAAACATCAAATTTTGTGTGTAGGTGTAAAGTGGTGATCTCTTGAAAGTTCAGGTACAAAAAATTTTTATAAGGTATTTAAGGGGGGTCTCCCCATATAGGAGAGTGACCTCCCGAAAAAAAAATTCATTACAGGTAGCCGATATGGGTATCAAATGAAAGGTCTTGATGAGAACTTTTCAAAACAGGTCTTAGTTTGGCAGAATTTGCTTGGAGGGGCGCACAGGGAGGGGAAATACACGTAAAATTTGTGTCCCCCCTCCCTCGCGATTGGACACCTGTGATCCGAAAAATCTGAAAAAAAATCAGGAATGTAGGCCTTGGTGCGTACAACAACAACAAATACGTGAGAAGTAGCAATTCACTCAACTTTGTTAGTAATAGTATGATTTATCGATTTTATGTTTTCTTGAATAAAATCTTAACGGTACCCTTAAATTCAATGAAATTCAGCACGTAGATGTCTATTCATAAGATTAATCTATCCTGAAAGTTTCATAAAGATTGAATCATATTTAGCGAAGTTATAGCGGTTTGAATTTTCCTGTTTTACTATGGAATAATATGCGCTGCATGTATTACTATGGCAACATATGGCTATGGAACAACATGCGCTTTTTACCGACTCAGACACTACAGTTTTGCTAGGGTTTGCATCAAAATTTCAGCAATGATAGGTGTCATGAATATCTTTGAGAATCGGTTCTGCTAGTGGTATCAGTAATCGTCAAACAAAATAGTAGCTGTTTTAAATGCGAAGATTGAATAATTTTGAGTTATTTTTTCCCAACTTCAACGTTTAAGGTGCATGCTTTGAACACTTGATTCAATTTAATGAATGACTGAAGCTGAGTACCTACATTTAATACTCATAAGTGAAATAAGTTAAGGAGGCGGGAGAAAGCTCCTAGCAAAAGGGCTTTGTAAGAACTCTAGGATTCAATAAAATTGGCCATTAATCGATGATAACAGTACAGGAGAGTGGCCCCTGAAAAAAATTCATCAAACGTAGCCGATATGAGTATGAAATGAAAGTTTTCATGGGAGCTTTTCAAAACAGTTCTTAAACTGTCAGTTTTTGCTTCAGTGGGGCATAGGGGGGAAATACATGAAAAATGTGTTTCCTCCCTCGCGAATGGACATCTGAGATAATCATCTAGGGAGATATTTATGAGTATAACAATAACAAAAACCTCAGAAGTCGAAATTCGTTCAACTTTCTCCAATAAAATCGTCATTGACATGCTTCTTGACTTTATTCAATCTATTAACTGCATTTTGAAAATTGAATACAAAACCCTTCTGACATGAGCGTAGGTCTGTTTACCCAACTTGTTTTTCATTACATTTCATACATTTTCTAGATGATCTAAGATCGACCAGAGTGCAGATTTCCATTTCATATCATAGTCTTTCGCGAAGAGACTAAGCTCTTGTACAAATCGCGTAAGTTGAAAGTGTGCGGGATCCTTAAGGCACATGCTGTTCACCCCCCTGTAATTGTTTTGTATTCCTTTTGTTCTCGCGCGTATGTTAGTGCACTTCAGAGACTTTTCTGATTTTAAAAGAGCCTGGCATTATTATTCCTGACTTACTCTGGCCAACGCATTAATTAACGAAAGACATAATTTTGAACGTTTTTGAAAAATTTTCAAATGGTTATGAATGTGATTCCCGTTATTGTACAAGTATTAAGTGCATAGACCATGCGACCATCCATTACAATGCTAAAGGTGATTTAAATTCTGTTTGAATTTAATGCTTAAGCAAAATCATAAATTTGATCTCCATGTACTTGAAACTGACTACTGTTGTATTGAAAATGTTGAATCTATTATATTTTTATAGTACTTGTAAGGAAATGCAAAATAGAGTGCTCATGCATTTCTCCAGAACTTACTAACTTAAACGTTTCTGATGATTATTTTTCTATTGGCTTATTCATTTTTAAAACTCAGGCCTATGCGTAATATATAACGAAATATTTTTGCGAATCATTAAGCAATGAATGAATTGAATAATAGCTTTCTTTATAGTCCGTGTGGAGCTGTGGGTTAGGGCACACTCCGCTTGGGCAGCAGCTCCCAAAGTAAAATCTTGGTCGCGTCATAGAGTGTGAGCTTCTGACGCTGCTCTCGACTATCAGTCCACCCAACTGTGATTGGTGCTAATTGAAAAATTAGGTAATAATCAAATAGTTGAGCGTGATATTGACCATATTACCTCAAATTCCGTTACTGTCATGGAAAGAGATACCCTAATAATAAAATTTCGACGGCAAGGTTCGGCCTTGGACTATTGTTTGATGGATTATTATTATTATTATAAATTTTGCAAAGTTTCAATTTCTATGAAGCGATATCCCGAACTTTTCTACTTATTTTTGGAGGAACACTAAAATGTACGTGATACGAAAAAATGACTTACTGAGATTCGAGCTGAGTTCGGCTATATATAAACACAAAAAAAAACGCCCGGAATAAAGCCTATTAGCCCCTACTTCCAATTCTTAAGTCCAGAGTTATACACGGAAAAAATAAGCTTCGTATTTACAACTCACAAGTCAAACTTTTGCTGCTATATGAAAGCGAATCATTGGCCCTGACGAGAGAATTCGAAGAGACAGTGGTAATATTTGAACGCAAAGTTCTCCGGAAAATCGATGGCCCAGTGAAACAAAGAATGAGTGGGGACTAACATATGTTACAGCGATGAGTTGTACAAACCGTTTGACAAACCATCGTATCTACTTACGTAGAGTTATGCAAATTGCAATGGGTGGGCCATGTAGAAAGAATGGAAGATAGCAGGCTACTCAAAAGAACATTAAAAGGCAGAGCACAAGATAGACGTCCAGCGGGGAAACCGAGGATTCGTTGAGAAGACTGTTGCGAATTCCGACGAACCGGCATTCTCCCAAATTGCCGCCGTAACATCTCCACCTGTCTTTGGGCATTTATACCTTTTCCCATCTATATTTATTCATTTATACTAAAATTTTACCAATTTCCATATAATTTTAATTTCCACATCATCACAACCCTACCCTTTTCCCTTATTTTCAATTACGAAAACATAGTATGTAATAATAATTTTAATTTTCCCACTAACAACATTCGATTCATTACTTCCCACTAACAAAACTCATTCGACACATTTTCCCTAACAAAACCTAATTCCTTCCTACCTACTAACTAATTCTATACCCTAGCTCCCACTAACAAATTTCATTTTTCATACTAACAAAAAATTTATTCACGTTTCCCTATTAGCAAATTTCAATTTCAGGCCCATCAAGATAGAGTTGAAGTTGCTAATTTAAAAATGGGAAATCAACAAAACATGGCTCCCTTGGTAGGGTCGCGGAACTTGACCGGAGGTCTGCTGGGACCCTGGGTTCAAGTTCCCCCAGCGCGGGGAAGCACTCTTTTCGGAGTATCGGCAAAAACAATTGTTTCCGTTTATATATGATAATTTGCATCGAATCAAACGCTTCTTTGATTATGCTAATTGCCATATATTCAAAATAGAAATTGTTGCGTTGGTCGGTAAGAAAAAGATGTGTGGGTACCGGAATCGAGATGTAATGAACTTCGATTTCGTTACTCAGATGTGGCAGCGGAAATGAAACATGAAAGGATTGCGGGATCGGATTTGCAGGAGGTGAAATGTAAGATTGGGTTCTTGAATGGAGGGTAGTGAGTATTTGGCTTATGAAGGAAAGTGAAATTCGTTTGCGGTTTCGAGGAAAGTTTTCAGAGTGGAATTTGTGCCAAAAAGTTTTGGTTTTAAAATTCGGCAAGTGAATTTTCAATTTGGGGAAAATAAGTTTTTGATTTCGGAGTTTGGGATAGATGTTTTTCTTTTTTCTCGGTCAATTTTCGGCTGTAGGAGAAGCGGTGGTTAACGATAGTGGAGGGTGGAAACAAAGAGTTTTTATGAGGAGATGAAGAAAAGTGTGAAGACGAGGAAATATAGGGAATAAGCGAAAGATAATGAGAATTGAAGGTTAAATGAATGAAGTGGAGAAGGGGATAGTGTGAGACGGTTTTAGACAAATAAAGTGAAAAAAAAGAATAGTGCGATGTGGGGAATTAGTGATTCTGGCATTAATTGAAATATGTAATACAGAGTCCATCAGCAGTTGTGGTCATGCTAAAGATTCTTTGCTTTTTATCAGAAGATCAGAAGTAGAAGTGGCCAGATGAACCGTTTCTTTTGTTTGTGCATTATTTTTTCTATTTCAAAAAACAGGAAAGTTACAGTAATTGATTTTAAAACAAAAACTATTTTCATTGGATTATACGACAATTTCAAGAAGCTGACATGCGGATTGGTGGTGTTTTTCTTAATTATTGTTCCATTGTTTTTGATGAAGAAAAGTTAATTTGGTTTTCATAAGTTTTATCAGTCCCCTCTTTCAGTTGCAGAGCGCTGAGGGTGAGTAATTATTTATTTTTGGATTTACCTGTGAGAAATTGAATTTTGTTTTCTCTTTTAGTTTACTTATTACTTTGAACTAATTTCACCAAAGAGGGGGTTTGAGTTAATTGACGAAATTTAATATGTGTTCATTACTAATTATTATTATTATTGAAGTACAAAAGAAGTATTTGGAGGCCAAAATAATGAGTACTGGTAATGAACGAGACGAAATACGCCGAAGAATACCGCTCGCAATTAAATATTTATTTTTTCAGTTTTGACGATCTTGAAGACCAGCTGCATGCACAGGAAAACAAAGCTCCAAGAATCCAAATCTATGATAAGACCAGTGTTATGCTATGGGTATGAAACATGGACCTTAACCCAAGAATCCGCAAATATATTGAATGCCTTTAAGCGACGGTTCCTGAGGCGAATACTCGGAGCGAAGCAAGAAAACGGCAAATTCGATAAAACCATGCACTGTATGAAATTTTTGACGAGCGGTAGTAAAACTGTGAAAACTGCAATGCGCTGGCCACATGAACCGTATGGACGAACATTAGGGAGACCGAGAAAACGCTGGTCTGACTCACTTGATGAAGACAATTCATCGCTGCTCTGATTTCAAAATTGGAGGACGCGGTCAATGGATCGAGACAGTTGGAGGCGCTTTTTGTAAGAAAATAAGGCACGTTTCTTTTTCTGGGTATTTGTCGTCTTTTGATTTTGTTTGCTACAGTTTTGTTGGGTCTCCCCTCGGAGCCGCTATCTCCGTTCGTGTGTGGTCGCCTTTTTGGTCCCATGGTTATCTTTGCAGAGCAGAGAGGCCATGCGAGGGTTGGCGCAAGCCCTTATGGGGGCAAATGCTCAGAGCCCGACCAGCGCTAATCGGGAGTCCGTCTCAACCGAACCTACACCACTAACGCAATGGTGCGAACTTCGCACGTACTCCGAGGCCTGCCAAGGTTTTACCGAGACGGAGACGGTATGATAGTTGAATTGGAGCACACGAGTTTCACCTTGGCGCTACTGTGTAAACAACTTGGTCCAAACCATCACATTCGCCAGCCCAAAGCGTCATTACCAGTTCGTTGCTCAAAGCGTAGTCCAGATCCAATCAGAGTCGAATAAACGCCATTCGCTTGGAACACAGGGTATGCCAATTGCTTCAAACATAACTTTAATATCATTGCAAAAACAAAGTCCATCTTCTTTCGTTAAAAACGTTGAGAATATTTTATGCCTAGCCCGCTGATTAGTGATCTTAACATCATCAAGTAAATTCCACTGTTTTAAGCGAGAGCCTAAAAGCTCTGCTTTATTTTTCGGCAAATTTAAATCTCTAATTAGGTCGTTAAAATCTTCTGTAGTAATGAGATGGTGTTTTGGTTGTTCATGTGTAGGCAAAAACTCCTTATCAGAATTGCATTCATACGAGCTAAGAGATGAACTACTTTCGTACGAAAATTATGTTGGTGTCTCCGGTACTAGTCATGTCGGGTCGTGAGCAATTGGAGCGGAAGAAGATTCGAGTTCAGGATATTCAATACGTTTTGCATTTTTACCTGTACGTCTTTTACTCGCATTAACCATGCAAAAGTAGCAGTCAGTAACATGGTCTTTTGGTTCTTGCCAAATCCTTGGTATTGCAAATTCCATAGACCTTTCTTCACCTCAATACCAACCTGAATATGTAGAAATAAAAATTAATATGTCTATTATACTTTATTTATCGCTTAATTAAAAATTGCTTGCCTTCCAAACATCTTTTACAATAACTACAAGCAACATGTAGAGCCCATGGCTTGTCTCGATTCGAAACAGGAAAGTCAAAATATGCTTAATAGGCTTCACAGAGAACGTGAGATATTTTTAATTCGCATTCCACGTCTCGAACTTTAATAAATTGACCACATACAAAACAAAATGCATCAGCATTGTATTTACACTTTCGTGACGACACTTTAAGTTTTTCTGGGCTTGTAAAAAACACCTGATCGTTGTTAATGAACGAGTAATGACTCGAGTGCTATCTAGCGGCACTGTATGAACTTAAACACCCCACTCTCATCGCGCAGTCTTTTTGAAAGTATTAAAATTAATTAAAATTTATAAAAAAAAAAATGAAAAATGAATATTATTACTATAACTATCACAAAAGCAAACTTTATACCAATAAAAGGTATTTTCTTTTCATTTTTGTGCATAAATTAACCGGGGAATCCTAGTATAAATGTTAGAACAAAGAATTAAAATTTTTTTTGTAGAGTCGTGTAACACATGATTTTGGTATTTTATGGACTTTCCATCGAATCAGTCACTGCAGTTTTGACTTGATCTTCTTGAAATTTTCAAGTAAGGTCAATAACATTAATATTTTTGCGAATTCATGATTTGAGTGATTTTCGTTGGTTTGCAACAAAATGGCGACCGTTGAAAGTAGAAAAACAATGAATTTTCTTCTAATCGTGCACATCTCTTTGACATATTTCTTGACGTTATTCATTGCTGGTGACTGCATTTCTGAAAAGTTGGGTACAAAACCCTTCTGACATGAGCGTAGGCCCGTTTACCCAACTTGTTTATTTTTCAGAATTATTTTGCGTAAAATGGAATCAATTACGAACTTTAAAAATAGCTCTCTCACCTCTGAGCATGGTGGTCACCATCACCGGTATGTATCCAATAAGAGTGATGGCCCGATGAGAATTAGTACACACATCGAAACCACCTTCTTCTAACATTTTTCTTCTCTAATAATTTTTCAGAAAAATTTTTCAAATAGGCAATTCAATCATGTGGCTACGAAAGAATTTCATTAGTTACTTATCTCAATATTTTCAAAGTTGCGAAGAATATAGAAATGCCTGACTTTGTCCTAAGTTAGGAATACCTAATGCAAACCTAACGAGGCATACCTTAGTGGGGCATATGTAATGGGGGGATAATTAGGTATCCTTATTTAGAAAAGTTTGCGCATAAAATTTTTGCAATAGACAGAATTTTAATTAACATTGATTTGTTGTATTTATAGGTGTATGGGATTTGCAACCCTAAATATGCCGATGGTCCACTGTAAGAGAAACACACTTGAACAACGACGCCCGAAGATGAATGACGTGAAGTTCAACAACGACGCAAAAAGACGAAATATGTAAATTTGGGTAACGACGGCTGAAGGTTAAAGACGCGAGAATTGAATTGAATCAAGTGATTACTTTATTAATTATTGAATAAAGTTATTGTTTCATTTTTACCTTTTAATAATACATTTTTGAAAAAGATTGTGTTTTAATATCATAAAACTGTTGTTGCAACTGCTGCGGAAGTCACCGCAGTTGCAAACATTATGTTTCAGCAGGGGCGCTCAGTCGAGTCGTGGGATTCCCGGGACACCCTTTGCTCGTGTTGGGCCACCGTACACATAAAAACTAACACGAAGGGATAATGACGGAAAAGGAAAAGGGATAACGTAATTTGATATAATAAAAAATAAAATAGAGAAAAAGTCGAAACTTATACTCACTTCCTTTCTTGCAAAACTCCGAGCGCTAGGCGCTAGGTAAATTAAGGTTGTAATGTCTTTAATGTAAAAAAAAATCAAAGCAAGATAGTAAAACGGCCACTTCAATGAGCACCATCCGCTGTCTATCCGCTTCTTTGGTTTTTTTTCCACTTTTTGTAACTTCTGCACTGGTTTGTTTAAACTGTCGAGCTTCTCACTTTTATTTTACGGCACTGTACCTTCGTTCCTTTTCACTTTAGATTAAATGGCTTAATATTCACTGTTTTTTTTTCTTCACTCCTTTTCAATTCTTTTTTTTAGGGTAACGTAAAATCATTTTACAATACCCTACTAAAATCGCATCCTGTCTGCCCGTCCGTCCGTGTGTCATACCACTTTTTCTCGCAAACTACATAAGCTAGAAACATAAGATTTTGTAAGTAGGTGTAAAGTGATGCCCTCTTTAAAGTTTCATTACAAATATAGGGGAGTGGTCTCCGAAAAAAAAGTTTCATCGCATGTAGGCAATATGGATATCAAATGAAAGGTCTTGATGAGAACTTTTCAAAACAGGTCTTAAAATGACAAATTTTGCTTTGAGGGGTGCAGGAGAAAGGGAAATGTACAAAAATTTTGTCTTCACCCGAAAAATCACAGAGATGAGACTTAAGGAGTGCAAGGGCAACAAATACCTTAGAAGTCGAAATTCAGTAAACTTTGTTAGTAATAGTACATATTATAAAGTTTACGTTTTTGCCTATATAATCAAAATGGGGCCTTAGAATTTTCGTTCGTTTGTTGTTGTTGTCATTATTGATCGCATCTCTCAAGTGTCGCGTGCTTTCGCTAATGCATGGTAGAATTGGGTGTTTGTTTACACCTTTGGTGTGAACGAAATTTTCGTTGAGATTTTCCGTATAGGATTTATGACGTGTGACAAAAATGGGTTTGTAGAGATGGGTATGAATGGACATGTGTCCATTGGAGATAATTTATGCGCTTCGATACGACACTAGTGAATTGCGCACATGTTGCATTTCTTGTTAATGATTTATTCAATTTAGGAATTTAATGATTGTTGAATTTAGGAATTTATTATAGGAATTGCATCGGTTTAGTAATTAAGGTTAGTATCCTTAAACCCTCAACCTCAAGAGGAGTATTAATAGATTGAGTTTACATCAATATCTTAATATGAATCTTAAAAGTAAACTAAACTTATATGTGAGTATATATGTTTATTCTTATATATACAACTTTTTTTTTTTTAAATATTTTTGTTATATTTAAAATTTATACATTTATGACTATTATTTTGTTCATTGTGACAAAGAATTATATGATTTTATTCTATCTTTATGTATTGATTTGTGGAGCCCATTTACATTAATTACTATTGTACATTACTGTTCTCAACGTTTATAACTTCAAAAGGACCTTTATAAAGAGGCTGATGTTTCTTTCTGTTTACACTTCGGATTAATACCAGGTCACCAATGTTTATGTGCATAGGGTTTGTACGAATTTGATTTTTGTATCTTTAAGCCCTTACATTCTGTATTATGTTTCTAGTTTTTGTTATGGATGTTCTTAGTCCGACCTTTAGCTCTTTAGAATATTCGTCAAGATTGTAGACCTTATCTCTATTTTGAAGTAAATCGTTCGGAAGGTAAGGGAGTTTTCCAAAGACTAGTTCGTACGGTGTATGGTTAGTGTCTACATGTGGTGTAGTGTTTTATGCAAAGGTGTAGTACGGAACCCATGTGTCCCATTGCTGGTCATCAGCAAATATATTCATTTAGTATAAGATGGTTTCTTTCAACTGAACCCAATGTCTGGTGATGGTACGGCGTAGAAAAAATTTGCTTTATTTTCAGCAGTTCACAGATATCGCTCATTAGTTTATTCGTAAATTCAGTCCCTAAATCTGATTTTTTTATTTTAAAATGACCATATTTCAATATGAATTCTTCTACTAATCCTTTAGCTATGGTTCTGGGCTCCTCATTTTCTACAAGGAACTCAACTACAAATTTTGTTAATTCTCATTGTAGAGTTAGTATGTAACGGTAGTTATTCGATATTCTTAATGGACCTACTGTGTCTATATGCACCGTCTCAAAGCTTGTTGATGGAGTATCGGTCTCAATCATTCTCTCTTTTTTATGTCTTACTTGTTTATTAGTCTGACATGCTGTGCAATTTCTTATGTAATTCTTAACCATACTGTTTATATTTTTCCAACATTATCGTTGTTTTAACTTTAGCAATGTTTTGCGAATTCCAAGATGTTCTCCGTGCAGTGAGTTGTGATACTCTTCTATTAGCTTCATTTGGTTTGCTGTATCCATTACCTTAGTCGGCGGTTTGTATATCATGATTCGGAGTTTCTTTTGCGTACTTGTTTTATGTTGCAACATATTAAATATTGTTTTAAATATTACTTTGTCTATAGACCTAAAAATAATGTCTTCACAAGATAATGAGAGTTCATTTATGCTTTCTTGATTCGCGAATCTCAATAGCTTCTCCAAAATCGAAACGAGTTTCGGATGTGGATTATCGCTTATTGTCTCATTATATTTGTTCCTTGTGGTAGCATTTTTCATTGTTAGCTTATCTTTGATGGAAATGGATTTCGCATCAGATATATCGCTATAGTGCACCTTATAATATCATTCGTACGTGTAATAGAAATTTTATTTTCTTTGCGCAGAATAAATTTTAATTTCATAATTCCGGTGATGTCTGACAAACTTGTGCGATTCCAACAATAGAGTTGATCAAGTTATATCGGCGTCTGGGTATTCCGTTGTCGACTATCTTTCTTTGCTTTTCTTGTTCAGAGGCCATTCGCCCGGTAATAGCTAATAGTTTTTTCTTCGCAGTTTCATCGTTTTCTGGAGGTTTGATCGCCTTTAAGGTATCAGAGTCTAGCTCGATCCTTGATAATGCATCAGCATTGGTATTCATACTACCCTTCTTATAAACAATAGAAAAATCGTAATCAGACATGTCGACACGGATTCTGGTGAGTTTTGACGAAGGATTTTTATGTGTAAACAAAGATGCCAGTGGTTTGTGATCAGTCACAACCACAAATTTCCTTCCGCAAAGATAAGGTCTAAAGAAGTTTATGCCCCAATGTATGGCTAAAAGTTCTTTCTCAATAGTGGGTTTATTAATATCGTGTTTTGCCAATGATTTACTTGCATAAGAAATTGGTAAGTCTTGACCAATTTCTCCTTAAGATAGGACTGCACCTAAAGCGTAGTTAGAAGCGTCAGTTGTTAATATAAATGGTTTGTTAAAATTTGGATACTGAAAGATTGGAGACTCTATCAGTTTTCTTTTCAAAGTTTCATAAGTATTCTGACATTCTTCAGTCCAGTTAAATGTTAAATTCTTCTTTAGCAAAGCATTCAAACACTTTGCCGTCTCAGCAAACTTAGGAATAAAACGCCTGTAATAGTTGCAGAACGCCATAAATCTGCGTACTTCATCTGCATTCTTTGGGACCGGGTAGTTCTTGATGGTATTATGTTTAGCTGGATCAGTCTTGATCCCTTCATTAGTTATCAAATGACCCAGGTATACTACCTCTGATCTCAAGAACTGGCATTTCTCAGGGTTTAATTTTAAATTGTGCTGACGCAGCCTTTGTAACACTTTATGAAGATTGTCATTATGATGTTTGATGCTGCAACCGAATACTATAATGTCATCAACATATAGGAATGCTTCGTGACTTAAGCCACTGAGAGCTAGCGTCAACATTCTTTGAAAGCTGTTGGATGTAATTTTCAATCCGAATGGTAATCTTTTGAAGTGATAGTGTCCATCACTGGTGGAGGATGCTGTCAATGGTCTAGACTCTTTCTCAAGTTCAATTTGATGAAAAGAGCTAGTCATGTCCAGCGTAGAGAAGTATTTCGCTCTACCCAGCTTGTCTAAGACGTCTTCAAGTCTTGTCCAAGGGATCTTGTCGTTGACTATCTTGTCGTAGGCCGTCTGAAGTCCGCAACCAGTCACCATTTAGCCTTACCATCCGCTCTCTTTTTTGGTACCACCAAAAGAGGGAAGTTGTAGGGGCTTATCGACGGTTCAGCTAGAATCCCGATTCAGAAAGGCAGGATCGCCATCGCCTCGTTCGTTTGTTGTTACTTTGTCCTCACTGCGAAGAACCTTGATAAATATTGAGGAGTTAATTCGAGTCATTTTTCTCACCTAACCAAGCGGCTGGGCCGCAGAGAGTTCTGGCGAGGATTATTACAATCCACGAGCGCCATGGTTTCTAAAAGTCTTGTAAGGAAAGTTTTAGCAACTACTTTTCCTCCGTTACGATGCGCAGCGCCGTGCAAGAATGCCTATCTCTTTCTTGTTACCAAAGCAAAGTGTATTTTCTATTAATCCTTAAGTTTATTTTTACAACATTTTTCTTACTAGCTAAACAATAAAAATATTAATTTATTGCTCATCGATTTTGTTTTCCCACATTACAATGTAACCCAATTTAAGTTTATTACCCAAGCGACAGTACTTGTGGAAAATACCACACGTGAGCAAAATGATTCACTCATATTATTGTGCGCTCTACATGCGGTCAATAATGATCCATATCTCAAGTGCCGCATGCCTTCGCTAATGCATGGTGCAATTGGGTGTTTGTTTACAACTTTGGTGTGAACGAAATTTCTGTTGAGATTTTTCGTATAGGGTTTATGACGTGTGAAAAAAATGGGTTTGTAGAGATGGGTATGAAAGTTACGTTTATCGCAATTCGGTTTTATAAAAAAAACAATATTTCCGCTTTCAAGTAAATTTTATTATTCGACAATCACAAATCCACCGATTAATTACAACTAACCTTATCTTATTGCTTGCGTCTATTTATGATTTTAATTGAATTACTTTAATCATCAATAAAATTTTATGCTACATTCGCATTCATTTGTACCATACAATAGCATTTGCAACATTTGCATTAATTACGAATACCTATAGTCAATATGCTTTGCTTTGATCGGGTCATTGGTTTAAGTAAGTAGGCTCGTGCAAATATTTATCGAGTATGCAAAAATGCGCGGAACAATGTACTTCAACAGGTGTTAGCGGTCAACGTTCGGAAAGGTGCATATGAAGGTGAATGTGATAGCTAAAGGTGAGTATGAAGATGAGTGTGATAACTCCTCCCTCCTTAAAATCTGTGTCCCACAGATTAAAAGGACAATTTAATTGGGACAGGATATGAGTAGGCTAGATCTGATTGCATCGTGTGCTTAGACCGTTTTGAGCGAAGGATGAAAACTAAAAGGTTTATTGCCAATCTTATAACTATTACGAGAATAAAAATGTCTGAAGTTAAAGATAAAGTACTGCCAAAAGATAAGTTGCTTAATTTTTTCACATTATCGAGATGCAATTTGTGCAGGTATTGAAAATCTAATTTAATTTTGTTTAAGGTTATATTGTTATTTAAGATGGGGGGCAAGGGGTGAAATGATGTGGTCTCTTTGCTAACGTAGCTTACTTCATTAACACGGAGTGTATCATTCTGGAAGTTGATTAGAAAAGTACCGTTGAGAAATCTAGTTGAATTTCCATAGTCAACGTTTCCTCTGAAATTTGTGAGATATAAGGTATTGCCGTTGATGAGTTCAATTATCGGCTTATCATAGAATTCGTAATCACAGGATGCGACTACTCCTTTTAATACTTGGGAAAGACAATCACTTGGGCTTAGTTTTTCCAATTGATCCCTACGGCAGATGGTGATTCCTTGGATCTCAAGGCATTTATCTATCATGCTATACTTTTCCTTTTGTGTTATAAACAAGCTAGAGTAATTCAGATGAATCCTAATATTATTTTTCATGGTAGGACGAACGAAGACATGATTGTAGTCTGTGGTTTCAGTTTTCGGTATACAAATAACGTACAACAGGGCGGTACCTTTTACTAACATCATAGGTTCCGCATATTCAATTGCCTGAATTTCCTTGTTAAAAGGAAGTGCTTCAACCTGAGAAAGTACTTCATTGATTTCCGTGTTACCTAGCAGGTTTGAATTTACTATACCTTTTTTTGCCATTCGACTAGCTAAGACTATTTCCTGGATTTCATCTTTAAGGATTAGCATTTCTGCTTGAATTTGTCATTGTTATGAGAGCTGATTTCAGAGACAATTCTATTGTAATTATCTACTAGTTGCGTAGATACGCTTGTAACATATTCGTTAATTTTGAACTGCTTATTGTTGTTATTTACCATATTGTTCTGGCTTTTCACTATTGTGTCCCAGTTTGTAGCGTCTGGGCTTCCTGCGATCCATTTCCAGGCTGATCCTAGCCAATTTATGGACCGTTTAGTTTTTGCTGTTTTCCTATCTCGCAGTTGGTCAATAAGCCCTTTAATTACCGAAAGTTGATGGTGAAGTTGAGGTACCAAGATGCTCGATCTGTTGATTTTTTGATGTATGATTGATTCCGTGTATGCTATAACTTGGTCGTATTTATTGAGGTCAATAACGTGGATGATCTTGAAATTTCCATCTATTATTTTCCCAAAGCCTTTTCTAATTGTTATTATTGGACTATCGTATTCGTAGACGTCGACGGATGCGTGCGCGCTGCACAGGATTAATCTGAAACAGAAGGGATATGTTTGATGTCAGACTTATGGATTTTCCCCGTGGCTGTCGTGATAGTGGTTTGGTTGTTTTGAAGGACTGTTTCCTTTTTAAAAAGCGGTTTGTTTTTAAGACTTAATCTGTTTATTGGAAATGAAAACGGTATCACCGGGTTTGTATGTTTTAGGTTTAACCCTTTTGGCGTTGTGGTTTTTCAACTGGTGTTTTTGTTTTCGCATGATTTCATGTTTTACGTCTCTATTTAGCTTGTCCCTAAAGTTTAACAAATTTTGAAAGTTAATTCGCTGTTCCCTTGCGAAAAATATATCAAAAGGTTTTTTTTTAGTTACGGAATGTATGGAGTTATTATATCTGTCCACAGCTATATTTACGATTACTTCCAAGGAAAGGTCGGGGTATTCACGTTGAAGACATCTCACTATTTCCAGTACTGTAGAGTGAAGTCTTTCGATCGCACCATTGACTTCACTTTTTTGGGTTGGCGTTAGATAAACGGTTATTCCCAGTGATTCTAAGCAGTTGAGAATAATGGGACTGATGAAACTGCCCTCATTGTCTGAGACTAGGATTTTTGGAACAGAAAAGTAGTGTAATATTTTTATAATTTTATCACGAAGATATACTGCAGATTTGTTTTTTATATGGAAAAATTTTCCGAATTTGCTAAATTTGTCAATACAGGATAAAAATTTTTCACCAGAAATTTCGAAAATATCAATGTGCAGAATTTTGGCTGGATAATTGGGGATTGGTGTTTCCTGTAGATGTGGTTTTTGTGGATGACGGTCATACTTATTCAAGTTGCATATGTCACAATTTGCGATGTACCTCTTAATAAGTTTGGTCATTCCAGGGAAATAGTACCTTTCCAGAATTTGTTCTTTATTTTCAAGATGGTTCCTGTGTGCTCGACGATGTTCTTGTTGTATCACCTGTAATTTATTATTTTCGTCTGCTAAATCCTGAACAATTCTTTGCGTGATTCGAATTCTGAAGTTTGAAAAATGTTCCTTATAGACTTCTTGCAGTAGTTGAATGTATTCATCTGGGATCTTCATGCCATTAATCACATTAGGATTTAGCTTCTCACACAATAAATCAACCAATTTAGATTTATTTATATCATTAACTTGGATGTAATGTCTATGATACTTAGGATGTGGTTGTTCATGAGCGCTGAGTTCTTTGCCTACGGAAATAACTATCTGATTCTTGAATACTTTCAAAGGGACTTCGCAGTGCGGTATAACGTCCGAGCTATCCTCGCTTGCGCTATGAGCTGTTACTTGGTCAGATGTTAGGATATTTACCTCGATTGGCTCAACTGGTAGCCTAGACAATGCATCAGCCACGACGTTGGTTTTGCCTGGTTTATACACGAGTTCATAGTTAAACTCCTCAATCCGAGCCTTCCAACGCTTTAGTTTTGCATTATGATTTCTGTTACTTAGAGCAAAGGTGAGTGGTTGGTGATCCGTAAGGATTCTCACTTTTTTCGCTCCGTACAGGTAAGTTCGAAGCTTATCCAGTGCCCAGACGATTGCCAACATTTCCTTCTCGTTTGTGGCATAATTTTCTTCCGTGTTGTTTAACGAACGAGAAATGTGGGTAATCGGTTTATCTTTTCCCAGATTGCCTTGGGATAACACTGCTCCAATCGCCTGATTTGATGCGTCCATTGTTAAGATAAATGGCTTCTCGAAGTCTGGGAATGTTAATACCTCTGAGGATGTTAGCAATTCTTCGATGTCATTAAACGCCTTTAGTTCCAGTTTTCCAAGCTCAATTTCCGTTTTCCTGCTTTGGTTTGCTTTTACTTGCGCATTTTCACCTCTCGTCAGATTGGTCAAGGGTTTTGCGACCTTTATAAATCTTCTATAGTAACCTTTATAAATCTTCTATAGTAAGAGGCGAGACCAAGGAATGCCTTTAACTCTTTTAAATTAGTTGGCGGCTTGATGTTCTTAATTGCAGAAATTTTCTTAGGATCCGACAAAATTCCTTCTTGGGAGATGATATATCCCAGAAATTCGACTTGCTTTTTCAAAAAGGATGACTTAGCTAGGTTAACTTTCAGATTCGCCTTAGTTAATTGTGCGAGTACTGTTTCCAAATTCCTTAAATGTTTTTCTTCTGTTTCGCCTAGGATGATAATGTCATCTATATAGACATAACAGATCTTCCCAACGAATTGTTTCAGCCTCGTAAATTCGTACTTCCCATTGGCTGTTGAAAAAGCAGTTTTGGCAATATCACTTTCTTCCATCTTAATCTGATGAAATCCCGACGTTAAGTCTAATGTGGTGAAGTATTTCGATTTCCCGAAACTTGCCAAAGTGTTTGTAATGTCTGGGATTGGGTAAGTATCAGACACTGTTACCGCATTTAGTCGCTTAAAATCGACTACGAGTCTATATTGTTTTTCGCCTGCCGAATTAGGTTTTTTGGGTACGACCCATATAGGAGAGTTGTACGGACTCTTAGATGGACGTATTATTCCATCTTCAAGTATCTTCGGTACTTGATTGTCGACTTCTTCTCTCATGCAAACAGGATAAGGGTATGACTTGGTATAAATTGGGTCAGGTGTTAACGTTTTGATCTCTGCCCTGATGACGGTGTCTACTATTTCGCTATCACTTATTGGACCAAAGAGGTTCGAGAATCTATCCAATAAAGATTGCAGTTTATGCCTTGTCTGCTGGGTTAAATGCTCAGAACTGAATTCGATTATATTTACTTGTCTTGATTCTTTAGCCTTTAATGGAATACGGATGTTAGGTTTAATGACGAGTTCGTCATTTTTCCTGTCAATAATAGCTTCTAAATTCTTCAATTGTTCATCTCCAATGATACCATCGAATGATTTCAGCCCTGGTGAAACGTAAAAATCTATGGGTGTGTTGTTCTCTACACTTTTAAAAAATGGCCCAGTAATCTTTTTGGCTATGGGTATTTGTCCGGCAAGGGATCGAATTGTAAACGGTTTCTCAACAGGTTTAGAGTTATAAGCTAATTTAGGGGAAATAAAATTTTTATTAGCACCACAAGAAATTTTAAAATCTGGCCATTTCGGTCAGTATATTCTATATATGGTACGCTAGAGAGGCGTCCATTGTAAAATTTAGATGGTTCTCTTCGGAATCCTCCAAAGAATCTTCAAGCTGATCCAGATAAGTGGCTTCCTCGTGATTTGCGTCTTCTGTATGGTAGAAATTTCCAACGTGATCTTCCTCTGCTTGCTCCTGAACCTCTAAATTGTAAAGACGTTGAGCTTTCCTAGGGAAATTCGAAGACTCGTTCGACCTCTTGTTGGGAACATCAGTAAGTCTGTTGATATAATCCACTTGGCGTGTGCGGATGGATGGATCGATTTCCATAGGAACTGGGGGTTTAGGGTGAATAGGCCTTGGTGGTGGGTGGTTTTGAGGCGTTGATGCAATAGCTCCTTTGTGCATTCTGTTGTAGATGTGATTCCGTTCCTGATAACCTATTTGTTGATATGGGAATGGTGGCTTGGGAGAGTTAAGGCTAAATCGGGGATTTTCGATTTGGTTAATGGGTGCAGAAATTGAATTGGCAAAATGTCCTTTATGGATTGGGTAATTCCTGAAATTAAGATTCTGAATCTCCAAGCAAGAAGCATAAGCTTCGGGGAGCGTTTGGGGTTTCTGAATAACCAACATTCGCGACAAATCTCCATTTAATCCTCTAATGAACACATCCAAAGCTCTGTTTCTATAGTTTTCGGTGAGCGCAGAGATAGTTTCACTAGAATGATCTTGAGTTTTAATTTTATTCACTAACAGTGAGAGTTGATGATTCACAGCAGCGTAAAATTCATCTACGCTCCTGTTTCTTTGTCGCATCGAATGTAACTGATGCTCTAGTGTACGCACGTCACGTTTATCTGAATAATGAAGTGATAAGCATTTCTTTATGCTAGACCACTCATTATCAAATATATTATACGATATGAGAGCAGCATCTGCTGGCCCTCGTATCTTTTGCCGAATGTGTTGCAAAATTGCCCTATAAATCGGCTTATTGCGCACAATACTGTAATCGTTTAAGATTGATTCAACGTTGTGAATCCAGGACACGTATTGAACTGGATTCCCTTCAAAAACCTGAAGGTCCCTTACACAATCTGGGAGCTTCTTTATCCCCTCCAGATCCTTTTCTGTTTGGGGGGGCGTGAGCGGTTGTAAAACCGAAGAAGAAGAATGAGGCTGAGGAGTTGGATTCTGTTCCAACAAGGACACTCTTCTAAATTCACGGACGCTTGCACGAGATCACTTTTTTAGATTTTGCACACGAAATTTAGATTTTGCACATTGACTATGGTTCACACAACAAATATTTAATAAAGTTCAAAAAATATATAGATGAAGCATATATTGATATATAATGAAATGATTTAATAAGATTCAGAAATATATATGTAGATAAAATATATTGGTATATTATTAAACTATTTAAATAATATTTAAGGATGAGTTTTGAGGTTTTCCTAACCTCATATGAAGGTAAAAATTCGTTTAATTGGTGAATTTAAAATATTTAATAAATTGAAATATTGGATTTCAGAAAATATTTAATAAATTGGCAATATTTAATAAATTGAAATATTTAACTTTTTTTTTTCTTTTTAATGAGAAAAATAGAGGTAAGCTTACATTAAATATAAGAACTCCATTGGTATGAAGCTTCTCGGGGCACTCCGTATTCTTCCTTTTTGGTGAAAGCCGTTGGATTTTTGGTCAACACCTACTGCGATACGATTGGATGCTTTCCCTCGACGGTAGCAGCTTACTCCTTTTCTCTTTATCGTGAAATATATTCCAATGAGTTGTATTTCGTGGTGTGGATGTTGTCAATCACTATGTTCTCACGGGTATAGCGTTAAAAACTTAGTGGACTACCGAACAATTACCGTGTTCTCATGGGAACAGTATTAAATACCGGTAGTTGATAATTGTTTAAAAAACCGAAATTACTTTAACGGATTAATATGGGTTCTCAATCACAACAATCATTGGACTGCTCGGGCGCCAGTTACGTTTATCGCAATTCGGTTTTATAAAAAAACAATATTTCCGCTTACAAGTAAACTTTATTATTCGACAATCACAAGTCCACCGATTAATTACAACTAACCTTATCTTATTGCTTGCCTCTATTTATGATTTTAATTGAATTACTTTAATCATCAATAAAATTTTATGCTACATTCGCATTCATTTGTACCATACAATAGCATTTGCAACATTTGCATTAGTTACGAATACCTATAGTCAATATGCTTTGCTTTGATCGGGTAATTGGTTCAAGTAAGTAGGCGCGTGCAAATATTTATCGAGTATGCAAAAATGCGCGGAACAATGAACTTCAACAGGTGTTAGCGGTCAACGTTCGGAAAGGTGCATATGAAGGTGAATGTGATAGCTAAAGGTGAGTATGAAGATGAGTGTGATAACTTGAATGGACATGTGTCCATTGAAGATAATTTATGCGCTTCGATACGACACTAGTTAATGGTGCACATGATGCATTTCTTGTTCAATGAGATATTGGATAGTTGTTATATCCATATAAGTTAATGATTTATTTAATTTAGGAATTTAATGATTGTTGAATTTAGGAATTTATTATAGGAATTGCATCGGTTTATTGATTAAGGTTAGTATCCTTACAACTCTCCTGCTACTTCAACTTGTTATTTAAAGGTTTCATTTAATTCATTAATATCGAACCTGAAATCTTCTCACGACACACTTTGAATAAGGATTGAGCCTTCAAGTTGAAATTATATTCGCACACTTAAACTTTCGCCCACTAAAATTTTATCCACTAACACCCAAATTAAAAACGTTTTTCGCAAAACTCAAGTTAAAATTCACTTAGCATTAACACTTAAAAATGTTTTGCCCAAAATCCAAGTTAAAATTCACTTCAAATTACTGAATTTAAAAAAAATCTTCTTCACACCGTCAACGAACTTCTTCCTCTTTTCAAACTCAAAACGGAATCCAAAAATTAACGCCTAAAACACTCTCTCTTATTTTCAAAGTCAAATACTGACTGCCCAAATCCAAGAACCTAATCCCGCAACCATTTCATTTCAAATAACCGCTGCCGCATCTGGGTAACATAATCGAAGTTCATTACACTTTGATTCCGCTACCCACACATCTTTTCAACAACGACAACCGCAACGATTTCCATTTTGCATATTGGCGATTTGCATAAGCATGATAGCATTTGGTTAGATGCAATATATATATATATATATATATATATATATATATATATATATACATATATATATATATATATATATATATATATATATATATATATACGGAAATAATTGTTTTTGCCGATATTCCAAAAAAGAGTGTCTTCCTAAGCTCGGGGAACTTAAACACAGGGTCCCAGTTGACCTCCGGTCGAGAACCCACTACGCTGCCAACGGAGCCACTGTTTGTTGATTCCCCATTCATCGAATAAGCAACATCAACTATGCATCTTTCTTGATAGGCATGTAAATGAAATTTGTTAGTAGGAAAACGTGAATGGATTTATGTTAGTATGAAAAATAAAATTTGTTAGTGGGAGCTAATGTATAAGATTAGTTAGTTTGAAAGAAGGAATTAGGTTTTGCTAGGGAAAATGTATCGACCGAAATTTTGTTAATCGGAAGCTATGAATGAAGTGTTATTAGTAGGGAAATTAAAATTATTATTATATTACTATTTATTTGTAGTTGAAAATAGGATAAGATGGTGAATTTGAGAAGATGGGGAGTTAAAAATTATAGAAAAATTGGTAAAATGTTATTTAAAAATAAATAAATATATAGAGGAAAAGGTATGAGTGCCCGAAGGAAGGTGGGGATGTTACGGCGGCAATTTGAAGTTGCGAATAAAAGAATGACAGTACGCCGAAATTAGCAACACTGTGTATAAGGTGAGTTTCCTACATATGGAAATACTCGTATTTCGAGAAAATATATGATCGCGAAAAAAATGAAAACATTGTTGAAATGAAAAAATCGATTAGAAATTTTATCAAAGATGTTTAAAGGTCCTAGTTAGTCAAACCTGTTCGAGCAATACCCCATCAATTCTCAAACAGGGAAAACTTTAGATACTGATGCATTTTCCTTATTAGGGCCTCAAGGATGCTTCCTCAACAATTTTTGATTTAGGTACTGATAGGATTTTTGTAAACAATTCTTAATGTAGGAGCTGATCCAGTCTTCCCAAAACAATTCCTAAACAGAAAAATTATTGCTGCGAAATATTAAGACTGCTTAATAATAGATGGGGTACTGCGTTAAGTTCAGCATTTCCAAATTGAATTCTAAGCCATAGTTTGCATTATTAAGTGCGCAGTGTTCGTGCCAAAATTCATATATTCTTGCCAAAGCTCTATGTAGAATGGGTGTCAAACGGGAAGGGATTCGGTAAAAAATGAATGATGCTAATATAAGTCACATAGTTTTACTTTCTATCCAAAGACGTGCACTAAAAAACTAATATGCACATATAAATAATTCAAAGCGCATCATTCATACTCGTATATGATCCATCTCCCTAAATAACTGATTAAATCTTTTAGTTGAGAACTCTTATTCATATCTATAATAAATTTAAGTTAAATTAATTTCTCCAGATTAAACCAGCTTCAATGTGATGGACCGAAAACTTCAAATTATATAACTGGGAAGAAACGTGTAGAATAATTTTCATGTTTGTCTACTCGCTTTAATAGCCTTTTTTACTAGGCCTAACTTATCGCGTTTGCCAAATCAATATAAAGACAGGTAGCCCATTTGCTTTTTCAATGCTTTCAAAGTGGTTAGGTTCGTGCTAATCTCTATGTTTTGATAAGTCTTTTCTTAGGTTTTCAGTCAATTCAATCCTCTATTCTGACTGAGCAATAAATAATGTCTACTTTAAGTTTAATCTGGATTAGATGCAAAAACCATGCAATAGAATGCCAAATTCAAGTACTCACATAAGTTTCAATCATTCGTGTTATCATTTCCACCTACCATAGTTGACTGCCTTGAAGAACCTATTGACCTATGTATGTTTGCTGATCGAATCTCAAAAAAGTTTCCTCATCGTCATGATGACAAATTATTTGCAAATGAATATCCAAATAATCAAAAACACGTTTCGGGAACAATGAAAGCAGCTTTAAGTACGTGAACTTCTGCAAATGGATGTTTGCTTGGGCCTGGTTTAACCATTTCCTGAGCGCGCTTTGGGATGCCTGAGACATTGAATCTTAATCGGATTTCGCAAATGGCTAATGCTTCAATCAGCTCAAGCCAAATTGCTTGGGGTTGTAATACGTGAAGATCAGATTGGGCCGATGGGAAAAATGGAAACTCTAAATTTATGATAAATTAATTGGATTTTTGTTTTGAAAGAGCTCAATATGAAGTCACGCAAACCGCATGCTTAAGTAATATCTGCGTAATTTTTAAATTCCATATCAAGTACCCTTGAAATCATATCTTCATTATAGGAAATGTATCTGATGGTAATGGCGGTTTGATTGAATAGCTCCCCATATTTTCTTTCAAATCATAAATTGATAGCTCCAGCCCACATAATCTGATTTGATTAATTTAGCAGGAAAATCGTTTGAAATCATCTGAATAGTAGTAAAATTATAGAGCATGGACAATACGCGGCCTTGATTTAAATTTAAAGGGACATGTGAATGGTTCCCATCGCCGGTGAAGAATCAAACGCACGCATTGAGTCGTATCAACTCTTTACCTACATTTCAGTTTTCTGAAACGAGCAGTTCGCACGGCACTGCGATTCAATTACTTATTCGATCTATAACTTGTCCGTAACGGTTTCAATGGCTATTACAAAACATCTTGAAGATTCAATGCTCCGATTTGTATCTTTATTGCCTTGTTAATATCGCAAATTACGATAATATTTTGTCGGAATAATGTTGATAACCTTTAACGTGAACGGCTTAATCGTTCAGCGAGGAGCCTCTATTCCAAGGATTGAGACGGAACGCATTGCGGGTGATTGTGCAGGTCGTGGTAGGCTACACCAATATAATTGGCAATCAGACGGAACATCTACTAATCCCATAATTTAAGTCAAACATAATTGTTCGATCAACTTTTGCGAGAGCTCCCACTATGATCATAACTCTTCAAAAAAGAGTTTTGTGAAGTATGAGAATGCTATTTGGATTCCGTCATTGTTACCTTAAGATTATTTTTCATTTTACCATTTTGCAAATCGATTGATCGATTAATTAGCCAGTGGACTGTAAGAAATCAGTTCATCAGCTCAAATGGTAATATTGGGAGCTAGCTACTAAGCCAGAAGCAGCTGAACTTGATGGAAATCGCCGCATTCACCGTCGCTGTATAATCTGATCTTTTCAGCTTCATTGCTTCAGGGAAGTAACTTTAAGATAGTGTTGCACCGACAGTTTCAGTTGTTTATTGGCGGGTTGATTGTGAAGTTACAAGCTATACCTTGAGGGTAATTTCAAGGAACATTTCAGACAAAATTCAAATCAAAATGCAACAATACCTTCAGGTGTGATTTGTACCAGGAATCAAGCAAATCTTTACGGCTAATTCAAGACAAGTTGCATCCAAACGAATTGCATAATTTATCTTTTGAATTGCTCAGGAGCTGTTTTGCACCAGTTGGTTGCTCTTTAATCGATTTTATTTCTATGGTTGGGATAGAGATATATGTATGCATATGTCAACGGTTGAGAGTCTTTAATTATATATTAACTTCGCTATAATTTCAAAAATATCTGCTAAAGTGAGTTTTTATTTATCCATCGTTGAATAAAGTTAACCAGAAAAATTAAGTAATTTCTTTTTATTTTAATATAAAATGAATTCACAATTACTGGCGAACATATGTAATGACATGCAAACTTTGAATGGAATCGAGTGAATCATGACTTCAAAAACCGCATATTGATCTTGGCAGTGATCGTGAGTCTTCCATTGAATTGTCACAACTCATAGATGACTTTGAGTACTTCCACTCTATTGTCGAAAGATTAACTAGGAAATTAATGTGTGGTTGGTCTGTGATGGTGACCTAGTTTATGATATCTGTTTCAATTACAGGGTGATTTGGTGCTGATACTATGATGAACTAGTTAGTGCAAGCTGTTTTTTATAGAATTCAAGCAAACCTAACGATAGGCTGAGTATGCAAGACTATAATCCGTTCATGAGTTCCGGTCTTCCCATTGGACCCATCCTCTCATAGAAAATATATTATACATAATTTTTCCTTATTAGAATTATGCGGTACGGAGGCCTTATAATATAGTAGGTGTTCTGACCAAGTCATTTTGAACATTACTTAAAACTATGTGTTATATCGTATTTCTATGCGAATATTACAAGTAGCTAGATGAAAATTTCGGCAAAAACCTCAACTGAACTTATTAGTAGCTTAACATGACTTAACTGTCTACTAATAACTAGCTAAAGTCTTTGAAGCTAGGTTGCGGCCAAAAAGATAGGTGGTAGCAACTGCTGGTTTTCAGTTTGACAGGGCACAAATTAGCGGATTGGGCGAGTCATTTGCTTTCGCAATTAATTTATCACGGCGCGATGCAGCGAGTTTATAAATTGGACTAACGCCAGCAAGGCTGATTAGTTTTTCAGAAGAGAAGTAAAACGGTTTATTAAGTACCATTTTCAGGTATCTATTTTGGGTGATCTGAAGCTTTCTTACTAGGTATTTAGCACATTTGATCCAGGTAGGTGAACCATATAGGATAATCGGTTGGATTGCCATTTCGATGATGACGACTTTGTTTCTGGTGTTGTGACGCGTATCACAATTAAGAAGAGGTTAAAGCGAGAGCACGGCCTTAAACACTTTGAAGCGAATATGCTCAATATGACTCCTGAAGGATAGTTTTTTGTCCAATATAAGTCCAAGATAATTGAGAACCTCTCTTCAGGGAATAGTTTGCCCTAAAAAAATTTATTGGCCGCTTGGGTATGTGAGCAGGCTTACGCTTCCTGGTGAAGAATATTGGCTTCGTTTTTGCAACATTAATTTTAGTTTTCCATCTATGGTAGTATCGACAAGTAAGTTTTAACGCCATTTCAAGGTCACTAGATGGTGTTCCTTGTCATATACTAGATGGTGTTCGTTGTCATATATCAGGCAATACCAATCAGATTGAGTCATGAAAGGTGATATTCCAGTCTACAATTTTCATCGGACAGTTTATATTTCGTCATACGTCTCAAAAGTTGTATTCATTTAAAATTGAGTGAAATTTCTGAAAAAATTTGTTATATTTTACAATACAACTGCGATCAAGGTGAGAATGCATCGCAGGCTCGTGAAAAAATTTGTGGTGTCTACGGTCAAGATATTTTATCAAAAGCCATAACCTAAAGATGGTTCGCTCGCTTTCATTCTAGAAATTTTGATGTCAAAGATGCACCTCGCTCAGGTCGACCAATCACTGGAAAAGTCGATGAAATCTTACAAAAAATTGAAAAAGACCGACACATAAGCAGTCATGACATTGCTAAGGAACTGAATACCCATCACTAAACAGTTTTGAGCCATTTGCGTAAGGCTGGATACACAAAGAAGCTCAAGGGTGCCGTATGAGTTAACAAAAAAAAATTTGATCGTCCGAATTTCCATTTGCGAAATGCTAATAAAACGCAACGAAATTGAGCCATTTTTGAAGCAAATCATTACGGGCGATGAAAAATGGATAAGATACGAGAATGTCGTTCAAAAAAGATCATGGTCAAAAAACGTAAATCATCACAAACGACTTCCAAGCCGGGATTGACCCCAAATAAGGTTATGCTGTGTGTATTGTGGGATTAGAAGGGAATTGTTTATCATGAGTGCTAGAACCTGGCCAAACACTCAATTCGACTCTGTACTGTCAGCAATTAACCAGGTTGCAACAAGTAATTTAAAATAAGTTGGGTAAACAGACCTACGCTCATGTCAGAAGGGTTTTGTATTCAATTTACAAAATGCAGTCCCCAGATCGAATCAAATCAAGAAACATGTCAAAGACGATTTTATTGGACAAAATGGGAAATACGAAGATCATACTATTTTTCACAAAGTTGAACGAATTTCGACTTCTGAGGTTTTTGGTATTGTTATACTCATAAATATCTCCCTTGATAATTATTTCAGATGTCCATCCGCGAGGAAGGAAACTCAATTTTTTCGAATCTTAGAATGGTTACAAGGCCCTTTTGCTAGGAGCTCTCTCCCACCTCTTTGCCTTGTTTCACTTATGAGCATTAATTGTAGGTGCTCATTTTCAGTCATTCATTAAATTGAATCAAGTGTTCAAAGCATGCACCTTAAACGTTGAAGTTGGGAAAAAATAACTCAAAATTATCCAATCTTCGCATTTAAAACAGCCAATTTTTTTGTTTTACGATTACTGATACCACTAGCTGAACCGATTCTCAGAGATATACATGACACCTATCATCCCTAAAATTTTCATGCAAATCCTAGCGAAACTGTAGCGTCTGAGTCGGTAAAAAGCGCATGTTGTTCTATAGCCATATGTTGCCATAGTAATAAATGCAGCGCATATTGTTCCATAGTAATACAGGAAAATTCAAACCGCTATAACTTCGCTAAATATGATTCAATCTTTATGAAACTTTCAGGATGGATCAACCTTATAAATTTCATAGAATTAAACGGTACGGTTAAGATTTTATTCAAGAAAACATAAAATCGATAAATCATACTATTACTAACAAAGTTGAGTGAATTGCGACTTCTCATGTATTTGTTGTTGTTGTACTCACCAAGGCCTACATTCCTGATTTTTTTCAGATTTTTCGGATCACAGGTGTCCAATCGCGAGGGTGGGGCGGACACAAATTTTTCGTGTATTTCCCCTCCCTGTGCGCCCCTTGAAGCAAACTTTGCCAAACTTAGACCTGTTTTGAAAAGTTCTCATCAAGACCTTTCATTTGATACCCATATCGGCTACTTGCAATGAAATTTTTTTTCGGGTGGTCACTCCCCTATATGGGGAGACCCCCTATAAATACCTTATACAATTTTTTTTGTAGTTGAACTTTGAAGAGATCACCACTTAACACCTACATACAAAATCTGATGTTTCTAGCTTAAGTAGTTTCCGAGAAAAACTGCTGTGACACACGGACGGACGGACGGACGGACGGACAGACAGACGGACAGACGGACAGACAGGACGCGATTTTAGTAGGGTTTTGTAAAATTATTTAACAAAACCCTAAAATCCAGCCAGGATTGATCAATAGAAAGGGTCATCATTGATGACCCGGCAAAAATTGACAGAGCTTGACTGAGAAGTTTTGATGCATCCACCGTATAGTCCAGACCTTGTATCATTTGTTTCGGTCTCTGCAAAACTTCCTTAATGAAAAAATTCGCTTCAAAAATGGACTGTAAAAATCACTTGGCCAAGTTTTTTCGCCGATAAACCACAGAAGTTATACACAGATGGAATAATGACTCTACCTAAGAAATGGCAAAGTTCATCAATAAGTACATATCTTAAATAAAATCCATTTTAAATATAAGAAATATCCAATCGAAAAATGGCAAAAGGTGGCTCAATACTATTCAGACTTACCAATATATTGTTTTTTAGGGTTTTGTAAAATAATTTTAAAAAACCCTACTAAAATCGCGACCTGCCTGTCCATATGTCCGTCTGTCTGTCTGTCCGTGTGTCACAGCAGTTTTTTCACAAACTACTTAAGCTAGAAACACCAAATTGTACATGTAGGTGTAAAGTGGTGCTCTCTTGAAAGTTCACTTACAAAAAAATTTTTATGAGGTTTTTAAGGGGGTCTCCCCATATAGGGGAGTGGACCCCGAAAAAAAAATTTCATCAAGGGTAGTCAATATGGGTATCAAAGAACTTTTCAAAACAGGTCTTAAACTAACATTTTTGCTTCAGGGGGCCCACACGAAGAGAAATACACGAAAAATTTGTGCCTCCCCCTCGCGTTTGGACACCTGCTATCCAAAAAATCTGAAAAAAATCATAGAGGTTGTTACACCCACTTTTAACTCCACGAGAGCCACTATGGCCTTCAGGGAAATCGGGGTGCCCCGGCGGGGCTTATGAACCCGGTAAGCTTGTCCGGAGACGGGCTTGGGCGCCACTCGCTTATCCCTCAAGGCCCCAATTAGCCGCCAAGCGAGAATGCGGCTAGCCGGATTAATCACGACGCTATTCGGCCGAAACCCTATCTATCAAGTACACACTGACTTTCACTCCAACTCTACACCTGCACAACCGTACTCCTCTACTTCTTCCTAGCACCAACCTTCACCGGGACCACTACACCACCCCCGAACACTCTGATTTTCGATATCACTAGTCTCACTCAATTATATTAAACTTTTACTTCGACTTGCCTTTCAAGCCGAACTCGTTACAATCCGTAATCTGAAAAAAAAATCTTCACCGTTCTTGTCCTAAAGACGTAAATTTCTTCCAAAAAGCGTTAATTCGTTTCAATGAAAATACGACTATTTAAAATTTACAAAACATGTAATCCAATTCGTAAATTCAATATAATTTAACATTTGATACACTGAAAACAACAAGAAAACTTACTTCTACTGTGTTGCATTTTCGAAATAGCCACACTGAGTTGATGAGTATGTTTATAGTGAAACGTTACCCCCTTGATGTAATGATTTCGAGCATCGTATAGTTTATAGTCACTGGTTTCGAAAGATTCTGATTTTGGTATATCAACATCAGGAGCGGTACGTGCATTGTAGAAATCATTTATTGTCAGCCACAATCGCTTTTGCCAATTTAATACTCCCGGAAATGTTGTTGTTGACCAATTCCGATGTGACATCGGAGCTACATCCGCTAATATTATCAGTCGCGATGTATTACATCCATATTCAGATATCATTTCAGTCGAATCCACTCCATTCATTTTGGACTGTGACATTTTCTCCCAAGCAACTATTACTGGCTCTCCCGTTGATTTCTCTACCATTTTTTTCCTTTTTGCATCAATGACTTCTACCTCGGCTTCTCTCAAGTACTTTCCCAAGCCGTTTACGCGATAGGATCTTCCTCCAACCATTCCTTGAACCAGCAATCTTTATAATGGTTCCGGGTGAGGTACTAAACCTTTGCTATACAAAAAGTGATTTATAAATCTTGCATTGTACAAATGTGAAACCGCATGTTCTTCGCCGCTGATATACAAGTCTACTGGCATAAATCTGTGCATCTTTCGCTTATCAAATATTTTTACGTCGTTCTTAGGATCAAGATATCGAAGGAAGTACCAGGAAGTATCCACAATAGTATTCATTGTATCTGTTTCTCTTTCCGCTTCAGTATTCCCACATTTAGGACATGTTACATGATTATCCATTTCATCGCCTCATCCAATTGTGTCCTTCTCGGTAATAAAACAGGCAAGTCTCGTTCATTCACTGGAACAGAACCACATGATTCGCAATGTATGATTGGAATTGGTGTTTCCCAATATCTTTGACGTGAAATTAGTCAGTCTTGCGATTTTGAACTCACAGGGTAGCCACCAATTTTGAGATCTTGGGCTCTGTGTATAATATATTTTCGATTTTCTCTTATTGTGTTCAAATCTTGACTAGATTTTTCGGCTGGCATGGGGAGGAAATTCGCTTAATCATAATCTCTCTGATTCATGTTTGGTGCGGCAAAATATACATCGCAGAAATCAG
The DNA here is from genome assembly GCA_963969285.1 of Odontomyia ornata. Taxonomy (NCBI): domain Eukaryota; kingdom Metazoa; phylum Arthropoda; class Insecta; order Diptera; family Stratiomyidae; genus Odontomyia; species Odontomyia ornata. The sequence continues at coordinate 157,249,203 of OZ017741.1, forward strand.
GGAAGTAAACATCATCATGTGAAATTATTTTAAGGGATTTTCCGAAATATTTCTGGGAAACATTCCAACTTCAAACATGCGTTGACTCTGCCCTACGCTCGATGACAGTTATGTTTGCTTAAAACTACAAATAATTGTACTTAAACTACTATTATGGCTACAATTTGGAGTGGCAAACAGACCCTAGTCGGGTGCGGCTTATCTTTCTGAATATACCGAGTCACGCGAATGCTACGATAGTGTTCGTGATGATGTGATACTGGTGCCCTTCTGTTTTATCTGTAACAAGGTAGATGTTTATGAGTAGAACAACAACTAATACCTCAGAAGCTGAAATTCGCTCAACTTTGTTAATAATAGAATTTTCTTTGAACTTTACATTTTCCCCAATAAAATCGTATAGGTACCTTTTTTTGTGGTCGGGAGGTGAAGGCATTTATGCCCGCCGAATCTGGCAGTGTGGGACTCCCATGGAGGATACCCTTGGACTACCCACTAAACACCTCCCCTGTCAATCTGAGAACCTAGCCTGGAACCGCTTGACACATTACTTCGGGCCAGGTCTCGTTTTGTTACGCCGTGGGGCGCCTTCAAGCTGGGGAGTCCCTTTCCTAGCGGGAGGGGGGGGGGAAGAGGAAATGCCAGACGAGCGATCCCCCAGCCCCAGCAACTCCGGCTGCTGCGAGTCCCTTATATCTTTTAGGACTGCCCGAGCATAATGTGCCACCTGGTTCCATTTGTCAACCGATTCGAGCACAACGCAACTATATTATCCGGGATGAGCTCTCCCGTCTCCCTGTAGAGTTCCCTTCGCAGCCTGGCCCATTTGGTACACGCGAAAAATGTATGACAGGCATTGTTCTCCTCTCCTGGGCAAAACCGACAATCGGGAGACCGTGACTTGCCGATCTTGTGCAGATAAGGCTGAAAACACCCGTGCCCGTTCAAAAGCTGGGTCAGATAGAAGTCAGTCTCACCATGCCTTCGATTTAGCCACGGTCTCACATCCGGGATGAGGCACGCAGTCCACTTTCCCTTCGTGCAATTCCTCCAAGACTGCTGCCAATCATTGAGCGAGCGTTGTCTCTCCTCGCGGACAACCATCTCCCTCGCATCCTCGTTTCGGCGCAGGTAAATAGCGCGATGCTCTCTAGCAAGAATAAATAAATACTTCAAGTTTAATGAATAAAATAACCTGAAATTGAAAGTAATTTTATGGAAAATTTAAAATAGGGTTTTTTTTTTTTTTTTTTTTGGTACGGTTAGTAATTCATTTTAACTTCATTGTATTCTTCAATGAAAGAGAACCATAAAACAATTTTCAGATAAGAGTTAATGTGTTCAAAGTGACACACTTTTTGAAGATTATGGAACGTGTTTGCTTTTATAGAAAGGGACGAATTTCGTTTTTATCTTGTACTTGTGTCGAAAACAAATTTACTTTACAAACATGTTACGTTACATGAGATTTTTTTTTCCTTTTTTTTATAAATGTTACTTTTTTATTTAAATTAATTTTAGGAAAATTGCTTAATATCTTTCAATCTTATATTCGCTTAAGTCTATTAAGTATTATTTCTATATAAAAAGGAACGATAGCTTGAAATCTTTTAGGAACAAATAATTGAGTGTAAAAATGTTATAACTTATCACGAGGATTGTTAAGTTGAAGCATGTCTGGGTTGATGTTTTATTTTATGTTCACTCAGTCAATTAATATTTATGATTTTCGTACTATCTCGAAGTTATAGTAAATTGTACACGAATCGAATTATTTTGCACAAACTAGAATTCAGTCCTCATGTCTATCTTACAATCTTTAACCTCATATATTACAATTAGCTTAACTTTCACTTATTTTAATCGACTTTGATCCCTTCAAATCTTTAGTATAAAGTGCAAAGCTTATTTGGAAATGTTAAGGCCTTAACTTACAAATAATATGCTAACAATTAAGAATTTTAATATTGTAACAACTAACCTAATCGTGAAACCCAAATTGCTTTTTATCACTTTTACACTTGAATTTATTCCAGAATATTTTTACATACGGATAAAACAGACTCAAATGAAGTACGACTTTAATCATAGATAGATGCTCACAAAAATCACATATCTTCGATTATATTTCAAATGTAAATTTTAAACTGATACTTAGTCCACTGCGTTGAAATAAGCCGTAGATTTGCTTGTCCATTTTGTGGATGTACACGCTATTCCTCAAGCTTTTGTTTCGTTCTCTATTGTTTTTACAGATAATATGAAGCATTTGATTTTGCGTGACGCTATAGCTCTGTCCATTGCTACATTATTAGGAGTGAAACTTTCCAAAGAACGACTTTGCGGTTTCGTTGCTACTTTGTTGGATTTCAAATTTTGCGGTTATGCACTAGTTTCCCGCGACAATCAATTGCGATACACGAATTTGATTCCATGATGATGCCTCGGACCAACTATTGAAATTCGATGTACCTTCCTGAGTGGTAAATGTATTTGTACGATTCGATATTTTCACCGAATTATCACTGTTATCATAATTCAATAGTATTTCGGATGGATGCGATTGCCAGGATGGTGATTTTTTTTAGATATTGTATAGTTTAGACCATTATTATTATCCCAATATTCCTTTCCATCAGCTCGGAAACAAATGCAAACTTCCAGCTTTTTCGAGGATGGAGGTAGAGTAATTTTAAAGCTAAATGTATCATATATAACATATGCGGCGCTACTTCCATGATACGCGGCGCCGAACGATTGGACCGCCGGAAACTTACTTCGAAAATGAAATTTTTGAGGAATGGTTTTATTCTCAAAGAATCAAATATATGCTGGTGCTAGACAACCCAGCAACCCCATATGCCTCATTCCTTAGAATTAATTTCGATACTTAGCTGGCAAATAGGATCCTCCACAGCCTTGAACTGACAACAGCTCTGCGGTTTGTATTCTCGGGCGTTATCAACCTCTTCTTCAGAGTCATTTGATTCGGTTAAGTCGCTCGCAGTCACCCCTTCTTTCGATGTCTTCTTTGTGTCGGTTTTCCTCTTTTTCTTGGGAGATTTCGATTTACTTCGATCTAAAGATCCTCGTTTGGCTGCTACAACGACGAGGGCGATGAACTGCAAACAAAACCTGGTAAGGCATTTGTCGACGTAAGCCGAACGAAAAAAATTTACCTCCTAATAATTTTACACCACCTAGGACCGCGCCAAGTCGCTACCGACACCACACCATGACACCATTTACCTTTTTCGCCATGTGGCTGTCAAGCTCAACCGGTTGTCACCTCGGACAAAACAGAGGTGTGTGGAATGGCACGCCACATGGCGGCAATGTGCCTCTCCATCTGTCGCCAGTGGCATAGTTTTTTTTTTTTTGTTTGATGACCACGGTGGAGGGGCATTTCCAGATGGCTATGTCTCGAAATGTGCCGGGGTTTGGATTAATTTTATATTTCGAATATTTATATCCACAGATCTAAATATTTGGACAGAAAAAAAAAATATTTTCTGCGCAACGATATCCGCACGACAGATGAAGTCCGCTGGCACTTCGAGCACATATCCATCTGGCCGGTTGCAAGGGTTCGGGATCGGAATCACTTCGATTCCCGGGCGTAGGCGTCACATTACACATTCCCCCCCCCAAAATCGAAGTAATTACGATCCCGTCTCCTATATAAAAGGTCTTGGTTAGGGCCGTGGCGGGTCGAAGGTCGGTTTCGAGGGATAGGCTACAACCATGTTCGTGAAGACTCGACAGTGACTATATAGTAGGGAGTCAGGTGTTATTCGGAGGTCTTCGTCTAGGCAAAAATTGGGGTAAGCCAAGGTTTTTCGTGGGAAATAGTTGCACTTCATCGTCTAAGGTCTTTTGCGTGGTAAATTCCCAGGGTTTTACCAGTCATGTCCGCGATGAGGTATCGGGTGGGGCTTATTACTTGTAGGACTCGACACTTCACGAATTTCTTGTCTAGTTTGGCATTGTAATGTCGGGTGGCATCGCTCTGCTGGAAGTTTCGACGATATATCTCGTCGCCTACCTTAAAGCCAGAAGGATGAGATCGCAAGTTGTACCGCTCCTCTCCCATCCGTCGACTTTCTTCAATCTTCTCCCGCAGTTGTTCTCGCAGAAGTTGGAGCTTTTCGTGCGGTTCCAGAACCACGATTGGGTCCTCTAGCGATTTCAGTTGCCGCAATAGCCGGTAAGCGCTTCCATGACAGATCATGTACTGCCCGAACAATGCGAAATACGGCGAAATGCCGGTAGTGGCGTGGTACGACGAGCGCAGCGCACTAGTGATGGCGGACAATTTGCGATCCCAGTCCTTCTGATTCGGGTGGACATAGGCGCGGATGGCCGCTATGAGCGTACGATTCAGTCGTTCGGATGCGTTGGCCTGTGGTGAATAGACGGCAGTTCGTTGATGGATGATGCCGTATTTGGACATTAGGTCTCGGAACTTGCTGGAGGTGAACTGGACCCCATTGTCGGAGACAAGTTTCTCCGGAACTCCAAACATGTGAAAGACTCGGTTCTCCAAGAAGCTGATTATAGGTCCAGTGTGCATGTTGCGTAGTGGTTCTATGATAGGGAATTTAGAGAGCTGGTCCAGGACCACGACAGCTCCCGTGTGACCAGAAGCAGATCGAGGGTAAGGACCGATAAGATCAATGTACAAGCGCTGGAACACGCGTTCGGGGACCTCAACCTTACCCATGGGTGGCTGAAGAATGGTGTTGGGCGCTTTAGTGCACTTGCATAGCTCACAAGAGGCTACGTACGCTTTTATCTGTTGTGCCATCTTAGGCCAAAAGAAACAGGTTTTCAACCGCCTAAGTGTACGACCGTATCCGACGTGCGCACTCGATGGGTGGTCATGAGCCCGTCTGATAAGATCAGTGGTTAATTCTTCGGGCACCCACAACTTCCACTGTTCTTCTTCTTGTATGGGTTCTCCGGATGCGTGTCCCATCCGCTTATAAATAAATCCATCCGTCAACCGCAGTTCAGGAAGCTGGGGCTGTTGATTCTGGATAGTGTGAATCAGTTGTGTGTAGGTTGCTGACTTGAAGGCAGGATGGTCCAGATCGATCAATTGGGGGCTGTCGTCCTCTTGGACCAACTCGGCTCCTTCAGGGGCGAACATTCTGGATAGGGTGTCGGGGACTACATGCTGGCTACCTTTTCGGTGGCGGATTGTGAAGTCAAATGCCTGTAATTTCAGTGCCCACCTAGCCAATCTGCCGTTGAGATCAGTCTGGCTCATTAGCCATTTCAGAGAAGCGTGATCCGTAACGATTTCAAAGGTGTGTCCCTCCACATAGGCTCGGAAGCGTTTCACTGCCAACACCGCAGCTAGACATTCCTGCTCGGAGACCGTGTAATTTCGCTGGGCTGGGTTCAGCTTGTGAGACATGAAGGCTATAGGTCTCTCTTCACCATCCTGTGCAACCTGGACTAAGACTGCTCCCACCCCATGTTGACTCGCGTCACAATGGATTGAGAACGGTTTGTCAAAGTCCGGGCTGTGCAGTACGGGGGCTGTAGTCAGACTCTTCTTTAGCTCTTCAAAGGCTCGCAAGCTGGGCTCTTCCCAGACGAATTTACGTCCCTTACGCAGCATGTCGGTCAAAGGAGTGGTAATGGTGGCATAGTCACGTACAAAACGCTGGTACCATCCGCATGAACCTAAGAATCGGCGTAATTGTTTGGTGGTCTTGGGTAGTGGAAAAACGTCAATCGCTTGAGTCTTTTCCGGATCGGTCTTGATGTGGCCATGCCCAATGATGTGACCTAAATACTTCACCTCCGTCATCACGAACTGACTCTTCCTTATGTTGATGGTTAATCTTGCCCTCCGGATGTGTAGAGCCACCTCCTGAAGCAGGTCGATGTGTTCGTCAAAGGTCTCGGTTGTAAGCAACAGATCGTCCAAGTAAACGAAAACTTGGTGCCGCAAGTGAGGTGGTATTACCTTATCCATAAGGCGCGTCATTGTTTGGGGGGCATTACACAATCCGAATGGCATGGTCACGAATTGATATAGGGGCCGACCTTGGACTGTGAAGGCTGTTTTCTCCTTTGAACCGGGGTCTAAAGGAATTTGCCAGAAGGCGTCCTTGAGGTCTAAGCTCGTGATGAAGTGGGCTTTAGGCAACCGACTCAAAATGCCTTCAATCAACGGTAGAGGGTATGCGTCCTTGACGGTGATGGCGTTCAAGCGTCTAGCATCTAAGCATAACCGGACCTTGTTCGGCTTGACAACTAAGGTGACTGGGGACGCCCACGCACTCTGTGATTCTTCGATTATGCCTAATGCTAGCATTCGATTCACTTCGGCATATAACGATTTTTCCTTCGCCGGAGATATGGCGAAATGTCTCTGTTTTATGGGTTTAGCATCCCCCACATCTATCGTGTGGAGCACCAGGGCAGTCCGCCCGAGACCTTCCTTCTAATGCGATGGAAAAGCCGATATAGCCGAGTCTAGACGCAAATGCTGATTTACATCCAGAGTATGTCGTAGTAAGTTAGTGGGTTGAGATTGGTCAGGAGCTGGGGTGACGGACTCCAGGGTCGTACCGGGAAATAGTGCCGGGGCCAAGTTAAATTTTCGAATGAAATCCACTCCTAGGTAAAGATTCTGGGTTAACTGAGGTATGATGAAAAATTCCATGGGTTTAGTTACTCCTTTAAAGGTGACATCCGTCATAATTTTTCCCACTACCGAGTGACGAGTTCCGTCCGCCGTGCTTAACCAGGAGGTGAAATGACGGATTTGGTCCGCGTGCCTTGCCAGTACCTCCCCTGCAAACTCGGCAGATATGCAATTCACACTGGCTCCCGTATCGACTAAGCCTGACACTCGTTTTTGCAGGAGGTGTACTGACGCATATGGCCGAACATCATCCCTCAATAATTCGTCTAAGTATATGTCCTTCAACACTTTCCTCGACTGCCTGACTTTTCTCCAGAAGCTCCGCATCCGACGCGTGGCTCGCTTGCTTCGCGGTGGTACATTTGTGGACAACTCCTCATGGAAGATGCGCTGTCGAGTAGCCAAGTAATTCCGCAGCCTGACATGAAAAGGTTTTACATGCCAAGGAACTTTCGTCTCGCTATCATTTCCCTGCGCGTTGGCCTCGGCGAAGGACGGCGTCGGTTGTGGAACTTCGGGAGAACTGTGGTTAGCGGTGCGAGTCAGCAGAGTTGGAGTCATGTTGGGAGCTTGGTCATAGCTAGTGATAGGGTCAAAATTGGTTCGTCCGGGGTTTAGGAGTGCCGACGGGTGGTCGCGGCACTCGGTGGCAAGTTTTTTCGCCCTTTGCAATTTTCACAGTCAGGTGCGTATGTGTCGGCCTTCCCGCAGCGGTAGCAGAAAAACGTCGGCTCCACTGGACATGCATAGAACCGATGTCCCGGTTGTCGGCAGTTCCAACAGACCGTCGGGCTTGTAATTGCTTCAAGGGAGGGTCGATCAATCAAGGCTGGGTCCTCAAGCTCCGGTGGTGCTCCGCTCCTCGGTACTGGTACTGGATCAGCAAGCAGGTGGTCAGCTGCCATCAACTCCGCGGTGTGATGATTTCGGGGATTTGGTCCCGTTATGCGAGGTTGTGGACGGAAGGTACCACGCCGCTCATCCAAGTGTTCTTGTCTACGGGCATGGAGGCGCAATCCCTGTATGGTGTTGATGGGAAAATGCAGAAGGCTGCTCTGGAGATCCCAGCGCATATTTTCTCTGATAATTTCTACCAGTTCGTCCTCGGGCATGGTATTTCGCAAGCGAGTGCTCAATCTCACTATACTTGTGTAGTACTGGTCGAACGGTTCGTGAGCGCCTTGTTTCCGTTTCTTTATTTGCTCCCTTAGCTCTCTCTCAGTGAAGCCATCCTCAAATCGATTGCGGAAGGCTGCACTGAAAGAGTGCCAAGTGGGACGTGGCGTTGATTCTTTAAAGCTCCAGTACCAGTCGGCAGCGTCGCCGCTGAACAAAAGATGTGCATGCCGGAGGAAGGCCGAGGAATCACCTCCCAGGGTGCTGGATACCAACGCCTGAATCCGGAAAAGGAACCGGTCCGCCGATATCATATCGTTGAACCCTGTAAAGTTCAGGCGCCAACTCTCCATGATACGAGGCGTCGGGTCTCGAAAAAGTGTCAATGCGTTCCCGGGGGGAATCACATCCTCTGTTGACCTGTTGTACTGTACTGCCTCGGGGGCTGGAGGTACCAACGGAGGTCCGGTACTGTGTCGTGGTCTATATTCGGGAGCTCTGGGATCCATTCCTGAGTTCCTTGGAGGTGGGACCCATTGCTCGGATTGTCGGGAGGGGGGCATCGCCACACTGGGATTGGGCTCCCAGCCAAGCGGAGTTCTCACGCGACTGGGTGGTTGGCTCATAGGGAGATTCTGGAGCTTTCCCTCCAGGTTGCCAATTCTCTCCGACATATCCCTCATCAACGCCACGAGGGTGTCAATGGAGTGGGCGGACGGCATGGGTGTCACCTCGAACACGACACTTGCGGCCGGAACTTCACCGCCTACGGCTCCTTGCAGGTCTAAAAGTGGTTGGGACTGTTCGGCCTCTGGAACTCCTTTCGCCACTGCTCCGCGCGTTGGTAGGGGCGTTCCGAGGGGGACGTCTAGGGCAGACCGCTCGATGGGTCGCCGACATAATGGGCAACTCTCGGACGTGAGGAGGAGCTGTTGTACACAGGCACGATGGAATAGATGTCCACAATCCAATCGCACGCTGTGTACGCCCTCCACTACGTCCACGAAACAGATTCCACAGTTCGCGGGTTGGACCGTTTTGGACCGGGTCCACCGCTTTTCTGGGGTCCGCTTCGTTGCCATTGTCGTGTGGGTTTAATGTGGTGCTAATATGACTGGAAAAATTAAAATATATAAAATATGATACTTATTACTATACCCCTAATATATAAATACAAAAGCTTAATCTTAGTTTAGTGGCCGATAGTGGCGAGCTATTTATACTGAATGAGAAGAAAAAAAAAGATTTATTTGAATACACACTTTCCTTTCCAGTGGTCGACTCCTCCAACGGGAAATGAGAGTGCGTGGTAATCTGCCGAAGAAAGGGTGCTTTCGGTCGATTTACAAAATTTATCCCCTAAACCCACATACATTACAAAAAACCGTCTCTAAACTACGTTAAAGTGACTCGACGAGACAAGTGGTAGAGCTACCGTAACGATTTTAGTACGCGGTCAAAATTTTCCGACGCGTGGAAGCATTCCGGGCTTCGCAACTCCAGCATACGCCACCGAACGTTGAACCGATACCACTCGTCTATCACGCATACGAAATAATTAGAATCCTTCCGCGACATAAAGGCAAGGTAGCCTTCTATTTTCTTGAGAGTCCCTGCTGATAGGTAAACCCATCAGACTGGCAGTTCCATCAAGAAAATAGAAGGTCCTTACAGGGGTTAACCTGGGACAACACATCGGAAGAATTCTGTCGCGAGAAAAAAAAATCAAACAAAGGAGAGCGGAAGCTACAACTCACGTGAAGCGACTTCTAGTGTGTATCACACAACTACACTGCTCCTGATAGTGGGACTCGAGTACCAAAGTACCTTACATCCTCCGTAAAGGACCAACTCGTCAGAAGACGCGAAGTTCTTTCCCCCTTAGGATGTTTTTGGCCCCACGTTGGGCGCCATTTGTAATGATTTTCCACTTTTCAGATCGAACGCGGAACCGACCTCTCATCGGTTCTAGACGTTAAGTCTGAGTAGTGCCAACGGAGGGTACCAGCAGGTCAAGCAATCCGTGCACCGTAACCCATTCACGCGGTGACTGCTTGTCGGCCAGCTAGTTCGGAGAGGATTTCGGTCGCGGGTCTCCGAATGGGTTACGCTCAATTACAATATTTCAGTCACCTGAACATGCCCGTTTTCCAAACGCGTCAATACTTACTCATCCAGAACGGGAAACCTACGTTACGTTAATTCTGGATGTGATCTCTCCACAGATCTCAAATCAAAAATGCTACAAAATCCTATAGGCGCGTTACCGAATCAACGACGCGGTACCGAAAAATATGCTACTCGAATTTAAACCGACGAAAACTACTCTAATGAAATGACGAAACAATCAAAGGTACCGCGTACCGCGCGCGACGCGAAACCGACTTCAGCGGATTTGTCGAAACCCTATCCTCGCGACGGCATACCTACCTTACACTCTCTCTTCCCGCTGAAAAAGAATGAGACACTGAAAAGGAAAGTCGTGGTTAACTTTTAACAATTCATTTTAATCATTTAAAATTATAGAAATACATTCCTTCTTTTAATCTCATATGAAGCGTAGTCTACTTCTAAAAGAGCGCTAAAATTCTAATAAACAGAGAAATTATAGAGTTGTTGCTATGGAACGGAATCTAGATATTATTACTTAGCATCGTGAAAATAAACATCATCCTTTGGGTGATACAAAGAAATCTTAAGCTAACTAGTAATGTAAATTTCATTGTTAATAATTATGTGAGCATATTTGTTTATACAATAGAATATAAGGTTGGGTTTAGTTTATTAGAAGGGCTGACACTCATTCGAAATTCTTGCGAAATTAAATAACAATATCATAAAATTATTTCTAGAAATTACAATTCGAAACAAATCGAATTCCAAGTTAAATGGAATGGAATTATGTAATTTTTAACTCATTAAAAAAAATCTTGCGAAATGAAATCGTAAGTTAAAATTATGTAAATCTAATACGGAATTAAAATGTTAGAATAAAAATAGCGTTTTGTAAGATCGAATCAGAAACTTGAAGTTAACTTACTTATAAGTTATTAAAAAAAATGTTTTTTGTTTTTTATTTAATTTTTTTATGCTCGAAGTACATATGTTATCTGGAGTAAACAATTTTATTGTTAAAATAGTTGCATTTATAGAAATCAACAAAATGAACTTCATAGCGCGAAGTGGATAAATTATTTGTGTACGATCAAACGAATGAATCATTTCTGTTAAATAAATTCAAAAACATAGCGAAATTTGTTTACGCTACGAACCAACTCAAAACTATAATTAAAATTTTAAAATGTTCCCAGATCTTTTCTTGGTGCTTTGAACGAAGTAATCAATCATCTTCAATCATGAAGAAACATGTTAAAAATTACATAAAAATTACTAAAATATGATTAAAAATTAAAAGTATGTTGCATAAACAGACTAAGTTTAAAATAGCATATATGTTGAATAAATAAATACTTCAAGTTTAATGAATAAAATAACCTGAAATTGAAAGTAATTTTATGGAAAATTTAAAATAGGGTTTTTTTTTTTTTTTTTTTTGGTACGGTTAGTAATTCATTTTAACTTCATTGTATTCTTCAATGAAAGAGAACCATAAAACAATTTTCAGATAAGAGTTAATGTGTTCAAAGTGACACACTTTTTGAAGATTATGGAACGTGTTTGCTTTTATAGAAAGGGACGAATTTCGTTTTTATCTTGTACTTGTGTCGAAAACAAATTTACTTTACAAACATGTTACGTTACATGAGATTTTTTTTTCCTTTTTTTTATAAATGTTACTTTTTTATTTAAATTAATTTTAGGAAAATTGCTTAATATCTTTCAATCTTATATTCGCTTAAGTCTATTAAGTATTATTTCTATATAAAAAGGAACGATAGCTTGAAATCTTTTAGGAACAAATAATTGAGTGTAAAAATGTTATAACTTATCACGAGGATTGTTAAGTTGAAGCATGTCTGGGTTGATGTTTTATTTTATGTTCACTCAGTCAATTAATATTTATGATTTTCGTACTATCTCGAAGTTATAGTAAATTGTACACGAATCGAATTATTTTGCACAAACTAGAATTCAGTCCTCATGTCTATCTTACAATCTTTAACCTCATATATTACAATTAGCTTAACTTTCACTTATTTTAATCGACTTTGATCCCTTCAAATCTTTAGTATAAAGTGCAAAGCTTATTTGGAAATGTTAAGGCCTTAACTTACAAATAATATGCTAACAATTAAGAATTTTAATATTGTAACAACTAACCTAATCGTGAAACCCAAATTGCTTTTTATCACTTTTACACTTGAATTTATTCCAGAATATTTTTACATACGGATAAAACAGACTCAAATGAAGTACGACTTTAATCATAGATAGATGCTCACAAAAATCACATATCTTCGATTATATTTCAAATGTAAATTTTAAACTGATACTTAGTCCACTGCGTTGAAATAAGCCGTAGATTTGCTTGTCCATTTTGTGGATGTACACGCTATTCCTCAAGCTTTTGTTTCGTTCTCTATTGTTTTTACAGATAATATGAAGCATTTGATTTTGCGTGACGCTATAGCTCTGTCCATTGCTACATTATTAGGAGTGAAACTTTCCAAAGAACGACTTTGCGGTTTCGTTGCTACTTTGTTGGATTTCAAATTTTGCGGTTATGCACTAGTTTCCCGCGACAATCGATTGCGATACACGAATTTGATTCCATGATGATGCCTCGGACCAACTATTGAAATTCGATGTACCTTCCTGAGTGGTAAATGTATTTGTACGATTCGATATTTTCACCGAATTATCACTGTTATCATAATTCAATAGTATTTCGGATGGATGCGATTGCCAGGATGGTGATTTTTTTTAGATATTGTATAGTTTAGACCATTATTATTATCCCAATATTCCTTTCCATCAGCTCGGAAACAAATGCAAACTTCCAGCTTTTTCGAGGATGGAGGTAGAGTAATTTTAAAGCTAAATGTATCATATATAACATATGCGGCGCTACTTCCATGATACGCGGCGCCGAACGATTGGACCGCCGGAAACTTACTTCGAAAATGAAATCTTTGAGGAATGGTTTTATTCTCAAAGAATCAAATATATGCTGGTGCTAGACAACCCAGCAACCCCATATGCCTCATTCCTTAGAATTAATTTCGATACTTAGCTGGCAAATAGGATCCTCCACAGCCTTGAACTGACAACAGCTCTGCGGTTTGTATTCTCGGGCGTTATCAACCTCTTCTTCAGAGTCATTCGATTCGGTTAAGTCGCTCGCAGTCACCCCTTCTTTCGATGTCTTCTTTGTGTCGGTTTTCCTCTTTTTCTTGGGAGATTTCGATTTACTTCGATCTAAAGATCCTCGTTCGGCTGCTACAACGACGAGGGCGATGAACTGCAAACAAAACCTGGTAAGGCATTTGTCGACGTAAGCCGAACGAAAAAAATTTACCTCTTAATAATTTTACACCACCTAGGACCGCGCCAAGTCGCTACCGACACCACACCATGACACCATTTACCTTTTTCGCCATGTGGCTGTCAAGCTCAACCGGTTGTCACCTCGGACAAAACAGAGGTGTGTGGAATGGCACGCCACATGGCGGCAATGTGCCTCTCCATCTGTCGCCAGTGGCATAGTTTTTTTTTGTTTGATGACCACGGTGGAGGGGCATTTCCAGATGGCTATGTCTCGAAATGTGCCGGGGTTTGGATTAATTTTATATTTCGAATATTTATATCCACAGATCTAAATATTTGGACAGAAAAAAAAAAATATATTTTCTGCGCAACGATATCCGCACGACAGATGAAGTCCGCTGGCACTTCGAGGACATATCCATCTGGCCGGTTGCAAGGGTTCGGGATCGGAATCACTTCGATTCCCGGGCGTAGGCGTCACATTACATAACGTCAAGAAATATGTCAAAGAGGTGTGCACGTTTAGAAGAAAATCTGGTAATTATTTAGTTTAGATGCCATACTCCCGATTTTTTTGAAATTTCAGTATGTTATACAGTTTTTCATGCAGAAAAAGAATATACATATATATATGTTGGGTGCGGAAAACATTCCTTTACATCGTTTTTAAGGTTTGAAAATTGGGAAATGTACACCATCGTGAAAAGTTGGTATTTTGCACATACTTGATGTTGGAGAGGATTGAGAGAGGGGGGGGGGGGGGTATTGAAAATTTAGAACATCGTATTAACACCCCCCACACCACACTCTCAATCCTCTCCAACATTAAATATAATTATTCGTCAATTGACAACCCACACATTTATTTAATTGTTATCAGATGTTGTCATACAACACAATTAAAGAAAATGGGATGGGAGTTGTATTTCAATAACATTTTGGTAGAATTAAAGGCATTAAATTATAATATTTGAAATGGCAGGTCTTCGACGCTGCTGTAATATATTGTACAAGGACGGGTTCTAAAAGAGCAGCCTTCTTTTCTCTAGAAGGGCACCCTTCTATTCTGTAGAGGAGCACCCTTCTATTGTCTAGAGGCGCAACGTTCTATTCTTTAGGTGTGTATTCTATAGAAGGGCATCCTTCTATTCTCTAGGGAAGCATTCTTGTACTCTTCCTTCTACTCTATAGAAGGGAACCCTTCTATACTTTATGATACCCTTCTATTCATTTGAAGAGTACCCTTCTAAAGAATAGAAAGGTGCTCCTCTTTAGAATAGAAGGGTGCCCTTCTATCCTTTAGAAGGGCACCCTTTTTACCACACCACACTCTCAATCCTCTCCAACATCAAGTATGTGCATAATACCAACTTTTCACCATAGTGTACATTCCCCAATTTCCAAACCATAAAAACTATGTAAAGGTATGTTTTCCGCGCCCAACATATATATATATATATACACACACACACACACACACACATATATATATATATATATATATATATATATATATATATATATATATATATATATATATATATATATATATATTCTGTATATATATATATATATATAAATATATAAATATTCTTTATATATATATATATATATATATATATATATATATATATATACATATATATATATATATATATATATATATATATATATATATATATATATATATATAGTAGTATAGTATAGTAGTAGTATGGCACCTAAACTAAATGATTACCGAAAATCTCTTGTTTTCTACTTTCAACGGTCGCCATTTTGTTGCAAACAAACGAAAGTTTCTCAAATCATGAATTCTCAAAAATATTAATGTTATTGACCTTATTGGAAAATTTCAAGGAGATCAAGTCAAAACAGCAGGGACTGATTCGATGGAAAGTCCGTAAAATACCAAAATCATGTGTTATTGTTGTTGTAATTGGAGAAATTTCAAACGGCTATAACTTCCGTGTATATCATTCAATGGACCCTTAAAAGGACTACGTAGATATCGAATTTCGTTCAGTTTAAGAGTACTGATGTGATTTTATTGGGGAAAATGTGCAATTCAAATATCATACTATTATTAACAAAGTTGAGTGAATTTCGACTTCTAAGGTATTTGCAGTTGTTGTACTCATAAACACGTACCACCATAATTTTTTTCAGGTCACAGGTGGGGGGGGCGGGTCACAATTTTTTCGTGTATTTCCCCCCTCCCTGCGCGTCCCTCGAAGCAAAAAGTATCAAATTAAGACCTGCTTTGAAAAGTTCTCATCAAGATCTTTCATTTGATACCCGTATCAGCTACTTTTGATGCAATTTTTTTTCGGGGGCCACCCCCTTCTATGCGGAGCCCCCTTTAAATACCTTATAAAAATTTTTGTAGTTGAACTTTGAAGAGAGCACCAATTTACACCTGCATACAAAATTTGATGTTTCTAGCTTAAGTAGTTTGCGAGAAAAAGTGCTGTGACATACAGACGGACGGACAGACAGGTCGCGATTTTAGTAGGGTTTTGTAAAACTATTTTGCAAAACCATAAAAATATTAAAGTGGCTGCAAATTTAGACAAAAATCACATTGAACCTCCGATTTTTAACTTTTATTAAAGAGCCCATAGCACCCTTGGCTATGCTGTTGAAATACACAAACTAAGCACATTTAAATACGTACCTATACCTCCCAAAACACTTTCCGTGCTCATCGAAAATAAATTTTCCATGCAATTATCATTTGGCAATAATAATTCACGAAGACATACTATAATATTTGAACGTTCCGATCCATTAACTTGACGAAGGTTGAGCTTCTTAGAGTCGTTTTGCTGGTTCATATTTATAAAGTCCCGCTTCAACCTTGAAATCTGAACAAACGATAACTTTAATTGTAAAAGCATGAAGCTCCAATTAATATTGCCATAAAAACCGAACCAAACGAAAATGACATAGTGGAATTCCGCGTATTTTCTTTCGTGCAAAAGACACTCTGAAGTGGGTGAACAATAGGTTCTCGAGTCAAGGTTAAGTCTTCTTCAAACACAATTGGATTTATTGAAGAGTTCTTGTTCGTCTGACACGGCTAGTTGGAGCTCAATTTCTATGAGTTTTCCAGGCGGAAATTCAACGCTCGTAGCTTGTGTCGCCGCTTCAAAGATGTCATAAGTAGGATTTCAATTGGTCTGGAGAAGCTGTTATTACGCACGAGCTCAACAAGAAAGTTAATATTCTTCAAGTTTTATTCTATGAGAGGATTGTCAGCTGGAACACGCAAACTATTCATTATAATACTCGCACAGTATAATTTTTAGTATCATCTTAAAACAAGTTGGGTAGACAGACCTATGCTCATGTCAGAAGGGTTTTGTACTCAACTTACAAAATGCAGTAACCAGCAACGAATAAAATCAAGAAACATGTCAAAGACGATTTTATTGGAGAAAATGTGAAATTCGAGGATCATACTATTATTAACAAAGTTAAAAGAATTGTGACTTCTGAGGTATTTGTTTTACTTATACCCATAGATATCTCCCTTGATAATTTTTCCAGATTTTTTAGAAACACATTTTTCATGTATTTCCACCCCCCGCTGCCCCCGCTGAAGCGAAAACTGTCAGTTTAAGAACTGTTTTGAAAAGCTCTAATAGGGAACTTTCAGTTGATATTCATATCGGCTGCCTTTCATGAAATTTTTTTCAGGGCCCACTCCTCTGTACTGCAATCATCGATTCATGGCCTATTTTTTCGAATCCTAGAATGGTTACAAAGCCCTTTTGCTAGGAGCTCTCTCCTGCCTCTTCGACTTGTTTCAATTGTATGTACTCATTTTCATGATACCTATAATTCCTGAAATTTTCATGCAAATCCTAGCAAAGCTGTAGTGTCTAAATCGATAAAAAGCGCATATGGCTCCATAGCCATATGTTTCCATAGTAATACAGGGCATATTGTTCCATAGTAATACAGGAAAATTCAAATCGCTATAACTTCATTAAATACTATTCAATCTTTATGAAACTTTCAGAAAAGATCAATCTGATAGAAAGTCATCTGCTTGCCAAATTTTATTGAATTTAAGGGTACCGTTTGGATTTTATTCAAGAAAACACAAAATCGATAAATCATACTATTACTAACAAAGTTGAGTGAATTTCGACTTCTCATGTATTTGTTGTTGTTGTACTCATAAAGGCCTACATTCATGATTTTTTTCAGATTTTTCGGATGGAAGGTTTCCAATCGCGAGGGGGGGTACGCGAAAAATTTGTACATTTCCCCTTCCCCTGCCCCCCTCGGTATTCAGAAGGCAATTTTAAGACTTGTTTTGAAAAGATCTCATTGAGACCTTTCCAATGACACCCTACTCGACTACCAATTGTGAAAATTTTTTTTTGAGGGGTCACCTCCCTATACGGGGAGACCCCCCTTAAACCCCTTTGAAAAATTTTTCCACCCTTGAACTTTCAAGAGGTCCCCATTTCTGACCTTTTCACAAAGTTTCATGGCTGTAGCCTCTATAGTTTCGGAGAAAAAGTGCTGTGACATACAGACGGACGGACGGACGGACGGACGGACGGACGGACGGACAGACGGACACAGGTCGTGATTGCAATAGGGTTTTGTATTTTAGTACAAAACCCTAAAAAGTATTTACGTAAGATATTTGAGCTTAGTCATCGTTAGCTTCTGTGATTGCTAGAACCTCATGTTTGTTTAGGCACGTTTGCATGAATTGTATTTAACCTTGACCAGCACTCCAGGTTTTCGCGAAGATGTTCAGTGATCGTGCGGATCGTCTCAAGATACTTTTTATCGTTTTCAGCGCAAAGCACCGTCCTCAGATGTTAGCCGTCATCCTATTGTAATCTTACACGACAATAGATTTGCATTTTATCTCACTTGAGATCCCAAGCCGGCCGTGAGTGAGTCGCGACAACTTTACGGGCGAGCTCATAAGTGGCTATCATGCATCCAAACCAAGTGACTGAGTTTTCCTTATTTGTCGTCACTTAATTGCTCGGACGACAATGAACTTGCCTATAAATCACTTGGATGGTGCTTTTAAATCATTTTTATATAAATCAGATACGACAGACGTTCCCCATGGTCAGCAATTGCATCTGCTGTTACTTTCGTTTGAAAATGCTTCAGCGATTGCAACATCTTAGAACCCAACTGACCTTCCACGTGTTTAATTGGTTGGAAAAATTCAAGAAAAAGACATTCTAAGCAGTGTAACCGCGACTTAATAGAAATGTGTTCTAAAATCTGAATTCTAGATAAAGGTTAATTTCATTGAAACGAAAATATATCTGAAACTATTCCATTGGAAACGATTTTATCACTTCTAATAGTAATTTTATACAATAAAGGGTAAGAACGGTTGTTTTATTGCATCATTAGAATTTCTGTGACACTATTCGCTTGGAGACGAGATACGTTATCAGACGATAAGATATGAAAAGTTACGTTTTCAAAAATGAATGAAATATCCATTATTTAAAAAGAAACCTTTAAATTCTCTCCCGTTAAAAAATCGTTTGAGACTTTGACAACAATGAAATTGACCTGAAAATTTTCTAAACTATTGGGCAAGGTATAAATTATATAATCTTTGATAAGAAAGGAGGTTATCCAATATTTAATACATTGGTACCTTTGCATACGCAACGCTGCGCTGGAGTAAATAGCGAAATCTACAAAATACGCGTTGATGCGATAAGTTAGATAAAGGGCATTCATAAATATTCAATTTGCAAAATGCAGATTTTATTACATCCGTTTGTAAATATTCAACGACTTGCTTACCATGTGATGTTGGTCAAGTTTAGCAAAAAAATTAGAAAATAATTTTGCATAGGAAAAAGGGCAAACTCATCAAAATTCGTGATAAGGAGTAAACAATAGTAAAAAACTTTTGATTTATTAAGGATGGTGAAAGAAGGAGAAAAAATTATGGTAAACTAATGGCATTCGCTTGTATCATCGATTTTTATTGCAAGATTATCTCATGTGAAGGAAAAATAAAAGCATGAAGTTAATTTGGCTAAACTGATTGATTAAATTTTTTGTGGAATCTGCCCATGAATATATGTATATTTACTTAATGCCTATAACTAATCAGTTGCATAACATTTTCAAGGTACAAATTTTAACAAAAGTTAGCCATGCAAATTCAAGAGCACAGTGCTAGGAAAATGCAAAAAGGTAACTGCTATTGTTGATTATGAATTATCTCCAGAGGCAAAGAACTAAAAACATTTCAATGATGATTTGGAGAGAGAAAGAGAGTAAACATGAGAGAGAATTCGGAAAATTTTATCAAAAGCAGCGTAAGAGCTTTAAATCGCATATGGTGCTCGTCTTCACATTTTAGGGTTTTGTACCTGTCTGTCCGTCCTAATATGCGTCACAGAAAGTTTTCTCAGGAACTATAGAAGCTCCAACCATCAAATTTTGTCAACAACTCAAAAGTTTTTGGTTAATGAAAGTTCTTTAGTAAAATAAATTTCAAACGCTCTTAAGGGGGTCTCGCTATATAATATGTGATCCCTAAAAAAATTTCACCAAAGATAAAATATACAAGCATAAAACGAAAGATCTTCATCTTTGTTAAGGGGCACCCATTTTAGGAGAATATTTTATTGCTAACTTACTACGCATCAAAAAAGTGTTTTTGTTCCAGACCTTCTCCGGGAAACCATCTCAACAATCCATACCGCGTCAAACTGTCAAGGGTTGTAAAAATATTTTTGCACCCTGAATAAAACCAGGGGAAGTTATTGCTGAGATGCTACGCATAACCCTGTAAGCGGAAAAAGTGGTTGATGTGGCTCAAAACTTAAGCTACATCAGCCATCCCCGTATCTCAAGAACCAACGCACATATAGACCTTTCCGAGGTGGCAGATTTTATTTCTAATTTATTGCTGTCGACCTAAGCAATAAGCAAGGTCCCGAAAGCACGCCTTCAACTCCTACCGCGTATCGCACCCCTCCTTGACATTGAGCTATATCACCCACTTAATTAGTGAACCTTTGTTATAGGTGCATATTTTATTGCTAGTTTATTACGCATCAAATAATGTTATTGCTTCTCCCCTTCCCGGAAAACTGCCTCATCAGCCTTTACCATATATTTAACCCCCGAAAATTGTTCAGAAAGTCGTAAAAATGTTTTTGCGCACTAAATAAAGCCAAAGAATGTTATTATTCAGCTTCTACTTAGAACTCAATCTGGTTTCTTCTCCTTTTTCCCTGGAAAAGCGGGTAATGTGGGTTAAGACTGAAGCTACTTTAGCCACCTTGTATCTAAGAATCAATACGTACATATAAAGACTTATTCGAGGTGTCATATTTTATTACTAATTTATTGCTGGCAACATAAGCAACAAGTTAGTCCTATAACCATTCCTTCAGCCGCTACCGCGTATCTCATCCCCCACTCATTAAGCTACATTATTCGCTTTATTATGAAAAATTCATTGTAGATCCATATTTTTTTGCTAACTTGCTACGAACAAAAAATTGTTCATTCTCCTTCCCTTCCCTCGGGAAAGCGAAAAAGTGGCTTAAGGCTTAAGCTACCTCGGCTCGCCCCATATTTCAATAACTCATGGAATTTAAAGAAGGTTTATTTTTTAGAGTATTGTAAAATCATTTTACAATACCCTACTAAAATCGCGTCCCGTCTGTCCGTCCGTCCGTGTGTCACACCATTTTTTCTCGCAAACTACATAAGCTAGATACATAAGATTTTGTAAGTAGGTGTAAAGTGATGCCTACTTCAAAGTTTAATCACAAAAAAAAAATTTATAAAGTGTTCAAGGGGGGCCTCCCCATATGGAGGAGTGGCCCCCGAAAAAAAAAGTTATATCCCATGTAGGCAATATGGGTATCAAATGAAAGGTCTTGTTAAGAACTTTTCAAAACAGGTCTTAAAATGATTTTGCTTTGAGGGATGCAGGGGAAAGGGAAATATACGAAAATATTGTGTCTCCCCCTCCCCTCCTCGCGATTGGACACCTTTGACCCGAAAAATCTGAAAAAAAATCATAGAGGTGAGACTTTAAGAGCACAAGGGCAACAAATACCTTAGAAGTCAAAATTCGATCAACTTTGCTAATAATAGTACATTTTATAAATTTACCATGTTTGACTATAAAATCAAAATGGGACGCTTAAATTTTGCAAAAACTACAATTTAAGTTTTTTGAAAGCAATTGTATGCATTCTGAAAATTTCACAATACTCGAACAATAAACATGTGTCGTTTGATTAACGTGAGCACCTGCCATTAGTTGGCTTAATCTCACGGTCACCATTAGACTGGCGATTGGTTTAAGCGCCAATCATTCGCCCCCAAATTCGGTACCAGTTTACATTGAGGGAACTCTCAACTTTCATACTGGTAAATCTGAGACCTAGCTATATCTGACGCTATAAGGTGAACGCCAACCTTTGTTTGCACCACTAGCCACCACGATACTCCCTGAAGGGCCGCAACCAACCAGCTGACCATCTTTATGATGGAGGCTCATCAGCTGCCCATGGTACCTGAATATACCTCCAGGGTTGAGGTTCACAGCAATGAGTTGATCTTGTTATCGAACAATCACAAGGCCACTATGTTCGGATCCAGTTCCAATCCTAGTATTTTTACTAAGCGATTCGGGTACCCCGGGAACGCCAGTTCCCATGAACAATTTCAAATGTCGTAAGAAATTACCAAACTAATCAGGAGTATTAATAGCTGTTTTAATCCTGTGTTTTTACGTGGAATTGAATTGCCCGGGAAAGTGGTCAATGTTGCTTATCCGAACAATATTATATTGCAAATCAAAAAACAGTAAACAAACTTTTTAACCGAAAATGTGCAAAATGAATCTTTCTTTTGTATTGGAGTTAATTACAGGTACTATCATTAATTTCATCTACCACTTAACTTTCTAGTTTATTGAGAGGCCGAGATATGTATATATATTAATTAAGTTAGGTGGAAAATTCTGTTTTAAGACCACCCACAGCCGTTTCTGGCTTGAAAACAAGGGATTTATCGATGGCTTAAACAAATAGTATTTGCCTAAAGTATCCTGTCTCTTAGATTTGAAAGCTCTGACTCTATCGTGGTATGATGATATCATGTAGTCAAAATTTTAAAATCAATTACCACTATTCGCATTCTTGATCGAATCTGTTTAAAAACTAAGGCTATTTCAGAAAAATAAACAAAAAGTCGAGTAAAATTTCATAAGAATTTGTGCATACAAATGATTTCTTTTGTTTAGAAAATGTATATGCTGCGGGAGGTTCATATTTGAATATACGTACATGCGCGCCATCTACAGCGTTTGTTTCCATAACGCTGTAGATGGCGCGCATGTATGTTTTGAAGGTCTTTACTTGAGTATGTGATAGCTGGGTCCTTTAAGAACAGTGTGGCATAGTTTTTGTCGGGGGTGCATGTTCACGCGCGTGCTACGACCATGAATGAACGTCAAGTGCCGATCGCCGTTGCGCAAAGTATTTTCATTCGTTTATTAGCGTGGAAAGGCGGTTAAAACACGGAAATATATCTGCGTAAGCGAAATCAGTTTGGTAGTGAGTGCTTGAGTAGGGCTATGATGTTTAAATGGGCCAAAGCATTCAATAATGATCGCGAAACCGTCGAAAATAAACCGCATGACCGTTGACCGCGAGCTAGTATCACACTAGACAGCATTTGCTGCGTAGAACAACTCATTTTTGAGGACCGTTGGATGAATGTTCTAGCCATTTTGGCATGTAGAGTCCATCATCCACGAACACCTTCTATATCGCAAAATAACGGCGCGATGGGTTCCTAAACTGTTGAACTATAAACAGAAATTCACGCGGTTGAAATTTTGTTGCCGCTTGCTGGCGCGATACAAGTTAGAAGGGGCGGTTTTTTAACGCAAATCTGCACTAAAGATAGGACATGGGTATACTATTGCACTCCCGAAAGCAAGGTTCCGTCTAAAGAGCGGCGGAAGAAGGAGGAAATGGCGCCAGTCAAAGCGAAGACAACGAGGTCCACGGGTAAGGTTACATGTACTGTGTTCTGGGACCGGCAAGGCGTGCTGTACGTCAATTTGCTGCACATTCAAAGTTCGATCAATGTTGTATACTATTTTTTCTGAAAACACAATCGCTCGAAACGGAGAAGCATTCCAACACGAAGTGCCATTTTTCTCCAGGACAACGCGTGCCCTCATACCACGCGTCTCACACTCCATACAATATCAGAATAGGGGTAGGCGGTACTGGAATAAGCCCCCCTACAGTTTGGATTTATCATCTTGCGACTACCAAATGTTTGAACCACTGACAGAAAACCTCAAAGATTCAATACCGACGACAAGGTAGAGGAGTTCATACGCACATGGTTGTCCAAGTTGCCAAAGGAATTCTTCGATACCGGCATCAAAAAGCTTCCAAAAAGGTGGACAAAATGCGGAACTCGTAAAAGGGAGTACTTAGAAAAACTATAAATTTTTGTACATTTTTTTGATAGTAAGTGAACGTGTCAGAGCATTTGTCTCCATCATATTTGAACCGCCCTCGTATGAATGGTGGCGAAATCAGAACTTGGGCTTACTTTTCATTGAAAATTTTTTTCACATCCCAGAAGAATAAATTCATGTGGTTTTGGAATTACAACAAAGCGATAATATGTATGTTTAATGTTAGACCTCCTCATGCATATTATGTGTTGAAAAGACTCTTCGTGTAACATTTAAATTTTTGTTCCTCATTAAAATTATTAATTATTATTATAATATTGGTGTACATTTTCCAGGTGGGCTAACTTTCCTTTTTCATTTGGCATTTTACTTTCCATTATCATTTGACATCAAAACAATTGCCATAGAAACATACACAGATTACAGCAAGCCTCAAGCACTGGCCGGACACAGATCTAATATACGCCTAAACACTTATTTGTGCACGTAAAAAGATATTTCAATTTCTAATTTAATACATTTCAATCTCTAATTTAACATAATTTTATTTCACTTCCAATTTCAACGTAACATTTCTTTGCAAACCCTCTAGTTTTGTGGCTTGTCTATCTGCCGCTCGCCTGTTCTTCCGTGCGTCTCTGCAAGTTTTCTCAGAAACTGCAACAATTTGAACCATAAAATTGTCTGAAAAGTTCAACGTATTAATCTCTTTAAAATTCAAGTTTCAAAAAAAAATTTTATAAGTTATTCAAGGGTCTCCACTTAAGAAGCCTCAAAAAATGTCTGTACAAAGAAACCCAATAAGGTTTTGAATAAAAACTAAAAAAAATTAACTAAAACTATTGATTCAAGGGGTACCGGGAGTAGAGAAATATACAAAAAATGCCCCCTCTCTGCGCGCAAGAAATGCATCAGCAGTCAATATTTTATCTTCTTTATTAACAATAATGAAACATTTTATGAATTTTATCTTTTCTTTTCCGTTTTTACATACATTAGTAACCTAGGTACTATAGGGTCATTATCTTTTAGTTTTTCAGTCTTATAGAGCAAATCATCTGGTTGCTACACACTCTGTGATTCTCTTTGGTAAGCATATGTAATACTATGCCCTTCTGAGGTGGAGCAATCAGATTGAGTTCTACTCGTTACGCCTATTGTTGATTATGATTTATCTTCAGAGACAAATAACTAATAAAATTTCAATGATGATTTGGAGAGAGAGAAAGAGAGTGAACATGAGAGAGAATTCGGAAAATTTTAGCAATAGCAGCGTAAGAGCTTTGAATCGATTGTCGTGTTCGTCTTCACATTTTAGGGTTTTGAACCTGTCCTTCCGTTCGTCCAAATATGCGTCACGGCAAGTTTTCTCAGGAACTGTACAAGCTACAGTCATCAAATTTTGTAAACAGCTCAAACGTTTTTAATTAATGAAAGTTCTGTAGTGATAAAATCTCCCCATATAAATATGTGATCCCTTAAAAAAAATTCACCAAAGATAATCGATGAGTATCAAAAGAAATATCTTGATGAGACCTCTTGACCTCAGTTATTAAAATTGCAATAAAGATTAAACCATCAGCAAGCGGAAGAACACAAAAAATTTGATGCTTATTAAGCTCCATCATCCATATATATATATATATATATATATATATATATATATATATGTTATAACCTAATTTTAATAAAATTCGATCAAAACTTTATCTTATATTTAAAAAAATGCTATCACAATGTTCCTATCAAACGCATTTAACCTTATCACTAAACATAATATAATAAGCAGAACATATACCTAACCTATACCTTATTTTTAACACAAATAAACAAAAAAAGTAAATGTAGCGGTAATGAGTTGAAACATAAAAACTAACGAAAAATGCAAAAACTTAAAATAAACAAAGATAATTTAGACATTGTGATTCAGCCACCACCACCTAGATTGCTCCGTCTCAGCTGGATCAGTTTCAGTATCTCCATTGGAATTGTTGGTCTCGTGAACTCAAATTCGGAGGGTATGTTATCTTCTTATCGGTGGCCCGTCTATATATGTGATTTATGATTGGGACGCCGTCAGAATCAAAAACATATCGATTCTTGTCCAAATACACGAATGCTTCTGGAGGAACGAAGCCGGTAGCGAGGCAAGTCGCAATATACCCATCTGTAGGGTGGAACGGCTGCGAAATCCAAGGGTTTTCACTCACAGTTACAGACCTTGAGATATGATTCCGAAGAAGTTTCGATAAAAGATATCGACTCTTGTCACTTTGGCAGTTTAATATATTCTTCTGTTCAATATATAATGCTTCCAATCCGTGCCAGGCTTTCTGTACAAACCAAAACATGCACGAAGATATTTCCTTTCGAAAACTCTTAATTTTTCCATCCATCTTTATGTCAAAAATGGTCTAACCAGGGTTTTGTAATAGATAGCTTTGACCTTTTGATCAATGTATCTAGAATAATAGAGTCTTCGTAGGGCCATGATTACTTTTAGTGCCTTACTGAGCATAATTTGGACATGTTTAGTAAAGTACAGATACTGATCGAGATGAAAACCAAGGTATCGAGCACAGGATTTATGTGGAACCCGTTCTGAACTATCCTCGTCAGCCATGATGTGGAAACCCTACCAATTACATTTCAGGTCTTGGCTGACCCCCTGCAGCGTTTCCGAATCAAAATTGTTTTGCACTTCTGCGCACTGATTTTCATTCGCCAATTAGCTGTGTACAACTGAACATCAAAGAACTTTTTTTGAAGATTGTTCTCAACTATTGTAGCTTTTCGGTCTTCCGTATGGATGATCAGATCATCAGCAAACGCTACCAATGATCGCATTGGTGAGATGTTAATATTGAAGCCGTTCAAAAGCTTGCAAATAAATATTGAGAAAAGCAAAAGCAGTAACTGTTCCCTGCTGCAGCCCATTCAAGCCCTTGAATTCGCACATAGTCGTCAGATTTCCATCAGTTACAACAAACGATTTCCCGTATAACATATTACACATCATGGCGACAAGGTGTCAGGGGAACTTGTCATGAAGAAGTTTAAAAACTAGTCCATCCAGCCACACCTTTCTCCATATTAACGAGACACGCTCCAACATATTCTCTATCATTTAGTTTCCAAAAGATGTCTGAGGTTACTTCCGCCGTATGGTCGAATGCCTGGCATGAAAACCAAATTGGCAATTTGGCATCAACTCATATTTCTCAATGTGGGCGTTGAAGCTTTGTATAGTAACACTTCAAACATCTTGCTGACGTTAGGCAGCAAGCTGATTGGGCGATAAAATTTAGGACTCGAAGATTCTTTTCCTTTCTTCAAGATCGGAAATGCCTTAGCCTTATTCCACTCATTCGGGAAATATGAATTGCTCAACATGTTGTTGAGCAATATGCGATAATTCCTAATAGCAACCTCAGGCAAACGTCGGAGGATTATATTTTGAATACCGTCAGTACCACTTAATTTCTTGTTGTATATCCTGCCAAATATGAAACATATGTTAAGTCTTCATATCTGACAAAATAATAAAATTCATGCTAAGTATGAGGTCAGCTGTTAATGTTTCATTGTAATGAAGAATTGATTGGCCGTTCAGGCTTAATTTGAGGTCGGAAACATTTGCTTCAACGACCCCAGAAAATATTTGATTCCCTCTCTCAGGGCTCGGTAGATGAACCAGTTCAAAATGAGTTCCAATCAGGGCAAGTTTCTGTAATCAATCACATATAATCCTGTTTCCATTTCTATCTGGAGTCGTACTATCAATTTCAATACCAACCCTATCGAGAAGATTTATCTCATCATTAGCGACTTCAAGATTCGATAACTTCACTCGATACTTCTTACGAAATATGCTATTCACTTTCGCAAAAACGCCACCAGGGTCTTGTGGGCTAATGCGCCTCAATCTTTCCGCCCATTGATTGCTGACCTCACGACTGAAGTATGAAAGGATTAAGCTCCAAGCATTCTTCAGGTGTAATTTGAACAAAGCTAACTAGGGATGATTGTAGTCCAAAAATCGCTGATAAATATTATTGACGCGTGTGAGGAGAGGGATTTTCAATCATTTTAAACTTACAATGGTTGCTGTTTCATATCCTCCCATATTGTTTCGATGTTTAATCTTGGGAACTACTTTCTTAATCGTTCCCAACGTCAACTTCTCTAGCTTCGGCAAATAGAGATCTATTTCATTGTTAGTAAGATTCCTTTGATTAGGAACCAGCAGGAGGAGGACATTGCTTCTGGTACTCTCTATTAAACTTCTTTTGAAACTTAATACATAAGCAAGCACCTGCAGTTTCCGTTGGAACTATTAAAGCTGAATTCAAGTCTTGCGTCAGCAATGCAGAAGTCCAAATATGAATTTGCCCTAGGGAATGTTGGAAACTCCGACCCGTATAGATTGCACCTGTATTCAATTTGGTTCTCTGTTATCCATGATTTCAGAACCACACTTTTTGGATTATTGTTGGCGTTCAGCCATGATGTATGCTTGGCGCCCAGGTCACCAGCAAGAATATAATAACTATGCAGCCTCTTCAATTCGAGTATTTCAAGCAAGGAATTGAGCTCCTTCTTGAGCTTGAGAACGGTTCCACCAGTCGCATAGGCAGAGATAACGAAGAAGTTATCCCCGCCTTGTTGCGAGATTTTGATAATGGACACTTCAAGAGATTCAAAGCTTTTACATTCGACTTTTTCAATATTTTGGAAACAATACGGTCTTTGAACCAACATCACTATCTTTTGCTTATCAATGAATTCGAGGAGATAACCACGTCGATGTAGTTTCATAATAGAGTTGACGTTGATCGAGATGAGACGTATCCTATCCATGGAAATGTGACTCGATGACAAATTATTTTGAGGCATTTGAAAGCGCGAAACGCTGAAAAGCAAAATTAATTCTCGTACCTTTATCAATTCTGTTTGATAAAGAATTTAGTTACTGGTAAATTTTGAGAAGCAGCTCATTATTGCCACTTACATTATTGACATCATTTACCGCATTTTCTGCTGGTCCTCTAGCGGTGATTTCAGATGATGCAGATGATGATGACGAACTTTAGAGCTAAGACACTGCGGTGTAGTTGTGTTTGCTTTGGGACAAATTTTACTCTCGCATCTTGATATCGATTTCTCTTTTGGCTCCGTCTGGGCCAATTTGCACTCACGGACGGATCGATAATGCATGGCGCAGTTGACAGCAGAATGTCCAAATTTTTGACATCAATAACACTGATTCATTTCTCTTATCTGAAGGTGCTACCACCTTACCACTCGGATGTTCAAGTATCTTATTTGTTGAAGAGGACTTGGACTGCTCTTAGTTGAAATCTGCACCAAATAAAGTGGTTAAATTTTTTCTCTCTTGTCGCGAAGGTTTTAACGGAGATAAATTCAATTTGTGGTGCTGCTTCTTTGAGCACCTGAAGAAGATCCACGGTATCTTCTCCGCAGTCCAAGTCCTTCAACAAAAAGGTCTGGTCTTCGCTCTTTTTGGGTATAGGTGAAGTATGGAACCTCCCCAGAATTCAGTGCATTTTTAACTGATTTGAAATCAACCAGTGATTTCGTTCTGATTGTTAATTTTTCGGCAGTAACTCTTTTAATCTCGAAATTGCTTTATTTATTTTCGGCTTCCAATAGCCGAACCATATTCTTTCCGCTTTGACCAAACGCGTTAACTGGCGGAACTATCTCTGTATTTTTGGAAACTTTTTGAGAAAAACCAGCAGAACTGTGTAATTCAGTCTAAACAACAGACATGCGAATATATTTAATCATAATTTGTTAGTGAAATTTATTTTGAGCAAGTACAGAACTATCTAATAAATATTTCTAGTTTTCTTTATAAAGGGTCCAACAAGTGGTGCTTTTTATGCCACACTAAATACGGTGAAGTCAATGAATTAGTTAATCATTTAAAACATAAACACGACCGAAAACTCAGAAACCAAGAAGCCTTCCGGGATTTTCGTAATACGCTTTGTAAGCTTTTGTGCTCAGTGTTTCTCCAATTATTATAGCTATAAGCATCATATAATTCGTAGACATAATACACAAGTCATCCTGTACATTTGGCGACAAGAACATATACCTAAAGAATGGAGCCAACCAATTATATTCTCTATCCACAAAAGCGGTGACAAGCTTTAGTGCGAAAATTATAGATTTCTACCGCGCACAAAATATTCTCAAAGATCTTATTAAATAAAATCATATCATGCGCCAACAGGAGTATCAAGGTGGTTTCAGAGCAGATAGATCGATGATAAACCAATTGTTCACTGCCAAGCAGATACTTGAAAAATTCTGGGAGTTCAGCATAGACGTATATCAAATTTTTGTTGACTTTAAGCAAGCAAACAACAGTGTTGATCGTATTTTACTGTATTTAATAATGTTTTGCTTTGGCATCCCACCCAAATTAGTCCGTCTTACCAAAATGAAAATGACGTCGACGACCTCCAAAGTTCGCAGCAATAACTAACTCACCGATGCCTTTGACACCAATATCGGACTAAAACAGGGAGATGGGCTGGCCCCATTGCTACTCAATTTGGCTCTGGAGTACGTCATGAGGAAGTTACCTGTCGATATGCGAGGTACATTATTATACAAGTCGAGCCAAGTAGTAGCCTATGCAGACGATCTCAACATTTTGTCACGGTCATTAACAACTGCCAAAGAACTCTTTCTGTAACTCGATAGCGAAGCAAAACTAGTAGGACTACAAATGAATGAAAATAAAACAAACCTCATGACGCAGTCGAGGAAAAATAGCGCAAATCTACAAAACATCACACTTGGCTAATACAGTATCGAAAATGTTGGCAAATTTGTGTGTTTAGGCGCCAAAATAGCGAAAACGGGCAGTGAAGGAGACAAAATAGGCCGAAGAATACAGCTCGCAAATGAAATATTTTATTCAGTATTGACGATATTGAAGACCAGCTGCATACACAGGAAAACAAAGCTCCAAGTATACAAATCTGTGATAAGAGCTGTGTTATGCTATGAGTGTGAAACATGGACCCTTACCCAAGCATCCGCAAATATATTGAACACCTTTGAGGGACGGGACCGGAGGTGAATAATCCGAGAGAAGCTAGACGGAGACCAATGGCGAATTTGATACAACGATAAGCTGTATAAAATTTTTGACGAACTGGAGGTCTCAACGATTGTTAGACTGCGGAAGCTGCAATGGGCTGGACACATGAATCGATGGACGAACAACGTATACCCAAAAAGGTATTCGTTGGGAGAACTGAAGGCGGGAGGACCGAGACAGTTGGAGGCGCTATTTGCAGGAAGCGAAGGCCCAAGAGGGGCTTTAGTGCGAAGAAGAAGAAGAATATACACGACAATGTAATTAGCCTTGAAGGCGCTCAAGAAAATGTAACAGAAAATGTGTTGAAATCCAACGAAAGTGTTAGCCATTCTGTTGAAACAAGTGAAGTTATAGCAGAGAGTTCATTGCATAAGTTAGAAGAAAAGTTTGACCTCACAGAATATTTACGAGAGATTTCTCAAAACGCATAAAAATCTTCAACTGTTTTACATGCAAACGATAATTTTTTCGTAAAGATGTGTACGAAATGCAAAAAAAAAAAAACAAAGTTGTTTATTTCATAAAACCTTTATTAACACTATTCAAGCAATTCGCTAAAAATCGTTTAAACAACAAGGGCTGCAAAATGTTACAAAATGAAATGCTCAGCATTATATTCAGTTGCCGCGAGTTATTTGAACAATGTGGAACAGATTATATATTGTCACAGAGATTCAAGGAACTTGGTTGCATGGACGAGATTGAAGATTTTGAAACAACAAGTGATTTTCAGCCCGTCTATCATGGATCTGAGCTTGCTTACGGAGAAAAGGTGAACAAGGGAAATAAAGTTATTACCTATACAATCGCGAATTAAAAATTTTTTAAACAAGAAAATGTTCTTCTAGATATTTCAAATTATATGTCTGAATGGAATTCTGATTCAAGGTACATTAATTTTATTCAAGGACCTATTTGGAAAAAGAAGTGCGAAATGTATCCCGAAAGAATAATTGTATCTTAGTTTTTACACACTAACGATTTTTGTATAAATAATCTACTCGGTTCTCATGCAACAACCCATTCTGTTTGTAATTTTTACTATGCATTCCCATGTTTCGCACACATAATTTGAAACTCGATAATATATTTCTGGCATGTGCTATCAAATCGAAGGATTTTAAAGAAATCGGAAATGATGAGTGTTTGCATTTTTAACCGACTTCCAAAAGAAAGAAGGTTATCAATTCATTGCGTATATTTTTTTTTTGCTTTTTTTTTTGTATGTTCACGCATAACTTTTAAACCGAGATAGATAGAAGAGT
Source organism: Odontomyia ornata (assembly GCA_963969285.1). Lineage (NCBI taxonomy): Eukaryota > Metazoa > Arthropoda > Insecta > Diptera > Stratiomyidae > Odontomyia > Odontomyia ornata. The sequence goes on from OZ017741.1 coordinate 157,281,320, forward strand.
CCTGTTTTTGGCAAATGATACGTCTTCCTTCCAGTTAGGTCCCGTTTAAAGGATAAGAAATTCAAGTTACGGTAAAGGACTTTTACCGTTAAATCTAAAAAAATTCCGACTTTCATCCTGATTTTTCAGCATAACTGATCGACGCGTGTAAGGATTTTGATTAAAGAGGTTTCAAATGAAAGGCAACACATTGATCTAAAATGTATCGGAACAGAATTGAAATCCTTCTAAGGAATCTGTAGATATTAACAGTTAAATATGATACATTGATGTGAAGAAATTAAATTTAAATGGTTTTTCGTACGAAAAGTGCCAATTAGTTGGCACTCTGCAAGGATTTGTTGGAGATACCGAGTCCTTTGGTGATGGATGATAAAAATGATCAGTATCCTTAATTTCTAAGCATAAACGGTACATTTTAGTCCATAATTTCTACCGGAAATAACTAATAAATTAATTCTAGGTGCGGCATAAATACAACAGTTAAAGGGAATATTTCAGGATGCTTTTATCTTCCGCATTCATTCTTTGCTTACCAATGAGCTTGTTTTAGGATCCTGCTTACATCCTTAGACGTAAACGTTACATATAGGATTATAAAATTTCCCGAAGAAATAATAAGGAGTGAGTGATTGCAAATTATAGAGTTGAATTGTTACCTTCCAGTTAATATTATATCTACATTACAACATATGCCCAGCAATCTAAAATTAGTGATTTCCATACTATAAACCGGCGCTAATCGCAACCTAAAAAGGGATACATTTCCTGCTGTAATTGATCATAACTGTACAGATGAAGATGAAAATGCATAGCCGAGTTTTCACTATATGGTATGATTTTCTTGAAACATTCATGAAAATTAGGTGCCATATTTAACTGAAAACGAAGGCGATGAGTATCGAATAAACGTAGAGTGATACGGTTAAGAAGGATCTTTTTATGTTAATTTCTTGAGATTGATTGCGGAGAAAACTTATGTTTACATATATAAATACATATGTCTACACAGACACACATATGTATATATATATATATATATATATATATATATATATATATATATAAATATATATATATATATATATATATATATATAAATATATATATATATATATATATATATATATATATATATATATATATATATATATATATATATATATATATATATATATATGTGCGTATGGATGTATATGTATAGATATGTGTACATAATATATACATACATATATATATATATATATATATATATATATATATATATATATATATCTATATATATATATATATATATATATATATATATTTATATATATATATATATATATATATATATATATATATATATATATTTATATATACATATATATACATATATATATATATATATATATATATATATATATATATATATATATATATATATATATATATATAATATATATATATATATATATATATATATATATATATATATATATATATATATATATATATATATTGTTACATGTACAAATAATTACACGTACAAATAATTCTGCGAGTTACTGTCGCAATTGTTTTCATCATCGTTAAGAACGTCAACGAATGAATTTACTCGAACCCACGAGAACGCAACAAGCATGATCAACATCTGCAAGTGACGTCACTCCATTCATGAACTTGCTCGAACCTACCAGGTACCTCTCGGTAGAACATTCGCCAATGTGCGAGAAATGGGTGAATAGGTAGAGACCCTATATAAAGGCGAGCTGAATGAATGGGAGGATGATTTTCATTCGACCGCGATAAGAACTGCGATTGTATGTGCGACGCGATATTATTCGAATAGTAGCAAAGTGTGTTTCGTAATAGTGAAGTAATTTAGAAGACAATTGCGATAGTAAATTTATGGACAAGTGTTAGAGTTTTTTTTAATAGTGACAATTAAAATTAGTGAAAGTGTTAACTGATTATTGTGCATTTTGTTTAATTAAATAAACACTTTTAACTTAAATTAAAAGACATTGCGTTTTCACTTTCTCGGGACGTTAAAATTATTGGCCGCAAACCAATAACACGCGACAGTGGTGTCAGAAGTGGGATAGAAAAATTTTGAAAGTGAAAATTTGAACATTTTTATAGTGCACAATAGTAAAATTTAAAGAAACATTAAAAATGCCACGAAGCTTAAACTTAAAAATTAATGAATTGACCATATCGGAGCTCAAGGAGGAGTTGGAACAGCGGAATCTGGCCACACAAGGTACAAAGGCCATACTGATTGCACGCTTGCGTGACGCGATCGAGTCGGAAGGCGTGAATCTGGATTCGGGTGAGCTCTCAGATGCGGAAAAAGGCGCAGAAGGTGGAGAAGTGGACACACCAAAATCAAAGGAGCCAGAAAATGCGCTGATGCAAATGTTGATGCTAATGTCATCCAGTCTGGCTGCGAAGCTAGATGAACAATCATCGAAGTTAAATGAACAATCAGCGAAGTTAAATGAACAATCAGTGAAGCTGGACCAACAAGCGATCGAAATCAAGGCAGACATCACACAGAAGCTGGAGAAACAGTCAACCGAAATAAAAGCGGAGCTTGGTCATCTGAACAAACAAATAAAAGGCGTCGAGGAAAAGGTTGACCAGGTCGAGGAAAAGGTTTACCAGGTCGAGGAAAAGGTCAGCCAGGTCGAGGGAAAGGTCAGCCAGGTCGAAGAGAGAATAAACCATGAGATGGAAAAAGTGAAAAAAGAATTAGAAGCAGTGAAGGCAGTAGTAACCGCCTCACCAGCCCCAATTATAACCGCAGCGCAAAGCTCATCTAGAAATGTGCAAGCACCAATATTCGATGGGCAAACGGTCTGGACTATTTACAAAACCTAGTTCGAAGCAGCCGCTCGCATAAATCACTGGAATGAGCAGGAACGAGCAACTGCATTGATTCTTGCTCTAAGAGGCCCAGCTGCCGAGCTGTTGCAGACGATCCCCGTTGAATTGCACTCAAACTCGAATGCTATAATGAATGCGCTCGACATGCGTTATGGAGACGATCATCTAAAGCAGATTTATCGGTCACAGCTAAGGCATCGAATGCAGAAGTCTGGCGAAACCCTACAGCAGCTAGCCCAAGACATTGAGCGACTGGCACTTTTGGCTTATCCAGCCTACGACCCAGAACATCGAGATGATGCAGCGACGGAAGCATTCATCAGCGCACTAAAGGACCCGGAATTGCAACAAGCCGTGCGTTTAGCTCAAAAGCAAACGGTTAAGGACGCATTGGCTTATAGTCTGAACTTTGAGGCAGCGAAAAATGTGACTCGTACCACTGCCCGGGTGCGTGAGGTAGTGACAGACGAGTGCAGGTGTGAACGCGTAGAAATTGAGCGAGACCCGCATGTAAATGGTGCGCCTAGATGCTGGAATTGCGGAGAGAAGGGGCACCTGCAAAGAGACTGCAAGAAGCGAAGAAAACCAAGCTATTGTCCAGGGTGTGCAGCTAGGAGGAGATCCAGACCGAGTCAGGAGCCCAGAATGGAAGCCCTTCAAACAGAGGGGTCGGGAAACATGTAAGAGCCAACTTCGTGGGGCAGAGGTTGGCTAGGAGGATCGACGTCCCCAGCACCACCATCACCGTGTCGAGACTACATCGTGGAGAAGCGGACTTATGCCTTCCGGGTCAAATTGACGGAGAACACTGCACCATAACAATCGACACTGGTGCAACCCGATCGATTATCCGACCAGACCTAGTTAGACAGCAACAACTTCACAAGGGCAGAATTTTCTCACTACGGACAGCTACGGGAAAAACTGTACCTGTTCATGGAGAGGTCAACCTCCGGATACAGTTGGGAGACCTTGTATTCCGACATAACTTTCTGGTCGCGAACATTATGGATGACTGCATTCTCGGAATGGATTTTCTGCGACCACATGGAATCACGTTGGACTTGGGAAAACGTGTCTTGAAATGGCAGAATGTCGAAGTACTGATGGAGGATCCCAGCGTCCAAATCCCCAAGATGAATGTAGTGGTATGTACTGACACTGATGTACCGAATTCTTCCGAAAGCATTGTATGGGCCAAGCTTGATGGTGATTCTGGAGACCACCGATCTTATCTGATAGAGCCAACGAAGACATCCGCATTGCGCAGTTTGATTGTAGGACGAAGCCTTGTAAGATCTTTAAGGAACGGATATGTGCCGGTTAGAGTCCTTAACACCGCAGACTCAACCACGAGCATCAAAGCGGGAGAAGTCATCGGCAGCTGCCAGCCTGTTTCCACCATCACCTCTTTGGAAGCTACTCACAATCATCATTGGAAAAGGAGGCAAGACACAGAAAAAGCCCGGGAATCCACGTCTGCAATATTGAAGCAAGTCAAATTGCCGGGGCAGCTATTCAAACGAGCCTCTGATCTGGTCACCAAGTACAGTGACATCTTCTCAACAAGCCCGGATGACCAAGGCCGAACGAGTTTGGTAACTCACGTCATAGACACACAGGGAGCCAAGCCGATTCGACAAGCACCAAGACGTCTCCCTATAGCCAAACAAGGAGAAGTGAGCGCGCTGATCTCGGACATGGAAAAACAAGGCATTATTGAACCTTCTGTAAGTCCATGGGCCGCGCCTGTAGTTCTAGTAAAGAAAAAGGATGGTAGCACTCGCTTTTGTGTCGACTATAGGCAGCTTAACGACGTCACTAACAAAGATAGTTACCCACTCCCACGCATCGATGACATCATGGACACTTTAGCCGACGCAAAATGGTTTTCTACACTCGATCTCAAGATTGGCTACTGGCAGGTAGAAATTGACAAGAAGGACCGAGAGAAGACCGCGTTTTCAGTTGGGACCGGATTGTGGCAATTTGTGGTGATGCCGTTTGGGCTTTGCAATGCTCCAGCCACTTTCGAACGCTTGATGGAATACGTGCTACGTGCTCTAACCTGGAAAACCTGCTTGGTGTGCCTAGATGACATCATCGTCATCGGGAGAACGTTCGAAGAGCATGTGCGGAACTTAGAAGAGGTTTTCTCCCGACTGCGACTGGCAAATTTGAAACTTAGTCTCGACAAGTGTACCCTTTTCGCAGCTGAAGTAAAATACCTGGGACATGTCGTATCAGCAGAAGGGGTCAAAACAGACCCTGAGAAAATTGAAGCCGTGAAAAGCTGGCCAACACCAAACAACAAGCGCCAACTACGAAGTTTCCTGGGCCTGGCAACCTACTATCGAAGATTCGTCAAAGACTTTGCCAAAATAGCTAAGTGTCTTCATCAGCTAACCGAGAAAAATCGTCCGTATGTCTGGAATGAACAATGCCAGACAGCCTTTGAGACCCTGAAGGAAAAGCTATGTGAATCACCCATACTGGCGTATCCGAAACCCGGAAGAATGTTTGTGGTTGACATCGATGCAAGCAACGGCGGTATTGGAGCTGTACTCTCCCAGCAGATCAATGGCGAAGAAAGAGTCCTCTCGTATTACAGTCGAGTTCTTTCAAAAAGTGAGAGGAACTACTGTGTGACCAGGAAGGAGCTATTGGCTATAATAGAGGCCACCAAGCAGTTCCACAAGTACCTATATGGCCAGAAATTCGTTCTTCGAACGGGCCATGCATCGCTGAGATGGCTACTTAACTTCAAAAACCCCGAGGGACAAGTTGCGAGATGGATCGAAAGATTGCAGTCATACGACTACGAAATTGTTCATCGAAAGGGCGGAGTTCATGGAAATGCTGACGCCCTATCTCGTCGCCCATGTTCAGCTGACTGCAAGCATTGCCGACAGATTGAGGAAAAGGAACCGCCCGTTGATCTGCGACTGATAACGGCCGAATTCGATGAAGGTTGGTCATCGGAGGAGATTCGAAATGCCCAGCTAGCCGATGAAGACATCGGACCATTGCTCGTATGGAAGGAGACGACTGGGCGACCGGAGTGGAAGGACGTTTCGATGCATGGCGCAACCCTGAAAAGCTATTGGGCACAATGGAACTCCCTTCAGGTAGAGGGTGGCATACTCAAGCGGAAATGGGAAACGGCGGATGGCAGCTCCTATAGGATGCAAACTATACTACCCAAAAGCCGAATCCACGATGTGGTTAAGGAAATGCATGAAGGATCCTCGGGAGGCCATCTTGGTGTTAACAAAACCTTAGCGAAATCGCGGGAAAGATTCTACTGACTCCACGCTCGAGAAGACGTAGAGGACTGGTGTCGCAGATGCACAATTTGCGCTACCGTCAAAGGCCCAAAGCGACGACTGAGAGGACAAATGCAAACCTATAACGTGGGGGTACCGTTTGAGAGGATTGCTGTTGACATCGCAGGACCCTTTCCTGAATCTGAATGGGGAAATCGATACACGCTGGTTGTAGCCGATTATTTCAGCAAGTGGCCAGAGGTCTACCCCATTCCCAACCAGGAAGCAACTACTGTAGCTGAACAGCTAGTGTTAAATTGGGTCAGTAGGTACGGCGTACCTAGTGAACTACATTCGGATCAAGGCCGAAACTTTGAGTCACTAGTTTTTGGCGAAATGTGCGAGCTGCTTGGAATACGGAAAACGAGGACAACACCGCTGCATCCCCAATCCGATGAAATGGTCGAACGTTTCAACGGCACGCTCAATAAACACCTTGCCAAGATGTTTGACGAGAACCAAAGGGACTGGGACCGACATATCCCACTATTTTTAATGGCGTATAGAGCCGCTGAACATGCGTCGACGGGCCAAGCCCCAGCCAAAGTCATTTTTGGAAAGACTATTCGTTTGCCAGCCGATATAAAGTTCGGAACACCCCCTGAGAAACCCCAAACGGTCTCGGAGTACGCAAGTGATCTAAGACAACGATTGAACCAGATACATCGGACAGTGCGAAAACACCTCGAATCGGCTACTGATCGCATGAAGACCAGGTATGATCTAAACGCTAATTCTACTGGATTCCAGGAAGATGACTTGGTGTGGCTTTATAACCCGCAACGGCGAAAGGGTAGGTCTCCAAAGTTGCAACATAATTGGGAGGGACCATACTGAGTTACAAAGCGAATCAACGACGTCGTATACCGAATACAGGAACATCGTAAGCCGAGAGCTAAAATGAAAATCGTGCATCTGGACCGTCTTGGCCCATATTACACCCAGGGAGAATTGACTACAAATAGCGACACATCTTTTCGGGGCGAACAGAACTGAGGTGGGGGCAGTGTTACATGTACAAATAATTACACGTACAAATAATTCTGCGAGCTACTGTCGCAATTGTTTTCATCATCGTTAAGAACGTCAACGAATGAATTTACTCGAACCCACGAGAACGCAACAAGCATGATCAACATCTGCAAGTGACGTCACTCCATTCATGAACTTGCTCGAACCTACCAGGTACCTCTCGGTAGAACATTCGCCAATGTGCGAGAAATGGGTGTATAGGTAGAGACCCTATATAAAGGCGAGCTGAATGAATGGGAGGATGATTTTCATTCGACCGCGATAAGAACTGCGATTGTATGTGCGACGCGATATTATTCGAATAGTAGCAAAGTGTGTTTCGTAATAGTGAAGTAATTTAGAAGACAATTGCGATAGTAAATTTATGGACAAGTGTTAGAGTTTTTTTTAATAGTGACAATTAAAATTAGTGAAAGTGTTAACTGATTATTGTGCATTTTGTTTAATTAAATAAGCACTTTTAACTTAAATTAAAAGACATTGCGTTTTCACTTTCCCGGGACGTTAAAATTATTGGCCGCGAACCAATAACACGCGACAATATATATATATATATATATATATATATATATATATATATATATATATATATATATATATATATATATATATATATATGGCTATGTGCTTTTGCTTCGATTTTCTCCAAATTTTCAGCAATATTTCTGTTCTGGCCAAAGTATAGCTCCAGTTTGTACCAAAACTAGTACAAAGATTTATTCAATTGTGTGATAAAGCTCACAATAAAATATCCAAACTTGAACAATTTGAAACGAAATGGCGGTCGCTCAAAGGTCGAAAAAAATTGAACGATAAAAAAGCACTTCAGGGTCAGGTCAAAATATAAAAATGGCGGGCTATGCAAAGTTCAAAATTAGAAAATTTCTCAAAGCTTCAATTCATATTGGATTATGATGAAATCTAAATTCAAGGTAGACTTTGATGAGATCATGGATTAAATGTACCAGAGTTAAATTCGATTCCTGTGAACGCTGCAGATTTTAGCCGTAGTGTTTTTGCATTGCAGTTAAAAAATTATATTTGTATTCAAGAAACTGAGTTTTGAATGGTTTGAAATGAAAAAATTTGCCACTAAAAAGGGTGAAATAAAAAACTTTTAGAAAAAAAAAGAAAACCGACTTCGGAATGCCCTAAAAAGGATGAAATAAATTTTTTGGAAGCTGTGCCAAATCATTTTACCCATTTTTACATAGATACTTCCAATATCTGCTCCATCACAGAAGAATGGGGGAAAATGTGATATGGCACGGCTTCCAAAAAATTTATTTCATCCTTTTTAGGGCATTCCGAAGTCGGTTTTCTTTTTTTTTCTAAAAGTTTTTTATTTAATAAAAGAACTCAAGAATCTTGAAACGATTGGAGAAAAAATAAAAACGACGAATGGAACAGTCCATCGGGTTCATTTCATAATGGGTTTTTTTCTGGGAGATAACCTTGCTGTTAATTCCCTTCTTGATTTTGGCAAATCATTTCCATCCTGGTCATTCTGTAGGTTTTGCAAAGCTAACAAAAATGATTGCAAGGAGCTGTGCATAGAATTGAAAAAAAATCTGCGAAATGTTGAAAATTACAGACGTCGTAGAATTTCAAAGATCCACGATAACTGGAATACAAAAAAATCCCCGTTGGCAGCACCAGCCGGAAAGGTAAATTTCTCGTATGTAGCGTAAGGTTTCGAAAAAGAAATTAGCTTATCTACTACTGGACTTATTATTGCAATTTTTGTAGCACTACATGGGTATTTATTAACAGAAATGATCTGCCGCCGTTTGTGCTTGGAGACCCTTCATCGAGGCGCAAATATTTTGCTAATTAAATTGAGTTGCACACGTATGGATCACATATTGAAAATCGGCGGGTAATAAATTGTTATAAACATATTTATACTCGTGTCGCCCTTCTCACATTTGCTGTTTATACATTTGACAGTGGTTATCAAACAAAGGTGACAACTTTTTAGCTCAAATAGTTAATTTCAAAAGATTTCCATAAAAGTTTAATCAGCACTTGCATTGTCATTAATATATACATTTTCGATTCTTTTCTGAACCATCAGGGGCCGTTATTTTGAATTTTGGTTGGAAATGGCTGCTTAAATTATTAAGTTGTAAATTTTCGAATTTTTTATTTTTCATCCGATTTGCATAATTAAATTGAATTCACTTGCCTTAATAACTTATAATTTCAAGTTTTATCGGAATCTGTTGAGAAACTTGGCTGCTAGAGGGCTACAGAAATAAAAAAAATGTTTATGTCACTCCCCTGTATGGGGAGACCCCCTTAAACACTTTAAATATGTTCCTACACTGCAGATTCCAAGAGGCATCACTTTTGACCTACGTAGAAAATTTCCTCATTCTAGCTCATGTGGTTTGCGAGAAAACTTGTGACACACGAACAAACGGACGGACAGACAGACAAGTCACGATTTTATAATTTTTTAGGGTATTGTTAAAAATATTTTACAATATTTTAAAAAATATTTTGATTTATAAATACGTTCAAGATAAGTCATTTAAAACGTTTCCATTAAAAAAATTCATTATTTCAGTTGCTACTAAAATAGCGGATTGCGCTTGTTCCTGACCTTTGGGGGCCGCCATTTTGAATGCATGCATTTGATTTTGGACAATTTGAAATCTCTGTGGGCTAGGACCTCATCAATCAATGTGTCAAATCTCGTTCAAATCGGAGTTCCACTCTAGACAGGGCAAAATAATTCAATTTTCAGTGAAAATGGCAGCTTAAGAATATTGGGTTTTAAATTTTCGACTTTTTTATTTTTCATTCTATTTGAATAATGCATAATACAAGAACATGGTACAGAGATCCATAATCTCAAGTTTCATCAAAATCCGCTGGAAAATGTGACCGCATGATAACCACAAAAACCTGAAAAAAACGCATATTTAAAACGCCGCCATTTTGAAATTTGCACATGCATGATCACCAAAATATCAAAGTCTGTAGACCTAAGTAATGCCTTTCTTGAAAGATATATATATATATATATATATATATATATATATATATATATATATATATATATATATATATATATATATATCAAATTAAAACTGCGACTTATAGAAGCCTTTGAAATTTTGAGTTTCAACTGGCCGCCATTTTTTTTGAGACCTGACCTCCAAATTTTTCACGCAATACTTTAGGTACTCATAGTTTCTATCTAAATGCCGAATTTCATGAAAATCTGTTGAAAGCTTTGACCACTATTACAACAACAAAATTTTGCACGCTTTCCGATCTTTGAGCGACCGCCATTTCGTTTCTGCCGAACCGACTTTGGATTTTTTATTGTGAGGTTCATCACATACATCAGTAAACCTTTGTACCGAATTTCATCGAAATCGGAGCTATACTGTGGTCAGAACAGAAATCACGATTTTTCATCTAAAATGGCCGCCATTTTGTTTTTGTCCTGCCGATATAGCTGGTTCACGAACTTAACCGAGATTTTTACCCAATACACCTTTTCTTTAAATTTGGTGAAAATCAGAGCAAAATTGCAACCTCGAGCGTGGTCACAAATTTGGGTATATCCCATATATATATATATATATATATATATATATATATATATATATATATATATATATATATATATATATATATATATATATATATATATATATATATATGTGTGTATATATATATATATATATATATATATATATATATATATATATATATATATATATATATGTATATATGTATATATACAGTCTTCCACAAAAGTCAAGGTACAGTGATAAATATCATGAAAATTGTTTGATATTTTTATTTAAAAAACCTGTAGTGGTAAATTTTTTTTGGTATTACTTCAACTATAATCGTTACACTTTAAATTCATGTAAAATAAAACGAAAATTCTGTCGTATTAAAATATTATTACATATGATGTGTTGGAAAGTCAATGAATGAAGTCCACAAAAGTCATGGTACACCTAAAGAAAAATGATACAAATTGTAATTATAGTCTTGTATAGTTATTTGAATTATACTTTTCTTAATATTTTGTCGGATATCCTTTCATCTGAATTACTGACTTCAGTCTTTTAGGCATAGAACATACCAATTTTTTAGTAAATTCGCTGCTGATTCTGGCCAACTCCTCCAATATAACATCCTTAAGCTGCGCCTTGCTTGATATCACTCTTTTTCGGATTTTTGTCTCAAGCTCATTCCAAAGATGCTCTATAGGGTTCAAATCAGGGCTTTGAGGCGGTGTAGCAAGCATGCGAGTATTGTACAATAGCCACATTCGAACTTTATGCGCAGTGTGCTTAGGGTCATTGTCCTGTTGAAACAAGAAATCTTCTCGCATACCTAATTTGGCTGCACTTTGTTTCATGTTGTTTCGTAGAATCTCTAAATAAGAGTTCTGATCCATAGTATTTTCGATGAATGTCAGATTTCCAACTCCAGCAGCAGCCATGCAACCCCAAACCATAACACCACCGCCTCCATGTTTTACTGTTTTAATAGTGTTCTTGGGATTAAATGCTTCTCCTACTTTTCGCCAGACTCTCTTATGCCCATTTACACCAAATATACAAAATTTAGACTCATCCGAAAATAAAACATTATCCCAAAACGTTATTGGTTTGTCAATATATGCTTTTGCAAATGTTATTCTTTTTTGTTTGTTTATGGAACTTACAAGAGGTTTTCTTCTAGGCGTACGAGATGAAAATCCAGCTTCTAGGACAGCTCTACGCACAGTTTCTGCGCTAACCTCCTTCTTATCATTAATTCCAAGAACATCGCAGATTTTTCTACAGCTTAGAAATGGATCTTGTTTTACCATTCGCGAAATTTTTCTCTTGTCCTTTGCACTTAGTTTAGATGGACGACCTGTTCGGGGCACATTTTCCACTCTATTTTCCTTCTTAAATCGATTTATCACTTTTTGAATGGTTGACCGACTTCGCAACACTAGTTCAGCTATTTCAGAATATGATTTGCTCTGATTTGAATGCAGATTAATAATTATTTCACGCTTTTTAATACTCAACTCCTTTCGAGTCATTTTTTTAAAATTTTATTAAATAAAAGATACACCACGAATACGGACGCGATATTAAAGACAGCGGCCTACGGTTGTTAACTCACTCTGATAATATGAACTTGGGGGATTCCCCTTTTTACAAATAACAGGGCATTTTCTGCAACTGTACCAAGACTTTTGTGGAGTAGAAAAGAGACATTGCCAACAAAAAATTATTGTTTCCAATGATCATTATTGCCGAATCCCTTTAAATTTATGAAAACTTAAATTCAACAGAACTCGTATTCTTACCATTTCATAACTTTTGGTTTTCAAATAAAAATATTGATTCAGTAATACAATTTTCAGTTACCGATTCTCTGTACCTTGACTTTTGTGGAAGACTGTATATATATATATATATATATATATATATATATATATATATATATATATATATATATATATATATGATGCTCTCTTTTTTTAGGTAAATTTCTCTCGAGAAATTTACCTAAAAAAAGAGAGCCCTTTCAATAAAATACTAGCATTTCATGTGGTAGATAACTTTTCTGTGGACGCAATGCACAATTAAGGTATACTTCACTATGACCTTTGTCATATAATTCTATATTTGCTTGGAAAAACTGAATACTTACCTTCATTATCGTTGCTCAATCAAAGAAAGCAGAGTTTTGACTTTGGATCCACGGAGATTGGAAATTTTTCGGAAGAAATTAAAATGGTCCATTTAAAGAAAAGGCATTTAAAAGTGTCTGCGAGAGAAATTTTAACTTTTGCCATGTATTTCCCACAGATGATTGGAACTTAGTTCCTTTTGAGGATAAAGTTTGGACGTTTTTGTTAACATTAAATGATACCATTAATTTAGTTCTCAGTTTTGAAGTAACAGATGAATATCTTTAAGCCATGGGAAAAAGATACAAGTTAATAATGAGCAATATATAAAACTTTTCAAGGGTACTTTGAAGCCCAAGTTCCATTTTTGACGCACTAACCACAAATATTGAGAAACTCAGGTCCTGTCTGAAATTTTTGGAATTTTAAATTTGAAGATTTTATCATTTAAAGTACATGCCCATTCGATCCCATCAAGGAAAAATATATGCCTCACACGTGCGAAAAAATATCAACTTTCAGATTGTCCTCCCTGAGAAAAATCTGAACAAATACAATTTTGACTTAAAATAGAAATATGAAAGTATATGTTTATTTAGAATGAATCCTAAAAATATTGAAATTAAGTAAAACTGATATTATATATATATATATATATATATATATATATATATATATATACATATATATATGTATATATATAAATATATATATATATATATATATATATATATATATATATATATATATATATATATATATATATATATTAATTGTTACATGTACAAATTATTCTGCGAGCTACTGTCGTAATTGTTTTCACAACATCATGATCAACAAAAGAATGTACTCAAAACTCGCCAAGCATGATCAACATCTGAAAGTGGCGTCACTGCCCCATTTATTAAGCTGCTCGAATATTCCAGGTAGTTCACCAATGTACGAGAAATAAATTGAATGGCTAGAGAACCTATAAAGAGCCGAGCTGAATGAATGGGGCGCGTTCATTACAACAGCGATATAATAAAACTGCGACAGTGTGGAGTGCGAATTAAGAGCGATATTGATTGTGAGTTATAGAGAGTTAAAGTAGAAATTGATAGACAAGTTGTGAAATAGTTAAATTAATAATTGTGCATTTTTAGTAAATAAACTCTTATAACTTAATTTAAATGATAGTGCGTTTTCACTTTCCCGGCACATTATAATTATTGGCCGCGAACCACAACGCGCGGTGATTATATATATATATATATATATATATATATATATATATATATATATATATATATATATATATATATATATATATATATTTATATATACATATATATATATATATATATATATATATATATATATATATATATATATATCTACATAAATATAAATATATATATGTACAGAGAAGAGAAGCACTGAAGATTGCATCTTCTTATTCGACAGTCTCTGGTTTGGCGGTGAGAGTTATTGCAGGCGTGATACCTGTCGTCTTCCTTGCTAGAGAGCGCCGCGCTATTTACCTGCGCCGAAACGAGGATGCGAGAGAGATGGTTGTCCGCGAGGAGAGATAGCGCTCGCTCAATGATTGGCAGCAGTCTTGGGTGAATTGCAAGAAGGGAAGGTGACTGCGTGCCTCATCTGGCTAAATGAAAGGGATGGTGAGACTGACTTCTATTTGACCCAGTTGGTGTTTTCAGTCTAACCTGTACAAAATCGGTAAGTCACGGTCCCTCGATTGTCGGTTTTGCCCAGGAGAGGAGGACAATGCCTACCACACATTTTTGTGTGCACAAAATGGGTCAGGCTGCGAAGTAACCTCTACAGAGAGACGGGAAAGCTTACTCCGGTTAATATAGTCACGGCGATGCTCAAATCTGTTGACAAATGGAACCAGGTGGCACATTACGCTCGGGTAGTCCTGAAATATAAAAGAGACCCACAGCAGCCGGGTGCGTTGGGGCTGGGGGATTGCTTTTCTGGCACTTCCTCCTCCCCTCTCCCCCCCGCTAGGAGAGGGATCTCCCAGCTTGAACGCGCCTTATGGCGTAACAAAACGAGACCTGGCCCGAAATAATGTGTCAAACGGTTCCAGGCTGGGTTCTCAGGTTGACAGGGGAGGTATTTAGTGGGTAGTCCAGTCGCCTTCTTGCGAGCATGGGAGTTCCACACTCTGTGCGTAAATGACATTCACCTCCCAAGAATAAAAAAAAAATATATATATACGAGGTGTGTTCAAAAAATATCACGAATTTTGTTTTTTTCAAAATTTATTTATTTATTCATGAATATCTATTTTGTCCCCTTCAAAGTAATCCCCATGAGATATTATACACTTGTGCAAACGGTTTTTCCAATCTTCGAAGCACTTCAAAAAATCAGTTTTTTTAATCTTGTTCAGCTCCTCCTTCGATGCCGTCTTTATCTCGTCAAGCGTAGCGTAACGTCGTCCTTTCATGGGCCTCTTCAGTTTAGGAAACAAGAAAAAGTCACAGGGGGCCAGGTCTGGGAAATACGGTGGCTGCGGCATCATTAATGTGTTGTTTTTGGCCAAAAAGTCACGCACAAGCAACGATGTGTGAGCAGGGGCGTTATCGTGGTGCAAAAGCCAATTTTTGTTCTCCCACAAATCCGGGCGTTTCTGGCGGATTGCTTCGCGCAAATTGCGCATAACTTGCAGGTAATATTCCTTATTGACCGTTCTTCCCTGTGGGAAGAACTCATGATGCACCACGCCCCTGCAATCGAAGAAAACTGTCAGCAAAACTTTCACATTCGACCGAACTTGGCGCGCTTTTTTCGGTCTTGGTTCATGCGGCAGCTTCCATTGAGATGATTGAGCTTTGGTTTCCACGTCATAACCATAAACCCACGATTTGTCACCAGTTATGACCCTTTGGAGCAAATTTGGTTCGTCGCGGACAGAGTTTAACATCTCATTAGCAATGTTCATGCGTTGCTGTTTTTGGTCGCAATTGAGCAATTTTGGTACGAATTTCGCGGCGACCCGTCTCATGCCCAAATCGTTGATAAAAATCGAATGGCACGAGCCAATCGATATGTTTAGGTCCTCAGCAACTTCTCTAACGGTGATTCGACGATTGGCCAATACCATTTTCTCCACTTCATTAATTTTTTCGTCTGTTGTTGAAGTGCTCGGGCGTCCGGCACGCTCTTCGTCGTTCACATCTTCTCGGCCTTCTAAAAACATTTTGTACCACCGATAAACGTTGCTTCGGTCCAAGGTAGCTTCTCCGTATGCCACAGTCAACATTCGGAATGCATCCGCGCACTTAATTTCGTTTTTCACACAAAATTTGATACACGTTCTTAGATCCATTTTTTTGAATAAGTAAAAATCGAAGACGATTGAAAACACGTGCAAGTAAAGCAGCTATCACCAATTAAGTGAACATTCGAAATGGCCGAGCTTGTCGGCATAAGTGACAGACATGAGTACCAACATAACGCCACAAAAAAATCGAAATTCGAATATACGTAACCCGCGAAAATTCAAAATTCGCGATACTTTTTGAACACACCTCGTATATATATATATATATATATATATATATATATATATATATATATATATATATATATATATATATATATATACAGGGTAAGTAACCGGACTGAGCCTGCCCCGCGCCGTCAAAGCATCTGCTAACCGATATCTGGTGCTGTACTGGTGGTGGGGGTCTAGGTAAAGGGAACCGGGCTGCAGCAGATGCTTACAATTGCTTGGAGGGATAGCATCGAGCGAGAGCGGAGTGCGTGTTCAGTTACGTCGTCGCAGTGAAAATAGAGCGTACGATCGAGCAACCGAACCAGAGTTTTTTAACCACGTTATTACAGGAGACAAGACGTGGGTTTTCGAATACGAACCTGAGACGAAGCGGCAGAGTTTGGAGTCGCACACACCGGTGTCATCACGACTGAAAAAAGCGCGCATGAGCAGATCGAAGGCAAAGTCGATGCTCATTGCTTTCTTTGACGTGAAAGGCATTGTTCACAAAGAATTTGTGTCACCCGGCCAAACTTTAAACGGTCAGTACTACAGAGAGGTGCTCCGTCGACTAACCACCCGGGTTCGCCGAGTCCTCCCGCAGATTGCCGATTCGTGGATCCTCCATCACGACATTGCTCCGTCGCACACCTGCCTGCTCGTCACCGAGCAGTTTGCCAAACAGTCGAGGGCAACGTTGCCACAGCCTCCTTACAGCCCGGATATGGCACCAACGGACTTCTTTCTGTTCACCAAGATCAAGAGACACCTTAAGGGGATGTGGTTCGGGACTCTGGAAAACGTTCAACGTGCTACGATGGGGGCTTTAGACAGCATCGAGGTTGCCGACTTCCAGGGAGCGTTCGGGGATTAGAAAATCCGTACAAGAGTTTGCGAGACCAACAATTCCAATGGAGATACTCATTTACTAAATTTATTGAAGCTGATCCAGCTGAGACGGAGCAATCTAGGTGTTGGTGGCTGAATGACAATGTCTTAATTATTCGTGTTTATTTTAAGTTTTTGCATTTTTCTCTAGTTTTTGAGTTTCAACTCATTACCGCTACATTTACTTTTTTTGTTTACTTGTGTTAAAAATGAGGTATAGGCTAGGTATATGTTATGCTTGTTATATTTTGTTTAGAGATAAGGTTAAACGCGTAGGATAGGAACATTGTGATAGCATTTTTTTAAATATGAGATAAAGTTTTGCCTGAATTTTATTATAATTAGGTTATAACATCTATACATATATATATTTGTATGAATTGCTTGTTGCAGCCTGGTTAATTGCTGGCAGTACAGAGCCGAATTGAGCGTTTGTCCAGGTTCTAGCACCTCATGATTAATAATTCCCTTCCAATCCCACCATACACACAGCATAACCTTATTTGGTGCCAATCCTGGCTTTGAAGTCGTTTGTGATGATTCACCTTTTTTGACCATGGTCTTTTTCGAACGACATTCTTGTATCTTACCCATTTTGCATCTTTTGTAATTTTTTGCATCAAAAATGGCTCGATTTCGTTGCGTTTTATTAGCATTTCGCAAATCGAAATTCGGTCAATCAAATTTTTGTGTGTTAATTCATGCGGTACGCAAACGTCGAGCTTCTTTGTGTACCCAGCCTTACGCACATGGGTCAAAACTGTTTGAAGATGGATATTCAGTTCTTTGGCAATGTCATGGCTGCTTATGGGTCGGTCTTCTTAAATTTTTTGTAAGATTTGATTGACTTTTTCAGTGATTGGTCGATCTGAGCAAGGTGCATCTTTGATATCAAAATTTCCAGAACGAAAGCGAGTGAACCATCTCTTGGCTGTGAGTTTTTATAAAGCATCTTGACCGTAGACACCACAAATTTTTTCACAAGCCTGCGATGCATTCTCACCTTGATCGTAGTGATATTGTAAAATATAACGAATTTTTTCAGAAATTTCACTCATTTTTAAATGAATATAACTTTTGACACGAATGACGAAACACAAAACAGTCCATATAAAAATTATATAATGCAGTGTCACCTTCCAAACGCATGTTAGTTTAACTCAATCTGATTCATATTGCCTGATATATGACAACAAACACCATCTAGTGACCACCAGCCAGTTTGAAGCCGCCGCTCGGACAAATCACTGGAATGAGCAGGAACGTGCAACTGCATCAATTTTTGCTCTAAGAGGCCCAGCTGCGGAGCATTTGCAGACAATCCCCGTTGAGTTGCACTCAAACCCGGCTGCTACAGTGAATGCGCTTGATATGCGTTATGGAGACGATCATCTGAAGCAGATTAGCCGGTCACAGCTACGGCATTGGATGCAGAAGTCTGAAGAAACCTTACAGCAGCTAGCCCAAGACATTGAGCGACTGGCAGTTTGGCTTACCCAGCTGACGACCCAGAACATCGAGACGACGCAGCACCAGAAATACTTCCCCGCGCATTATAGGACCAGAAATTGCAACAAACCATATGTTTAGCTCAAAGCAAACGGTTAAGGACGTATTGCCTTATAGTCTGAACTTTAAGGCAGCGAAAAATGCAACTGATATCACTGTCCGGGTTCGCAAGGTAGTGGCAGACGAATGCAAGTGTGAGTGCGTGGAAATTGAGCGAGACCCGCATGTAAATGGTGCGCCTAGATGCTGGAATTGCGGTGAGAAGGAGCACCTGCAGAGAGACTGCAAGGAGCGAACAAAACCAAGCTATTGTCCAGAATGTGCAGCTAGGAGGAAATCCAGACCGAGTTAGGAGCCCAGAATAGAAGCCCTTCAAAATGAGGTAACATATAAAAGCCAACTTCGTGGAACAGCGACTGGCTAGGAGGATCGACGTCCCCAGCACCACCATTACCGTGTCAAGACTACATCGTGGAGAAGCAGACATATGCTTTCCAGGTCAAGTTGACGAGGAGCATTCCACCATAACAATCGGCACTGGTCCAAACCGATCGATTATCTGACAAGACTTAGTGAGGCAACAACTTCTTCACAAAGGCAGTGTTTTATCACTACGGACAGCTATGGAAGAAATTGCAGCTGTCCATAGGGAGATCAACCTCCAGATACAGTTGGAAGACCTTACGTTTGGACATCATTTTCTGGTCGCCAACATTATGGATGACTGCATTCTCGGAATGGATTTTCTGCGGCCACATGGAATCACGTTGGATTTGGGGAATCGGGTACTGAAATGGCGGAATGGCAAAGTATTGATGGGAGGTCTCAGCGTCCGAATTCCCAAGATGAATGTGGTCGTATGTACCGGCACTGATGTACCGTAATCTTCCGAGAGCATTGTATGGGTTAAGCTGGATGGTGATTCTGGGGACCATCAAGCTTATCTGAAAGAGCCAACGAAGACGTCAGCATTGCGCAGTTTGATTGTAGGACGGAACCTTGTAAGATCTTTAAGCAACGGATACGTGCCGGTTAGAGTCTTTAACCTAGCAGGCTCAACCACAAGCATCAAAGCGGGAGAAGTCATCGGCAGCTACCAGATTGTTTCCGTCATCACCTCTTTGGAAGCCACTCACGACCATCATTGGAACAAGAGGCAAGACACAGAAAAGGTCCGAAAATTCACGACTGCAATATTGAAGTAGACCAAATTGCCAGTGCACCTATTCAACCAGGCCCCTGATCTACTCACCAAGTACAGTGATATTTTCTCAACAAGCCCGGATGACCAAGGCCGAATGAGTATGGTAGCTCACGTCATAGATACACAGAAAACCAAGCCGATTTGAACAGCACCGAGACGTTTTCTTATAGCCAAACAAGGAGAAGTGGATGCACTGATCTTGGACATGGAAAAACAAGGTGTTATCGAGCCTTTTGTCAGTCTATGGGCCGCGCCAGTCGCTTTAGTAAAGATAAAGAATAGTAGCACTCGTTTTCGTGTCGACTATCTGCAGCTTAACGCACTAAGAAAGATAGTTACCCACTTCCAAGCATCAACGACCTCATGGATACTTTAGCCGACGCAAAATGGTTTTCTACACTCGATCTCAAGAGTGGCTAGTGGCAGGTAGAAAATGACAAGAAGGACCGAGAGAAGACCGAATTTTCAGTTGGAGTGGAATTGTGGCGATTTGTAGTGAACGCCTGGTGGAATACGTTCTACGAGGCCGAACCTGGAAGACTTGCTTGGTGTATCTTAATGACATCATTATTATCGGGAGAACGTTCAAAGAGCATGTGCGGAACTTAGAAGTTGTGTTCTCGCGATCGCAACTGGCGAATCTGAAACTTAGTTCCGACAAGTATGCCCTTTTTGCAGCTGAAGGAAAATACCTGGGGCACGTTGTATCAGCAAAAGGGGACAAAACAGACCCCGAGAAGATTGAAGCCGTGAAAAGCTGGCCAACACCAAACAACAATTGCCAACTACGAAGTTTTCTGGGCCTGGCGACCTACTATCGAAGGTTCGTCAAAGACTTTGCCAAAATCGCTAAGTGTCTCCATCAGCTAACTAAAAAAAATAGTCCGTATGTCTGCAATGAAAAATGTCAGGCAGCCTTTGAGACCTTGAAGGTGAAGCTGGGTGGATTACCTGTGCTGGCATATCCAAAACCTGGAAAAATGTTTGTAGTTGACACTGATGCGAGCAACGGCGGCATTAGAGCTGTACTCTCCCAGCAGATTGATGGCAAAGAAAGAGTTCTCTCGTATTACAGTCGAGTTCTCTCAAAAACTGAGAGGAACTACTGCGTGACCAGGAAGGAGCTATTGACTATTCTAGAGGCCACCAAGCGGTTCCACATGCACCTATACGGCCAGGAATTTTTTCTTCGAACGGGCCATGCATCGCTGAGATGGCTGCTTGACTTCAAAAACCCCGAGGTACAAGTTGCGCAATGGATCAAAAGATTGCAGTCATACGATTACACAATTATTCATCGGAAGGGTGGAGTTCACGGAAATGCTGACGCCCTATCTCATCGTCCATGTCCAGCTAACTGCAGGCATTGCCGAAAGATTGAAACGGAGCCAACCGTTGCTCTGCAAGTGATAGCGGCCAAATTCGTTGAAGTTTGCTGATCGTAGGAGATTCGAAATGCCCAGTTAGCCAATGAAGACATCGGGTCATTACTCGTATGGCGGCTTGAGTGGAAGGACGTTTCGATGCATGGTGCCACCCTGATTGGGCACAATGGTACTCAAGCGGAAATGTGAAACGGTGGATGGCAGCTCCGATAGGATGCAAACTGTACTTCCAAATCCGCAATGTGGTTAAGGAAATGCACGAAGGATCCTCGGCAGGCCACCTTGGTGTCAACAAGACAGCGGGAAAGGTTTTACTGACTCCACGCTTGAGAAGATGTAGAGGACTGGTATCGTAGATGCCGTCAAAGGCCCAAAGTGACGACTGAGAGGACAAATGCAAACCTATAATGCAGGAGTACCGTTTGAAAGGATTGCTGTGGACATCGCAGGACTCTTTCCTGAATCCGAATGGGCAAATCAATACACGCTGGTTGTGGTCGATCATTTCAGCAAGTGGCCCGAGGTCTACCCCATTCCCAACCAGGAGGCAATTACTGTAGCCGAACAGCTGGTGTTAAATTGGGTCAGTAGGTATGGCGTACCTTGCGAAATACATTCGGATCAAGGCCGAAACTTTGAGTCGCTAGTTTTTGTCTAAATGTGCGAGTTGTTGGGAATATGAAAAACGAGGACAACACCGCTGTAGCCCAATCCGATGGAATGGCCAAACGTTTCAACGGCGCACCCGGTAAACACCTGGCCAAGTTGGTTGACGAGAACCAAATAGACTGGGACCGGCAAATCCCATTATTTTTGATGGCGTATAGAGCTGCCAAACAAGCATCTACGGGCCAAGCACCAGCCAAAGTCATTTTTGGACAGACTATTCGTCTGCCGGCTGATATGAAGTTTGGAACACCCCCTGAGGAACCCCAAACGATCTCGGAGCACACACATGAGCTAAGGCAACGGTTGAACCAGATACATCGGACAGTACAAAAACACCTCGAATTGGCTACTGACCGCATGAAGACCAGGTATGATCTAAAGACAAATTCTACAGGCTTCCAGCAAGATGACTTGATGTGGCTGTACAACCCACAACGTAGAAGGGTATGTCTCCGAATTTGCAGCATAATTGGGAGGGATCGTAACGAGTTACAAAGCGAATCAACGACGTCGTATATCGCATACAGAAACATCGTTAGCTGAGAGCAAAAATGAAAATCGTGCACCTGCACCATCTTGCCCCATATCACATCCAGAGAGACTTGATTACAACTGGCGACACATCTTTTTGGGGCGAATAGAACTGAGGTGGAGGCAGTGTTACATGTCCAAACAATTTTGCGAGCTACTTTCGAAATTGTTGTCACAACTATCAATAACATCATGATCAGCCAAGAAAAGAGAACGTATGTAATCGAAAGCACAAGAATAGACCAAGTAGATCCACGATCAATATCTG
The DNA here is from genome assembly GCA_963969285.1 of Odontomyia ornata. Lineage (NCBI taxonomy): Eukaryota > Metazoa > Arthropoda > Insecta > Diptera > Stratiomyidae > Odontomyia > Odontomyia ornata. Next base: position 157,304,182 of record OZ017741.1, read on the forward strand.
AAAGTGACGTCGCTGCGGGTATTCAGAATTGCTCGAACATTCCAGGTAGTTCTCGTCAGAACATTCGTCAGTATACGAGAAACGGATTGAATGAGTAGAGACACTATATAAAGCCAAGCTGAATGAATGGGGAAGAGTAATAATAAAAACTGCGATAAGATTGGAGCGCGAATTAAAGGGGATGTTGATTGATAGTTAAGCAAACGATTTTCGTGACGCATTTGAATACAGTTGAAATATAGACATTATTTTATAGCCTGAGGAGTTTGACAGATTGTGGTAGTCCTGTTCACAATACGATAACAAGCAATAGCTGACGCAGCCGATCAAAAAATTATTTTTGAAAAATGGCCATTCTATAAGAGAGCGAGTGGATATCGGTTGGTACGTTGAAATCCAAAAAAACAAAAAAACAGGTTGAGTAAGTAGGAGAGTGCTCCTACCAGAAAGTCTTCGTAAAGATGCTTTGGTTAGAAAAAAGTTTTCTAATACCGTGAATCGATAACTTGAATTATTCATCCAATGGATGTGAAATCGTTCAAATTAATGCAAAAGATGCACAGTCTCTTTCATAAGCACAATGCAGCCGCCATTTTGATCTAGCTTAAATGATTTTTCTATATGCTCGATCGATTGAACACATTCAAGTTAAACACTATTCCTTGAATATTCATGAAAATTGAAAGAAAATAGAAGTACCCAGGTCAATTTAAAACAGAGGTTTTTCCAATTAGAGGTGTTATTTCAAATAGCCCGCTATTTCAGTAGATGCCATTTTTGAAGCTGTCATGTGAAAAGTAGAAACTACGCAATTAATAAAAATGAAACGACAAACGCTTCAACAATGCACTGAAATTATTAAAATTCACGATAAAAGTGGTGAAAATTTGGGAGAGACGGTTCGTAAAACTCCAACATTTTTGGGTCGACGTGAAGCACCTAGTCGGGCTGCAATACAGAAATTGGTGGAAAAATTCGAGCTGTTGGGACAACTTAGTGAAGTGGAGAATGAAACCCGTACAAGTCACTCAAGAACAGCCGAGAATATTGCTGCTGTAGCTGAAAATGTTGAAGAAAACCCAGGTTTGTCCATTTCCGTCGTTCTTTGGAATTAGGCATTCCACAAACGTCATTACACCATATTTTGCATAAAGATTTTGGCCTTAAGGCTTATAAAATTCATTTGAAACAAGAATTCAAGCCAGTCGATCATCAACAAAGTCGTGTCTTTGCTGATTGGGTACTTGAAATGCTGAAATGATCCAAAATTCTACCGAAAAATCATCTTGAGTGATGAGGCCCATTTTCACCTAGGTGGCTTTGTCAATAAGCAAAATTGCCGCATCTGGGGCTCGGAAAACCCAAGAGGTATTGCTAAAAAACCTCTCTATCCTCAACGTGTGACTGTTTGGTGCGGTTTATGGTCCGGCGGAGTCATTGGACCTTACTTTTTCGAGAATGAGGCTGGAGCAACAGTTACGTTGGATGGATTGCGCTATTGAGAGATGATTAATGATTTTTTATGGCGGAAACTGGATGCCATTGATCTGGACAACATTGATTTTTAACAAGACGGCGCTGCATGCCACACAAGCAACGAAACCATTGATCTTTTACGGGAAAAGTTTCCGGACCGTGTTATCTCTCGAAGAGGTGATCACAATCGGCCACTGAGATCTTGTGATTTAAAACCTTGCGACTTCTTCCTTTGAAGCCACGTGAAAGAGAAACTCTACGCCAAAAGCCCAGCGTCGATTTTAGACCTCAAAGATGGAATTCGTGAGGCTATAGAGGACATTATGGAAAATTTCATGATAAGGATATGGTCTTTTAAGCGTGGTCATGGTGGTCATTTGCCTCATTTTATTTTTCACTATGAACGGCATACCTTCCTTTTCATAATGAAATAAGCGTTTGACCGTTTATATTAAAAAATGGCATTTTTCTTTTAATATCAAAATAACACCTCTTATTGGAAAACTCTGTATGCATCAACCATAAACACGTGTTATTGATTTGATAATTCTCTACAATTGAAATCGCTATAACTCACATGGTTATGATTCGATCTCAATTAAGTAGTGAACGTTAATACCTTATATTAGTATATATAATCGCAAAATTTCAAGAAGTTTAAAGGTACTGTTTTGATTTTATGAGCGAAAATGTAAAATCTACAAATCATACTTTTATTAACAAAATTGAGTGAATTTCGATTTCTGAGGTATTTGCTGTCCTTGTGCTCATTAAGGTCCATATTCGTGTTAGTTTTTAGATTTTTCGGCTCTGAAGTGTCCAATCGTGAGGGGGGACATTTTGCCTTCCCCTGGACCCCCTAGTTCATAAAATGATCATTTTATTTCAGATTCTAAAAGTTCATTTGCTACCACGCTTCTTTCATTTGATATCCCCCTCAACTACCCCTGATTAAAAAAAATTTTGTAAGGGCTAATTTTTAAAAAAATTTTTAAATTTTTGGTATGCCCTTAGTTTTTGAAAGAACATCGCTTCTGACCTTTTCACAAAAATTGAGCATTCTAGCTCCTAAAGTTTCAGGGGAAACTGGCAGTGGCGCACGAACAGACGGATGGACAGACGAAAAGACGGACAGACCGGTCGCGAAACTAGTAGGACTTTGCAAAAAACATTTTAAAAAGACCTAAAAATGGACATGATTGCATAATTTTTTAAATTATACATAACTATAATTCTTATAAAACATATTAACTAATATCTTTCTATGTTCTTATTAACATATTGTTCATTTGATTACAGATATAGATTGACAAGGACTTCAGCGTGATATATTCCAACAGCACATCAATTCTTCAAGTTTTCGAGAATAAGTTTAAAATTATAAAGGAATTCCTTAAAGCAAATGTTAAGGACAAAAAAGTCGTCGAAATACTTAAAAATGTTGCTGATAAGGACTATTAGTCTGCGAATATAAATTCAAAAGTGAAAAGTCTTGGCATGAAGTTATATTTTAATTTTTGTAAAGCCTTTTCAGATCCTTCAATTTTATGTGTACTTAATAGCATACACTGCTACTTGATTCCAAGGAAACAGATTATCTATAAGGATAACGCGACATTGAAGATAGTGCAGGAGTTCTCCATAAAAGACTCCCAGCAGGCTTTTCTTCTTGAAGCAGAAGCAACCCAACAGTTCGAGGATCACATCATGTTTCTAGAATCTCGTACACATTGTCATATTGTCTTTGAAAAAACAAGATTTTTTGCTTATCTTGTTGGCTAGAAGCTAAAGCTTAGCAATCTGTTAAGAGCTGTAGACAAATGTTTCAAAAAAATTTTTTTTTATTTAATATAAAATATCCTGTTCAATGTAGAAATTTTTAGGATTTTATAGAATTTTTTCTTAGCTCGATTTAAATTTATTTTACAGGTAGCTTTCACCTAAGCTGGTTACAATGCTGGACACATTGAAAAAGTCAGATGAAAAAGTAAGATCATAAATTAAAAAATTAATATTGAAACAATTATAATTAATTTTTTTATAACAATTCCTAAAGCAGTGTATGTTATTTCTGTTAGCATTTCATTTTTTAGTGTTCGGTTTGACAAAGTGTGATTTTTCCGTTAATAGTGTGTTTCAAAATTAAGCGTTTACATATTAACTACTGCGATTTTCATTTTAACAACGTATGTTACCATATTGACAACTGCAATTTTCATATCAACAAGATGAGTTTTCATAGAATTCTACGTCTAGCACTCGTTGCGCGTAGACGTGTTTTTAATCGCTCCTGTCATTAATTTTAAAAATTAATTAACTTTTTCAAAAGCAATTTCAAAAAAATTAATTAATTTTTTATGTCAGGCAAAACCAAATTATGATTTCTTTTGGAAAAAGCATTTATCGTCGAAGAAATCGACCCGTGGAATCATATCGAATATTATCTGACTTCGATAAATCGACAAAAGCAAATAAGCCAAAGACTATCTCGGGACTGCTGTATGGAGGAGCCCAACGCCTTCCTTCCATTGGAGGCCCCGGGAGAGTAGCAATACAAAATTGGTGGCAAGCGTCACTAAAAGAAGACACACGAGTAATCAGGACTCCGCAGATGGTGGGCGTAAGACTCAACTAGTCGAAGACAAACAAGAAGTTAGTCGACTTCAAGCTGAAATTCAGGAATTGCAACTTTGTACGACTGAAAACGTTCGAAGATATGTACAAAAGAGGGAAAAAAACTCAAGATGCAGAACTGGTAGGGCCAATAAATACGGAAACTAAGGCGAAGAAAGCTGTCAAACAAGTCATCCTTGAAGAAATACTAAGTTTTGGAGGCGCTAACAACAGCCAGAACTACTATGCAGCGCTAGACGGACTTCAACAAGAAATTGACGTTGATGAAAGTATTGAAGGTAATGTTAGTCAAAATAACAATGATAATTTTATCCCTTATTTAAAAAATAAAAGTAAGGAGTAGAAATCAGCTCGCAATTCTGCTGATCCTCCTCAAAAAGTTGCCAAAAATACAGAGAAAGTTCCGCCAATCAATGTGTTCGGTCAAAGTGGAAAGGATATGGTTCGGCTATTGGCAGCCGAAAATAAATTAACTAGTTTCGAGACTAAAAGAATCAATGCCGAAATATTAACGATCAGAACGAAATCACTGGTTGATTTCAAACCAGCTAAAAATGCTCTAAATTCTGGGGAGGTTCCACACTTCACCTATACCTTAAAAAAGTGGGAAGAACCAGATCTTTTTGTTGAAGGGCTTGGATTGCGGAGAAGATGCCGACGATCTTCTTCAGGTACTCAAGGAAGCAGAACCATAAATTGAAGTTAATTCCATTAAAAAATTCGCGACAAGAAGGTCAACGGTAGAAAAACAATTTACCACTTTATTCGGCGCAGATTTCAAATAAGAGCAGTCCAAGTGCTCTTCAACAAATAAGATACTTGAACTTCCGAGTGGTGAGGTGGGAACGCCTCCAGAAAACAGAAATCAATCAGTGCTATCGATGTCAAAGATTTTGATATTCGACTGCGAACTGCACCATGCATTATCGATGCGTCAAATACAAGGACGTTCATGCTCCCGGTGAGTGCGAATTGGTTCAGACGGAGCCAAAAGAGAAATTATCCTGTGTTAACTGCGGTGTTTTTGGTACCCCAGCTCATATCGAGGATGCTCCCGATATCAAGATGCGAGAGTAAAATTTATCCCAAAGCAAACACAACTACACCGCAATGTCTGAGTTCCGAACATCGTCAAGCCCGGAATATCATTTGCACTCACCGCTAGAGGACCAGCAGAAAATGCGGTAAATAATGTCAATAATGCAAGTGGCTATAATGCACTGCTTCTCAAAATTTACCAGCAACTTAATTCTTTATCTGAGAGAACGGATAAACAAGATACGAAAATTAATCTTGTATTTCATCGTTTAGGGGTTTCAAATACCTCAAAATAATTTATCATGCAGTCACATTCCCATGGATAGAATTCGTCTCATCTCGATGAACGTCAACTCCATTGTTTTTATACATCAACGTGTTTATCTTCTTGAATTCATTGTTAAGCAAAAGCCTGATATCATTCTTCTCACTGAAACCCACCTAAATTCATGGCACTCCATGACATTCAAGGATTTTGAATTCGTAAGAAAAAATAGGGTCGTAGGTGATGGGAGAGGTGGCACTGGGATATTGGTTCAAAGGCTCTATTGTTTCCAAAATATTGAAAAAGTCTAATTCAAAAGCTTTGAATCTCTTGAAGTGTCCGTTATCAAAATCTCACTGCCAGGTGGGGATAACCTCTTCGTTATCTCTGCCTCTGCAACTGGTGGAACCGTTCTCAAGCTCAAAGAGGAGCAGAGGTATGGGGCGACACTCTCAGCAAGGAGGTATACCGAAAACGTTTGGCACAGGTACAGAGAAGTTGAGCACTGAGAATTGCATCTTCGTATCCAACAGTCTCCGACTCGGTGGTGAGAGTCATTGCAGGCGTGATACCTGTCACCCTCCTTGCTAGAGAGCGCCGCACTATTTGCCTGCGCCGAAACGAGGATGCGAGGGAGATAGCTGCCCGCAAGGAGAGACAGCGCTCGCTCAACGATTGGCAGAAGTCTTGGGTGAATTGCACGAAGGGAAAGTGGACTGTGCACCTCATCCCGGATGTGAGACCGTGGCTAAATCGAAGGCATTGTGAGACTGACTTCTATCTGACCCAGCTTTTGAACGGGCACGGGTGTTTTCAGCCTTACCTGCACAAGATCGGTAAGTCACGGTCTCCTGATTGTTGGTTTTGCCCAGGAGAGGAGGAACTCTACAGGGAGACGGGAGAGCTCACCCCGGATAATATAGTTGCGGTGATGCTCGAATCGGTTGACAAATGGAACCAGGTGGGACATTATGCTTGGGCAGTCCTAAAATATAAAAGGGACTCACAGCAGCCGGGGGCGCTGGGGCTGGGGAATCACTCTTCTGACATTTCCTCTTCCCCTCTCCCCTCCCGCTAGGAAAGGGACTCCCCAGCTTGAAGGCACCCCACGGCGTAACAAAACGAGACCTGGCCCGAAGTAATGTGTCAAACGGTTCCAGGCTGTGTTCCTCAGTTGACAGGAAAGGTGTTTAGTGGGTAGTCCAGTCGCGCATGGGAGTCCCACATTCTGTGCAAAAATAGCATGCACCTCCCTACCACAAAAATAAGTGGAGCTCAATTCCTTGTTTGAAATACTCGAGTTGAACATTATATTCTTGCTGGTGGCCTGAACGCCAAGCATACATCATGGCTGAACGCCACCAATAATGCAAGAGGTGTATTCCTGAAATCGTGGATAACAGAGAACCAAATCAAGCTCAGGTGCAATCTATATGGGTCGGAGTTCCCAACAAACCCTACGACAAGTTCATAGTTGGACCTCTGCATTGCTGACGCAAGACTTAAATTCAACTTCAATAGCCCTCAACGGAATCTGCAGAGGCTTCCTTACGATAGCGACCATAACGCAATCGTAATGGAAATCAATCATCAAAGGGATGATCTCTTCCTCAACGAGAAAATCATTGGTTGAATTTAAAAAAAACAGACTGGGGAAAGTTTCAAAAGAAGTTGAATCGAGAGTACCAGAAGCAATGTCCTCCTTCTGACGATGGCAGCGCTTGCTCAATGACAGGAATCTAACTAACGATGAAAAAGATATCTATTTGTTGAAGTTAGAGAAGCTAACGTTGGAAACGATTGACAAAATAGTTCCCAAGATTAAGCATCGAAACAATATGGAAGGATATAAAGCACCAAGCATTGTAAGGTTGAAAAGGTTGAGAAGCCTTCTTCTCACACGGAGCACAACCATCTCTCGTTAGCTTTGTTGAAATTACACCTGAAGAATGCCTGGAACTTAATCCGTTCATACTTCAGGAGTGAGGTCAGCAATCAATGGGCGGAAAAATTTAGGCGTATTAGCTCACAGGACCTAGACGACGTTTTCGAGAAAGCGAACAGCACATTTCTAAGAAATCTCGAGTGAAGGTATCGAATCTTGAAGTCACTAGTGACGAGGTAAATCTTCTCGATAGGGCTGGTATCGTAATTGATAGTACGCCTCCGGATAGAAATGGGAACAGGATTATATGAGAGTGATTGCATAAACTTACCCTGATTGGAACTCATTTTGAATTGGTTCATCTACCAAACCCAGAGAGAGGGAATGAAGTATTCACACAGGTCGTTGAAGCAAAAGTTACTGACTTCAAACCAAGCCTGAACGGCTAATCAATTTTTCATTTCAATGAGACATTAACATCTGACCTCATAGCTTTGAAGACTTGTGTTTCATATTTCGCAGGATAAACAACAAGAAATCATATGGTACTGATGGTATTCCAATGTAGTTCTGCGACATTTGTCTTAGGTTGCTATTAGGAATTATTGCAACATGTTGAGCAATTCATATTTCCCAATTCATTGGAAAAAGGCTAAGGTATTTCCGATCTTGAAGAAAGGAAAAAAATCTTCGTGTCCTAAAAGCTATCGCCCAACCAGCTTTCTGCCTTACATCAGCAAGACGTTTGAAGTGATACTAAACAAAGCGCTCAACGCCCACATTTAGAGATATGAGTTGATACGGAACTGCCAATTTGGTTTTTATGCGAGGCATTCGACCATACATGCATGTGTTGGAGCATGTCCCATTGGTATGAAGAAAGGTTTCAGTACGGTGTGGTTAGATGGACTAGTTTTTAAACTCCTCCAGGAGAGATTCCCCAGACACCTTGTCATCATGAAGTGCAATATGTTTAACGAAAAATCATTTGTTGTAAGTGATGGAAATCTGACAACAATGCGCGAATTCATAGTCTTGAAAAGTCTACACAAGGAACAGTTACTGCGCCTCTGCTCTTCTCAATATTCATTCGCAAGCTATTGAACGGCTTTGATTTTAAAGTCTCGCCAATGCGATCATTGATTGCGTTTACTGATGGTCTGATTACCTATACGGCAGACCAAAAAGCTATTATAGTTCAGAACAATCTTAACAATTGGCGAATGAAAATCAATGCGCAGAAGTGCGAAACAATTTTGATTCGGAAACGCTGCAGGGGATCAGCCAAGACCTGAAGCTTAATTGGAAGGATTTCCACATCATGGTTGGCGTGGATAGTTCAGAATGGGTTCCGCTTAAATCCTGTGTTCGGTACCTCGGTCTTCATATCGATCAGTAGGTTAAGTGGTAAATTCTTCCTTTCTATGGTCGACCTTCTTGTCGCAAAGGCTTTGACTGAAACAATATCAATATCTGGTGCAGCCTCCTTGAGCACCTGAAGAAGATCGACCGTATCCTCTCCACTGTCCAAACCCTTCAACAAGAAGGTCTGATTTTTTTCACTTTTTGGGGTATAGGTGAAGTGTGGAACCTCCCCAGAAATCAGCGCAGCTTTGGCTGACTTGAAATCGACCAGTGATTTCGTCCTTATAGTTAATTTTTCGGCATTAACTCTTTTGATTTCGAAATTTGCCAGATTATTTTCGGCTGCCAATAGCCGAACCATATCTTTCCCGGTTTGTCCGAACACGTTGATTGGTGGAACTTTTTCTGTCTTGTTGGAAGCTTTTTCAGAGGAACCATTAGAGCTGCGGGCTAGTTTTTTCTCCTTATTTTCGTTCTTTAAATATTGAATAAAATTAACGTCACTATCTTGATTAAAATTACCTCCGATGTTTTCTTCGATTTCCATATCTTCGGTTAATCCCTCCAGCGCTGCAAAATAATTTCGGCTCTCGTTGGTGCCACCATCACTTAGAACTTCCTCTGGATTTACTTGCTTTGCACTTTTCTTCGGCTTTGTTACCTGTTGCCATTGATTTTGTGGCTGCGTCTTTTGAGACTTCATCCCTTTCTTGAAAAGATCCTTGAGAGACTGTATCTCTTGCCTTAGTTCATCATTTTCTTTCTGCAATTCGGCCATTTGTTGATTGTCCACTATTATTTGCAGCTTACACCCTCCATCTGCGGAGTTTTCTTCGTTATATTTTCTTTTGGTGATTGTCGCCAGTTTCGTATTCGTCGTTTCCCCAGGTTGCCCCAACGGTGGGAAGCCGTCGGGCTCCTCCATACCAGCGGCGAAATTTTCTTTGGCAATTTGTTTTTCGTTACCAATCGAAGTAAAAATATTCGATAGAAATTTCCTGAGTCGATTACTTCGACAATATAAGATTTTTTCCGATAAAAATTAACTTCGGACTAACGTTTTAAAAAAATTAATTTAATTTTTGAAAACTTTTGACAGGAGCGATTTAAAAGACGTCTATACGCAAAGACTACTACGATCCATTTCCGTATGTTTTTTCGTTTTGACAACTACAGTATACATATCAAAATTATGCGTTTTCATATTGACTACTGCGATTTTCATTTTAAGAACGTGGGTTTTCATATTGACACCTGCGATTTTCATGTTAACAAAATTGACAACAGTGGTTCTTAAATTGAAAACCTATCAATTATCAATTTCACAACTAAGAAAATTTGTTACTGGACTTTTTTCATATTGAAAACTGCAGTTGTTGGATGAAAAACAAAATTTTTTTATCAATATAACATCAATAATTGTCGATATGATGAACTTTTTTGGTTCAGTGTATGAGTAACAATTGTTTTTATAAAACTGAGAAATCTTGCACATTCATTCTGGAAAGAAAGAAACTGAACTGCTGTGAAACTTATTATCCGTGACATTTCAGTTCTTTTTTCTGCAACACTGGGAACTTCTAAAGCCTTTCTACCAAACTTGGCCTCTTTTTCAAACATTTTCTTCCTACGATTGGCTTTAGACGGGGCTGTCAATAACTTAGTGAAGATATGGAGCGACAATTTAGAGATTAGTGTTGGTCTAATTTGTGGTATTGATAGATGCTTTCAAAAAGGGAACCAATCTCGACAGTGAACCAAAAGAAATGTTCTGATGGAATCGCTGCATTTTCTAGCATTTGAATTACATTGAGAATATACTTGATATTGACGGTGGCTAATTGCCACCATTCCAGAATGAAAATGATATAAAATAGGTTGTGTACTACGCTGACATTAGTATGTCTCGCAAATGTGTTATTGCTGAGTGTAGAGAGTAATTTACTTCGAAAAATAGACTTCGTGGAAAATATTAATGATTTTGCCTCCAATAAAGCACGTAAAGTTCTATCGGCTTATCTCTAATCAAATATCCACTGCAATAGAGATTTTGAAGAAATGCCGGAAATTGTATTCTCATGTAAAGTTTAATTCAAAATGTAAAAATTATTATCCATAGATATTTATTAATTTAAAACTTTCCATTTATTTCTTTAATCTGGATCCCGGCACCCCTGCACCTGGCCCTGATACTACTGGATCCGACCGTGACTGGCCGAGAAATAAAGCGACTAAGCTACATATAAGACACCACTGTAGGGATCGAAAACAACTGTGCAATTGTTTCAAAAGTCTCGTCCATACTCTGATGTTATACAATAGCTATTTGAGTTTAAAGTTGGGGTATTGCTTAGGCCAATCGGAAGAATATTAACAGACAAAAGGTTAGAACTGTGGTACAAAATTTTAAAAATTCTTCCATAAATTTTGGTAAATGTTTCTTTTGCTCTTGCAAAAAGTTTCAATTTAGCTAATTCCCTCAATGCGCAGAACACATAATGACTTCACAATCATTAAATCGTTGAAGCTAACTTACCACAAATTGTCTAGCAGCTGATAGCCATTTTTCTACAGGAAAGGAACTATCATTCTTACTTTCCAAACCACACAGCGACCGGCGTAGATATCCACTCTTCATGCAATGCGTGATATTTTCCCCGGTTAATATCCAATCAGACATAATATTTTGTGCAAAACTTACCGAAATGAGGAAGAATGTCATTCGCTTACTATTAATTTATAAATTTGTACAATAAAACTCTGTTTTGTTGCAAACTTTATTCTAAGCGTTCAAGAAAACGATCCCAACAAAAAACCACGAACAACACTTTGAACACAAATACTTTTTCTCTTTGATAAGAATAAAGCCCTGTCAACGCGTGAAACCTATCACATCATTTAAAAACTATCGAACAACCCAAACAATAACAACGAATTCACAGCCCACCACCGGCGCAGCGAGTGAATGCTCGCTTATCTGGACGGAGACAATGGACACATTTCCATACTGCAACTAGCACATCTGTCCGTCAAACTATTTCTAGTAAAATTACACTAGTATATCTAGCCATAAAAAGGTTTATTAACTGATCAACATGATATTCTATTTCTTCCGGAACTCTATAAAACTTAACAGGTGGTACCTCGAGTCGAATAAGAATTTAAATAGATTTAATAAAACTGCCATCTATTGAGTAAATGTTAAGATGAAATTCCAATCGAAATTGCCAGGATTTTAATCATTCCAAAGGAAAAGCTCAGCCCCATCCATTGCATTTAAGATCACTGGGCGGGTGGGGGGGCTTAAACTTACCAAACCACTGAACGCGATGAAATTTCGGTCCTTAAAAATAAATTATTACCAGCACAAAAGAGCAAAAAAAAACATAAAACAGAACACAACTTAAATATAAACTACATACGGCCAAACTAAGATTTTTTTTAAAAAAAATCACTCAAAGCATTTTACACACGACACATATACATGAAGGACGGTTTTAGTGGTTGGAAGTGCAAAAAATCCCAATTTTCCATGTGTCACCCCCCCAAAACTTCAAATTGCTTTTTCTCCCCTTAAACGTGCGAATTCCGCGTTTTTACGATTTAATTTAAAGGCTTAACCCAAACTAGTGTTTTGGTGGTCGGAAAATGTTTTAGGCAAATTATCTAGCGTGTAGGAGGCGTAGAAATGGCTGTTTCTAGAACACGTGCACTTTTCGAGCAGATTCGCAGGTTTGGTCGCTTACTGTGCCCGCAATTTCTATCCGATTGTTAAAATTGTGGTGTCATTTTATAGCTGCTTTTATGTAGTTTCCGCCAAGGGTAAATATGTGGTACTTTGCATGAAAATACTAATTTTTATGACGTTTAGAAGGCATAGACTTAAATTTCCCTAAAACACGTCAATTTCCCTGGCAGATCTCTCGCTTTGATCGCTCACTGTACCCACAATTTTCACCCGATTGTCAAAATTTTGGTCTTATTTTCTAGCTGTCGGTGTATTCTTTACGATAAATATAAATTTGTAGCATTATTTACAAATACACTAATTTTTATGAGGGTTCAAATAGGAGTAAAGCGAAAAAACAAACTTTTCTGTATAAAAATCCACGTGTACAATAGAAAATTTTTTTCACTCTTTGAAATCAATACATGAGCGTAAACAAACAAACTAAAATAAAACTTATTCTTCTAAGTGGTCTAATAAGCAAGATAGTATTTTTTTGGGGGGCAGGTTTTGGGAACTTTTTCCCTTTATGGCATTCCTGTACCTACATTTCCCAACCGATTTGCAATATTTTAGTCTTAATAGATAGATCAGCGTCTGAATTTTCCAAAAAGTATAAATATGTGGTACTTTGAAAAAGTTTAAGGGTGGTTTTAGTGGTTGGAAGTGCAAAAAATCCCAATTTTCCATGTGTCACCCCCCCAAAACTTCAAATTGCTTTTTCTCCCCTTAAACGTGCGAATTCCGCGTTTTTACGATTTAATTTAAAGGCTTAACCCAAACTAGTGTTTTGGTGGTCGGAAAATGTTTTAGGCAAATTATCTAGCGTGTAGGAGGCGTAGAAATGGCTGTTTCTAGAACACGTGCACTTTTCGAGCAGATTCGCAGGTTTGGTCGCTTACTGTGCCCGCAATTTCTATCCGATTGTTAAAATTGTGGTGTCATTTTATAGCTGCTTTTATGTAGTTTCCGCCAAGGGTAAATATGTGGTACTTTGCATGAAAATACTAATTTTTATGACGTTTAGAAGGCATAGACTTAAATTTCCCTAAAACACGTCAATTTCCCTGGCAGATCTCTCGCTTTGATCGCTCACTGTACCCACAATTTTCACCCGATTGTCAAAATTTTGGTCTTATTTTCTAGCTGTCGGTGTATTCTTTACGATAAATATAAATTTGTAGCATTATTTACAAATACACTAATTTTTATGAGGGTTCAAATAGGAGTAAAGCGAAAAAACAAACTTTTCTGTATAAAAATCCACGTGTACAATAGAAAATTTTTTTCACTCTTTGAAATCAATACATGAGCGTAAACAAACAAACTAAAATAAAACTTATTCTTCTAAGTGGTCTAATAAGCAAGATAGTATTTTTTTGGGGGGCAGGTTTTGGGAACTTTTTCCCTTTATGGCATTCCTGTACCTACATTTCCCAACCGATTTGCAATATTTTAGTCTTAATAGATAGATCAGCGTCTGAATTTTCCAAAAAGTATAAATATGTGGTACTTTGAAAAAGTTTAAGGGTGGTTTTAGTGGTTGGAAGTGCAAAAAATCCCAATTTTCCATGTGTCACCCCCCCAAAACTTCAAATTGCTTTTTCTCCCCTTAAACGTGCGAATTCCGCGTTTTTACGATTTAATTTAAAGGCTTAACCCAAACTAGTGTTTTGGTGGTCGGAAAATGTTTTAGGCAAATTATCTAGCGTGTAGGAGGCGTAGAAATGGCTGTTTCTAGAACACGTGCACTTTTCGAGCAGATTCGCAGGTTTGGTCGCTTACTGTGCCCGCAATTTCTATCCGATTGTTAAAATTGTGGTGTCATTTTATAGCTGCTTTTATGTAGTTTCCGCCAAGGGTAAATATGTGGTACTTTGCATGAAAATACTAATTTTTATGACGTTTAGAAGGCATAGACTTAAATTTCCCTAAAACACGTCAATTTCCCTGGCAGATCTCTCGCTTTGATCGCTCACTGTACCCACAATTTTCACCCGATTGTCAAAATTTTGGTCTTATTTTCTAGCTGTCGGTGTATTCTTTACGATAAATATAAATTTGTAGCATTATTTACAAATACACTAATTTTTATGAGGGTTCAAATAGGAGTAAAGCGAAAAAACAAACTTTTCTGTATAAAAATCCACGTGTACAATAGAAAATTTTTTTCACTCTTTGAAATCAATACATGAGCGTAAACAAACAAACTAAAATAAAACTTATTCTTCTAAGTGGTCTAATAAGCAAGATAGTATTTTTTTGGGGGGCAGGTTTTGGGAACTTTTTCGCTTTATGGCATTCCTGTACCTACATTTCCCAACCGATTTGCAATATTTTAGTCTTAATAGATAGATCAGCGTCTGAATTTTCCAAAAAGTATAAATATGTGGTACTTTGGAAAAGTTTAAGGGTGGTTTTAGTGGTTGGAAGTGCAAAAAATCCCAATTTTCCATGTGTCACCCCCCCAAAACTTCAAATTGCTTTTTCTCCCCTTAAACGTGCGAATTCCGCGTTTTTACGATTTAATTTAAAGGCTTAACCCAAACTAGTGTTTTGGTGGTCGGAAAATGTTTTAGGCAAATTATCTAGCGTGTAGGAGGCGTAGAAATGGCTGTTTCTAGAACACGTGCACTTTTCGAGCAGATTCGCAGGTTTGGTCGCTTACTGTGCCCGCAATTTCTATCCGATTGTTAAAATTGTGGTGTCATTTTATAGCTGCTTTTATGTAGTTTCCGCCAAGGGTAAATATGTGGTACTTTGCATGAAAATACTAATTTTTATGACGTTTAGAAGGCATAGACTTAAATTTCCCTAAAACACGTCAATTTCCCTGGCAGATCTCTCGCTTTGATCGCTCACTGTACCCACAATTTTCACCCGATTGTCAAAATTTTGGTCTTATTTTCTAGCTGTCGGTGTATTCTTTACGATAAATATAAATTTGTAGCATTATTTACAAATACACTAATTTTTATGAGGGTTCAAATAGGAGTAAAGCGAAAAAACAAACTTTTCTGTATAAAAATCCACGTGTACAATAGAAAATTTTTTTCACTCTTTGAAATCAATACATGAGCGTAAACAAACAAACTAAAATAAAACTTATTCTTCTAAGTGGTCTAATAAGCAAGATAGTATTTTTTTGGGGGGCAGGTTTTGGGAACTTTTTCCCTTTATGGCATTCCTGTACCTACATTTCCCAACCGATTTGCAATATTTTAGTCTTAATAGATAGATCAGCGTCTGAATTTTCCAAAAAGTATAAATATGTGGTACTTTGAAAAAGTTTAAGGGTGGTTTTAGTGGTTGGAAGTGCAAAAAATCCCAATTTTCCATGTGTCACCCCCCCAAAACTTCAAATTGCTTTTTCTCCCCTTAAACGTGCGAATTCCGCGTTTTTACGATTTAATTTAAAGGCTTAACCCAAACTAGTGTTTTGGTGGTCGGAAAATGTTTTAGGCAAATTATCTAGCGTGTAGGAGGCGTAGAAATGGCTGTTTCTAGAACACGTGCACTTTTCGAGCAGATTCGCAGGTTTGGTCGCTTACTGTGCCCGCAATTTCTATCCGATTGTTAAAATTGTGGTGTCATTTTATAGCTGCTTTTATGTAGTTTCCGCCAAGGGTAAATATGTGGTACTTTGCATGAAAATACTAATTTTTATGACGTTTAGAAGGCATAGACTTAAATTTCCCTAAAACACGTCAATTTCCCTGGCAGATCTCTCGCTTTGATCGCTCACTGTACCCACAATTTTCACCCGATTGTCAAAATTTTGGTCTTATTTTCTAGCTGTCGGTGTATTCTTTACGATAAATATAAATTTGTAGCATTATTTACAAATACACTAATTTTTATGAGGGTTCAAATAGGAGTAAAGCGAAAAAACAAACTTTTCTGTATAAAAATCCACGTGTACAATAGAAAATTTTTTTCACTCTTTGAAATCAATACATGAGCGTAAACAAACAAACTAAAATAAAACTTATTCTTCTAAGTGGTCTAATAAGCAAGATAGTATTTTTTTGGGGGGCAGGTTTTGGGAACTTTTTCCCTTTATGGCATTCCTGTACCTACATTTCCCAACCGATTTGCAATATTTTAGTCTTAATAGATAGATCAGCGTCTGAATTTTCCAAAAAGTATAAATATGTGGTACTTTGAAAAAGTTTAAGGGTGGTTTTAGTGGTTGGAAGTGCAAAAAATCCCAATTTTCCATGTGTCACCCCCCCAAAACTTCAAATTGCTTTTTCTCCCCTTAAACGTGCGAATTCCGCGTTTTTACGATTTAATTTAAAGGCTTAACCCAAACTAGTGTTTTGGTGGTCGGAAAATGTTTTAGGCAAATTATCTAGCGTGTAGGAGGCGTAGAAATGGCTGTTTCTAGAACACGTGCACTTTTCGAGCAGATTCGCAGGTTTGGTCGCTTACTGTGCCCGCAATTTCTATCCGATTGTTAAAATTGTGGTGTCATTTTATAGCTGCTTTTATGTAGTTTCCGCCAAGGGTAAATATGTGGTACTTTGCATGAAAATACTAATTTTTATGACGTTTAGAAGGCATAGACTTAAATTTCCCTAAAACACGTCAATTTCCCTGGCAGATCTCTCGCTTTGATCGCTCACTGTACCCACAATTTTCACCCGATTGTCAAAATTTTGGTCTTATTTTCTAGCTGTCGGTGTATTCTTTACGATAAATATAAATTTGTAGCATTATTTACAAATACACTAATTTTTATGAGGGTTCAAATAGGAGTAAAGCGAAAAAACAAACTTTTCTGTATAAAAATCCACGTGTACAATAGAAAATTTTTTTCACTCTTTGAAATCAATACATGAGCGTAAACAAACAAACTAAAATAAAACTTATTCTTCTAAGTGGTCTAATAAGCAAGATAGTATTTTTTTGGGGGGCAGGTTTTGGGAACTTTTTCGCTTTATGGCATTCCTGTACCTACATTTCCCAACCGATTTGCAATATTTTAGTCTTAATAGATAGATCAGCGTCTGAATTTTCCAAAAAGTATAAATATGTGGTACTTTGGAAAAGTTTAAGGGTGGTTTTAGTGGTTGGAAGTGCAAAAAATCCCAATTTTCCATGTGTCACCCCCCCAAAACTTCAAATTGCTTTTTCTCCCCTTAAACGTGCGAATTCCGCGTTTTTACGATTTAATTTAAAGGCTTAACCCAAACTAGTGTTTTGGTGGTCGGAAAATGTTTTAGGCAAATTATCTAGCGTGTAGGAGGCGTAGAAATGGCTGTTTCTAGAACACGTGCACTTTTCGAGCAGATTCGCAGGTTTGGTCGCTTACTGTGCCCGCAATTTCTATCCGATTGTTAAAATTGTGGTGTCATTTTATAGCTGCTTTTATGTAGTTTCCGCCAAGGGTAAATATGTGGTACTTTGCATGAAAATACTAATTTTTATGACGTTTAGAAGGCATAGACTTAAATTTCCCTAAAACACGTCAATTTCCCTGGCAGATCTCTCGCTTTGATCGCTCACTGTACCCACAATTTTCACCCGATTGTCAAAATTTTGGTCTTATTTTCTAGCTGTCGGTGTATTCTTTACGATAAATATAAATTTGTAGCATTATTTACAAATACACTAATTTTTATGAGGGTTCAAATAGGAGTAAAGCGAAAAAACAAACTTTTCTGTATAAAAATCCACGTGTACAATAGAAAATTTTTTTCACTCTTTGAAATCAATACATGAGCGTAAACAAACAAACTAAAATAAAACTTATTCTTCTAAGTGGTCTAATAAGCAAGATAGTATTTTTTTGGGGGGCAGGTTTTGGGAACTTTTTCCCTTTATGGCATTCCTGTACCTACATTTCCCAACCGATTTGCAATATTTTAGTCTTAATAGATAGATCAGCGTCTGAATTTTCCAAAAAGTATAAATATGTGGTACTTTGAAAAAGTTTAAGGGTGGTTTTAGTGGTTGGAAGTGCAAAAAATCCCAATTTTCCATGTGTCACCCCCCCAAAACTTCAAATTGCTTTTTCTCCCCTTAAACGTGCGAATTCCGCGTTTTTACGATTTAATTTAAAGGCTTAACCCAAACTAGTGTTTTGGTGGTCGGAAAATGTTTTAGGCAAATTATCTAGCGTGTAGGAGGCGTAGAAATGGCTGTTTCTAGAACACGTGCACTTTTCGAGCAGATTCGCAGGTTTGGTCGCTTACTGTGCCCGCAATTTCTATCCGATTGTTAAAATTGTGGTGTCATTTTATAGCTGCTTTTATGTAGTTTCCGCCAAGGGTAAATATGTGGTACTTTGCATGAAAATACTAATTTTTATGACGTTTAGAAGGCATAGACTTAAATTTCCCTAAAACACGTCAATTTCCCTGGCAGATCTCTCGCTTTGATCGCTCACTGTACCCACAATTTTCACCCGATTGTCAAAATTTTGGTCTTATTTTCTAGCTGTCGGTGTATTCTTTACGATAAATATAAATTTGTAGCATTATTTACAAATACACTAATTTTTATGAGGGTTCAAATAGGAGTAAAGCGAAAAAACAAACTTTTCTGTATAAAAATCCACGTGTACAATAGAAAATTTTTTTCACTCTTTGAAATCAATACATGAGCGTAAACAAACAAACTAAAATAAAACTTATTCTTCTAAGTGGTCTAATAAGCAAGATAGTATTTTTTTGGGGGGCAGGTTTTGGGAACTTTTTCGCTTTATGGCATTCCTGTACCTACATTTCCCAACCGATTTGCAATATTTTAGTCTTAATAGATAGATCAGCGTCTGAATTTTCCAAAAAGTATAAATATGTGGTACTTTGGAAAAGTTTAAGGGTGGTTTTAGTGGTTGGAAGTGCAAAAAATCCCAATTTTCCATGTGTCACCCCCCCAAAACTTCAAATTGCTTTTTCTCCCCTTAAACGTGCGAATTCCGCGTTTTTACGATTTAATTTAAAGGCTTAACCCAAACTAGTGTTTTGGTGGTCGGAAAATGTTTTAGGCAAATTATCTAGCGTGTAGGAGGCGTAGAAATGGCTGTTTCTAGAACACGTGCACTTTTCGAGCAGATTCGCAGGTTTGGTCGCTTACTGTGCCCGCAATTTCTATCCGATTGTTAAAATTGTGGTGTCATTTTATAGCTGCTTTTATGTAGTTTCCGCCAAGGGTAAATATGTGGTACTTTGCATGAAAATACTAATTTTTATGACGTTTAGAAGGCATAGACTTAAATTTCCCTAAAACACGTCAATTTCCCTGGCAGATCTCTCGCTTTGATCGCTCACTGTACCCACAATTTTCACCCGATTGTCAAAATTTTGGTCTTATTTTCTAGCTGTCGGTGTATTCTTTACGATAAATATAAATTTGTAGCATTATTTACAAATACACTAATTTTTATGAGGGTTCAAATAGGAGTAAAGCGAAAAAACAAACTTTTCTGTATAAAAATCCACGTGTACAATAGAAAATTTTTTTCACTCTTTGAAATCAATACATGAGCGTAAACAAACAAACTAAAATAAAACTTATTCTTCTAAGTGGTCTAATAAGCAAGATAGTATTTTTTTGGGGGGCAGGTTTTGGGAACTTTTTCCCTTTATGGCATTCCTGTACCTACATTTCCCAACCGATTTGCAATATTTTAGTCTTAATAGATAGATCAGCGTCTGAATTTTCCAAAAAGTATAAATATGTGGTACTTTGAAAAAGTTTAAGGGTGGTTTTAGTGGTTGGAAGTGCAAAAAATCCCAATTTTCCATGTGTCACCCCCCCAAAACTTCAAATTGCTTTTTCTCCCCTTAAACGTGCGAATTCCGCGTTTTTACGATTTAATTTAAAGGCTTAACCCAAACTAGTGTTTTGGTGGTCGGAAAATGTTTTAGGCAAATTATCTAGCGTGTAGGAGGCGTAGAAATGGCTGTTTCTAGAACACGTGCACTTTTCGAGCAGATTCGCAGGTTTGGTCGCTTACTGTGCCCGCAATTTCTATCCGATTGTTAAAATTGTGGTGTCATTTTATAGCTGCTTTTATGTAGTTTCCGCCAAGGGTAAATATGTGGTACTTTGCATGAAAATACTAATTTTTATGACGTTTAGAAGGCATAGACTTAAATTTCCCTAAAACACGTCAATTTCCCTGGCAGATCTCTCGCTTTGATCGCTCACTGTACCCACAATTTTCACCCGATTGTCAAAATTTTGGTCTTATTTTCTAGCTGTCGGTGTATTCTTTACGATAAATATAAATTTGTAGCATTATTTACAAATACACTAATTTTTATGAGGGTTCAAATAGGAGTAAAGCGAAAAAACAAACTTTTCTGTATAAAAATCCACGTGTACAATAGAAAATTTTTTTCACTCTTTGAAATCAATACATGAGCGTAAACAAACAAACTAAAATAAAACTTATTCTTCTAAGTGGTCTAATAAGCAAGATAGTATTTTTTTGGGGGGCAGGTTTTGGGAACTTTTTCCCTTTATGGCATTCCTGTACCTACATTTCCCAACCGATTTGCAATATTTTAGTCTTAATAGATAGATCAGCGTCTGAATTTTCCAAAAAGTATAAATATGTGGTACTTTGAAAAAGTTTAAGGGTGGTTTTAGTGGTTGGAAGTGCAAAAAATCCCAATTTTCCATGTGTCACCCCCCCAAAACTTCAAATTGCTTTTTCTCCCCTTAAACGTGCGAATTCCGCGTTTTTACGATTTAATTTAAAGGCTTAACCCAAACTAGTGTTTTGGTGGTCGGAAAATGTTTTAGGCAAATTATCTAGCGTGTAGGAGGCGTAGAAATGGCTGTTTCTAGAACACGTGCACTTTTCGAGCAGATTCGCAGGTTTGGTCGCTTACTGTGCCCGCAATTTCTATCCGATTGTTAAAATTGTGGTGTCATTTTATAGCTGCTTTTATGTAGTTTCCGCCAAGGGTAAATATGTGGTACTTTGCATGAAAATACTAATTTTTATGACGTTTAGAAGGCATAGACTTAAATTTCCCTAAAACACGTCAATTTCCCTGGCAGATCTCTCGCTTTGATCGCTCACTGTACCCACAATTTTCACCCGATTGTCAAAATTTTGGTCTTATTTTCTAGCTGTCGGTGTATTCTTTACGATAAATATAAATTTGTAGCATTATTTACAAATACACTAATTTTTATGAGGGTTCAAATAGGAGTAAAGCGAAAAAACAAACTTTTCTGTATAAAAATCCACGTGTACAATAGAAAATTTTTTTCACTCTTTGAAATCAATACATGAGCGTAAACAAACAAACTAAAATAAAACTTATTCTTCTAAGTGGTCTAATAAGCAAGATAGTATTTTTTTGGGGGGCAGGTTTTGGGAACTTTTTCGCTTTATGGCATTCCTGTACCTACATTTCCCAACCGATTTGCAATATTTTAGTCTTAATAGATAGATCAGCGTCTGAATTTTCCAAAAAGTATAAATATGTGGTACTTTGGAAAAGTTTAAGGGTGGTTTTAGTGGTTGGAAGTGCAAAAAATCCCAATTTTCCATGTGTCACCCCCCCAAAACTTCAAATTGCTTTTTCTCCCCTTAAACGTGCGAATTCCGCGTTTTTACGATTTAATTTAAAGGCTTAACCCAAACTAGTGTTTTGGTGGTCGGAAAATGTTTTAGGCAAATTATCTAGCGTGTAGGAGGCGTAGAAATGGCTGTTTCTAGAACACGTGCACTTTTCGAGCAGATTCGCAGGTTTGGTCGCTTACTGTGCCCGCAATTTCTATCCGATTGTTAAAATTGTGGTGTCATTTTATAGCTGCTTTTATGTAGTTTCCGCCAAGGGTAAATATGTGGTACTTTGCATGAAAATACTAATTTTTATGACGTTTAGAAGGCATAGACTTAAATTTCCCTAAAACACGTCAATTTCCCTGGCAGATCTCTCGCTTTGATCGCTCACTGTACCCACAATTTTCACCCGATTGTCAAAATTTTGGTCTTATTTTCTAGCTGTCGGTGTATTCTTTACGATAAATATAAATTTGTAGCATTATTTACAAATACACTAATTTTTATGAGGGTTCAAATAGGAGTAAAGCGAAAAAACAAACTTTTCTGTATAAAAATCCACGTGTACAATAGAAAATTTTTTTCACTCTTTGAAATCAATACATGAGCGTAAACAAACAAACTAAAATAAAACTTATTCTTCTAAGTGGTCTAATAAGCAAGATAGTATTTTTTTGGGGGGCAGGTTTTGGGAACTTTTTCCCTTTATGGCATTCCTGTACCTACATTTCCCAACCGATTTGCAATATTTTAGTCTTAATAGATAGATCAGCGTCTGAATTTTCCAAAAAGTATAAATATGTGGTACTTTGAAAAAGTTTAAGGGTGGTTTTAGTGGTTGGAAGTGCAAAAAATCCCAATTTTCCATGTGTCACCCCCCCAAAACTTCAAATTGCTTTTTCTCCCCTTAAACGTGCGAATTCCGCGTTTTTACGATTTAATTTAAAGGCTTAACCCAAACTAGTGTTTTGGTGGTCGGAAAATGTTTTAGGCAAATTATCTAGCGTGTAGGAGGCGTAGAAATGGCTGTTTCTAGAACACGTGCACTTTTCGAGCAGATTCGCAGGTTTGGTCGCTTACTGTGCCCGCAATTTCTATCCGATTGTTAAAATTGTGGTGTCATTTTATAGCTGCTTTTATGTAGTTTCCGCCAAGGGTAAATATGTGGTACTTTGCATGAAAATACTAATTTTTATGACGTTTAGAAGGCATAGACTTAAATTTCCCTAAAACACGTCAATTTCCCTGGCAGATCTCTCGCTTTGATCGCTCACTGTACCCACAATTTTCACCCGATTGTCAAAATTTTGGTCTTATTTTCTAG